>OU896714.1:27474961-28070673 GCA_918026855.4 Phaedon cochleariae | reverse complement strand
ATAAGTTTAACTCAACCCTTTGTGCATAATAAGGACATAACCATAGTTGAGGAGCCCTTCTTGACAAATTCTGTACTTGTAGAAATGAACATATAAAGGACATTTCAATTTTTCTATGAATCACCCACATTTTTACGATATTTACCGTTTCCCCTTCAGTATTCACGTTACTCCCCTCGTGATGATAGTCATTATTCGTTAGGCAATGTTCTATAGTGGATGCCTGATGTTTTTCTCCATCATTAGATCCCCATCATATATAAGAAACAACAATACCGAATTCATCATTTGGAATTCCCCTCGTAGGAAGACAACAGTTAGATGATTTGATTTACAATAAGATGCTTACCTGTAACCACATTCACATGTACTTGTCCCTCAGACCCCACAATCTCTTCGCATTCTTCATTACTAGCCTTGTTTTTAGGACGTGACATCATTCGTAGATTTGGGGTTACTCGCGAGGAGTTGATATGGTTTTGACCCTTCTTCTACTGACTTGAAATATCTGAGCTTGTCCAGAATATTATAGAATCAATAATTTGAGCAATAGCGTTAAACCGTTTATAGGCAAGTCCACCCGCAGCTCACGCTGGTTGCCCGCTACCTATCGAGAATTTTGTTAGTCGAGGAGTCAAGTATGGAACTACCCTCATGTAGGTCCACTCGCAGCTTACGCTGGTTGCCCATCACCTATTGACAATTTGTTTGTCTAGAAATCATATATGAAAAGATTTCTCCGGTAGGTCCATCCGCAGCTCACGCTGGTTGCCCACTACTCATCAAATTTTCGTTGGTCGAGAAAGCGTATATTGAACGATTTCTTGAGGTAGGTCCATCCGCAGCTCACGCTGGTTGCCCACTACCTTCGAGAATTCGTGTCAGTCAAGAAAACGTATATGAAACGATTTCTCAGGTAGGTCCACTTACAGCTCACGCTGGTTGCCCACTACCTTCGAGAAATTTTGTTGGTCAAGGAAACGTATATGAAATGATTTTTAAGGTAGGTCCACTCACAGCTCACGCTGGTTGCCCACTACCTTCGAGAATTCACGTTAGACGTGTAATCTACAAAAGCTCAGTGACGAATAACCCCTTTTTCAGACACACGTCGCGGTTTTATAGTCCTCACACAAACTCCGCAACATGGTCTCACGATTCCCGGAGTTCTTTATCTTCATGGTTCTCGACGAGTTTCGCTCTCGAGAGTCCATATCTTTTGTTTTGTCATGTGTTACTTGTCGCGAACTGAATTATATACAAATCCCAAATGGATATTTCCGTGAGAAGTTTTGTGAAGTGATATGTTCGATTTTAGAATGAACCATTCGTTTTGCGGATAGGATTTTGAATAAATTCAAGAGAAAGAATGGGCCAGGGGTCGTTCGATTTCAATATCTTAAGTAATGAAGAGTGTGTTACTTTTGGAGTCCCACAAGGCACTGTTCCTGATCCTACTTTTTTTTCTTATCTAGTCGAATAATCTACTGGAGCTAAGTACTGCAGGAATAATATTATCTTCTACTGATGACACTGCAATTGTTTATGTAGATGACTCTTTGGCTGAAATTGGAGATACTGCCACAGATAACATTCGAAGGATTTTTGATTAGTTTCATGCACAAAACTTGACAGTTGATACAGCGAAAACTGAAATCATACCATGTACACCATATAAACCATCTCTTCCGAATTATAAAAGCATCAATGGTAACAACCATACCTTCGAACATGTTGTTATGAAACGGGGTTGATCTCAGGGGTTGAAATGAAAGTCCTGCTACGGGGTTCCGGTTCAAGAGTATTTTATTACAGGTGATGCGTTGATGGAATATACAGGGTTGACCGTAGGGAAACTTATCTGGAATCTATAATGAATAATACCTATGTTAGGACAAAGACTTTGCCGAAATCACGTGCAAATCCTTATACTAGTTAATGAGGCTGTACAAAAATCACAAAACTCACCTATAATGAATACAGGCACAATCTTCAAATATCAGGAAACCTGGTATTTGCACTTTTTGACCAAAAGCACTCACTATATGAATCCGAAATAAATAGTTAATGGACCACACGATGATGGAGTTTCACTGATAGCGAATCATACCGGCGTTTCGAAAATTCGAGAACATGAAAACTACTTTTTGCCACACTTTTTTGTGATATAGACGAGGTGCGCAAGATACCGATAATTGTCTCTACCATATAGGGTATTCTCGAACCACTTAGGCAACCCGTAATTCATTCATCTGCACGCGGTGTGGTATACCACCAGGCGAAATTCCTTCCACACAATCATTATAAATCCAATCGGCACAAAGTTGAAAGTTCACTAGGTGCTAGGAATGAATAAACAACAGCCTTGGGCATGCTGGCGTTTAGCGCCTCGACCACAAAAACACCGTGTATATAAAAACTCCTAAACGCGGGGACTCCAAAATACGAGGGTAAACGAAAAGTGATGGGACGAACACAAATATCGTACATACATTCAGGCCGTATACAAATTTGATGATTTCGTCGTGATGGACAGGAAAAATGGTTCTGTTACATCTTCGCCCCCCTCTAACATGAATTACGAAAGGTTTCGGAAATTCATGGCGGGAGGTAATACCTTTTTATATGGCTAGCATGAAACATTCCACGCTCGCGATCTTCTTCCATATGTGACAAGATGTATACATCCCTACTTAATATTTTTTTGACCCGATAAGGCCCCTCAAATAATAACAACATTTTTCGGGTCTCCGCGCGGAGCGCAGACGAGATATTGTTCGCTTTGAGTAAAACTAAATCTCCAGGCTGAAAGCGCTGGTACGATCGCCCGGGATGCGATATGGCCCGGCGCTCGGCCCTAGAACGGAAAGTGGCTTCGGCCAATATAAGCTTTTCGGCATGTGGAATCTCGTCGTCCCCCGTAGAAGCACGATATTCCTCAGGCAATAGTCGAATTCGGTGTGTTCCGAATTGTAATTCGTTTGCTGAGAATCCAGTAGACTCGTGGACAACTGAATTTAAAAAGTCCGCAAATTTGTTAATGTCCATAGCCCACTTGGAGTGGCGATCGTGGCAGTAGGTGCGGAAAATTCGCCCAATTTCCCGCATACAACGTTCTGACGGATTCGCTGAGGCATGACGGACAGAAATGTATACGAGGTGGACCCCGAGCGCTTTGAAGGTATCCTTCCACAATTTGGAGGTGAATTGCGTGGCGTTATCATGAAGAATTCTTTTGACCGCACCGTGGGTAGGAAAATATTGCTTAGTTACGCGGTGGACCATGGCGCGCGCAGTAACTTTTTTCATTGGGTACAAGGCAATGTGTTTTGTGAAAACATTTAAAATGACTAAAAGGTAGGTGGCGCCTCCACGACTTTTTATTAGCGGCCCGAGCACATCCATCGCTAACAGATCATCCTTGCCCGACGGAATTATTTGCAACTGCGCCGGCTTAGGTAACACGGAAATTTTTGCCTTCTGACAGATTTCACATCCGCGAATAATTTTTTTGATAGTGCGTTGCATATTTTGGAAATAAACCTCGTCTCTCAAGGCAACCCATACTTTGTATACCCCGAAATGGCCCAAAGCAATGTGATAGTTCATGATAAAATCCCTGATCATAGTTTGAGGGACATATAGAAGTAATTTGTTTTCACGGTCACCCCTTTTATAGAGCAGGTCATTGTGAAGCACGAAATTTTGTTTTATTTTATCGTCAGAATTCAATTTGTTTTTAATCTCGTTGATTTTTTCATCACCCAGTTGATATTCCCGCAATTTTTTTAAATCCTTACGAAATGGTTGAGGTAAACAGAGAAGTGCTAGCTGGAAACACTTATCTTCTGGAGTGGGAAGTCTAGTACAAGCGTGGCGCGAAAGCGCATCCGCCACGACGTTTTCGCGCCCTCGTCGGTGGACGAATTTAATTTGGAACTCCTGAAGGGCAAGCGCCCAGCGAGTAATACGCGGAGACAGGAGTCGGCATGAGTTCAGATAGGTCAAAGTTTTACTATCGGTCACCAGGACGAATTCTTTGCCCAAGAGATAGACCCGCCAGCGCTGAATAGCCCAGAGGGCCGCGAGGACTTCTTTTTCGTTGGAGTGATACCTACGTTCGCGTCCCAGTAACAAACGACTTCCCCACGCTACGACGCGTTTTTCGTCATTCACGATTTGATATAGTTGTCCCGCTATTCCTGAATCACTAGCGTCCGTGGCCAGAAAAAAGGGTAAGGAAAAATCGGGATGATACAGTAAGGTAGCATTTTGTAACTCCTGTTTTAAAAGATTGAACGCATTTTCATGATCTGTCTCCCACTTCCAGCGTTGATTTTTGCGCAACAAACTAGTGAGGGGATCGGATAGGGTAGCAAACTTGGGCGAAAAAATTCTATCATAGTTGCAGAGTCCTAAAAAACGTTGCAGTTCTTTGACATTTTTTGGTCTGCTGTAGTCTGCGACCGCCTGTACCCGATCAGGATCAGGACGTACCCCGATAGGGCTAACCACGTACCCCAAAAACGGCATTTCATTTCGTAAAAAAGAGCATTTCGAAATTTTAACAGTTAGGCCGGCCTCTTGGAGTCGGTGAAAAACTTTTTCTAAATGATTCAAATGTTCCGCAAAACTGTCTGACATCACTAATACGTCGTCCACATACGTAATCACAAAATCTGAAAAATCTCCACCAAATACCCTATCCATTGCCCGTGTGAAAGAACTAACTGCTGTGCATATTCCGAACGGGAGCACAGTGAACTGATAAGTTTGGTTTCCTACCAAGAATCCGGTATATTTTTTATCAGTTTTTCTCAGAGGGATTTGCCAATATGAATGTGAAAGGTCTATTTTTGATAAATACTTTTTACCGCCGATCCTAGATAGTATGTCGTCTATTCGTAAAGGTAGTTCTCTGTCCGGAATTATCAAAGTATTTAAGTGACGCGCATCGAGACAGACTCGGACCGTTCCGTCTTTTTTAACCGCGGTCATCAGTGGCGACGTATACGGGGTGTTGGCGCGCTCAATAACCCCCCATTTTTCCATTTCCGCGATCGTTTTCCGAACCGCTTCTTTATGGGCAACTGGAATTGGATAAGGGCGAATGGAGAATTCATCGCATTTTTTTAGATTTATCTTATGCTCGTATAATTCGGTTCTACCTGGAATATTTGAAAATACTTTTCGATATTTTTCAAGCAGTCTAGCAAAACTTTTTTTTTCATCTTCCGCCAAGCAGCACGAAGATACAACACCCTCAAAATTATATTCATCATGACCGGCTATTTGATCTTCATTTTTAGAAATTCTATCCCCCCCATTGACGAGTGCCGTAATATTTGGGGAAGGATGTTCACTAAAATCATGATCATATTCTTTTTCTGGAACAATAACCATTTTCCCATTCACATTTAAAAGAATATTCTTACTTTTCAAATTGATATTGCCATCATATCGTCTTAGAAAATCCACTCCTATAATGACGGGAAAGGATAATGACGGGATTACCAGAAATTCGTGAAAGAATTCTTGATTTCCTAAGACAAAAGTAGGCATCGTTTGTACGGATACTTTTTTATATTTACATTTAAAAGCGCCTACGACTCTGACTCCTGAATTGCAAGGAAAACAGGGTATTTCTTTTTGATTTTCCGCTAGTTGCGACCACATATCAGCCGATAATGCTGATACCGTGCTGCCACTGTCAATGAGCGCTGGAAATTGTATTCCGTAAAAAGTGGCAATGACTATGGGCGAGCGATCATCAGCTGGAATGTGCTCAAAATCGCACTCTTCCAAAAGATCTTGAATTGGATTATTGCACGAGGCTCTACTCAACATAGCCCTCACATTTGAGCCGGAAAGTGAGGGGTCAACTCGTTTCCCGAATTTTCGTTCGAGTCATCTAGATCGAGTGATGCTATGTTTTTTCTCTGTTGGTGATCATTATTATTTGAGTTATTATTACCCCTATAAAAATGTCTTGATGATCCATTATTTTTATTAGGATGATTTGTATCATTTTGATAAGTTTGGTTTTTTCGATCGCCATTGAAATAATAATCCGCCTGTCTCAGTCTTTGAACCGCAGAAATCAAAGTGTTAGTGCCTACCAAAATCGCGGAAATATTTGGAGGGAAATGCCTAGCTATAGTAGCAATTAGCATTTCTTGACTGTAAGGTGGGGATATATGTCTTGCCATTGCGACATATGAATTAAAATAGTCAACAAAACTACTTCCCTCTCTATACCTACCTGATTCGAGTTTCAATTTAATTTGCAACTGCTTTTCTGCGCCCCAAAACTGATCTAAAAAAGCATGTTTAAATTCCGCGTAAGTGGCGAATGTATTAATAAAAGCCTGAAACCAAAGTTTCGCCGATTTTTCAAATAAATGATTAACCATCAGTGAAAATTCATGCATCGATATACTATTCACGTCAATATAGCATTCCAAGTAACTCAAAAAATCGAGTGGGTGCAATTGGTTTACATTATCAAATACCGGTAGGGATTTGCAACATTTCAAAGTTTTTATCTCACCTAATCTAGCCTGATTACCATTATTGATATTCTGTGAATGAGCTACCTGATAAACATTGCTATAGTTATCTACTGAAACAGGTCCCATTTGAGGGCCATTTTTTCTACTGTTCAAATTATCATCGACGTTCGGAAATAACCTTGGAGCTGGCTGGCAATCACTACTAAATACATTCGATCTATTGACAGGCATAGAAAAGTTGATTGGTTGAGGTACAGCACCCTCTGAAAAACCTATTGATGTTGGATTTAGATGACTATTGAAGGTTTTTCCTTGACTTGAATATCCTAATAGGGTTGGTTCTCTAAAATTACCATATGGAGGTATACTCCCCCCAAAAACATTTGAATTAGGCACAGTAAAATCTCCCGAACTATTATTGCTACACCCATCTACTATTGGTGGTTGATAGGCTGCTCCCTCAGCCATGGTTACAGTTGTGGCTGACGATGTACTCCCCGGTATGGAGAATGATGTTGAAATTGGTGGCAAAAATGGTGAGCCACTCTCAGGAACAGAAGTAATTGGAAAAGTGTTACCTGGTATGCTGCTGTTGTTTTGGCGCGAAATTGCACCCTTATCTGCACCACTTATCTGTCGGTTTCTTAAGCTGTAAGCTGGACCCGTTGGAGTTTTCTCCAGAACCATGTTGAACCTCCGCTAGGCCTCGAGTTGGTCGCCAGATGTTATGAAACGGGGTTGATCTCAGGGGTTGAAATGAAAGTCCTGCTACGGGGTTCCGGTTCAAGAGTATTTTATTACAGGTGATGCGTTGATGGAATATACAGGGTTGACCGTAGGGAAACTTATCTGGAATCTATAATGAATAATACCTATGTTAGGACAAAGACTTTGCCGAAATCACGTGCAAATCCTTATACTAGTTAATGAGGCTGTACAAAAATCACAAAACTCACCTATAATGAATACAGGCACAATCTTCAAATATCAGGAAACCTGGTATTTGCACTTTTTGACCAAAAGCACTCACTATATGAATCCGAAATAAATAGTTAATGGACCACACGATGATGGAGTTTCACTGATAGCGAATCATACCGGCGTTTCGAAAATTCGAGAACATGAAAACTACTTTTTGCCACACTTTTTTGTGATATAGACGAGGTGCGCAAGATACCGATAATTGTCTCTACCATATAGGGTATTCTCGAACCACTTAGGCAACCCGTAATTCATTCATCTGCACGCGGTGTGGTATACCACCAGGCGAAATTCCTTCCACACAATCATTATAAATCCAATCGGCACAAAGTTGAAAGTTCACTAGGTGCTAGGAATGAATAAACAACAGCCTTGGGCATGCTGGCGTTTAGCGCCTCGACCACAAAAACACCGTGTATATAAAAACTCCTAAACGCGGGGACTCCAAAATACGAGGGTAAACGAAAAGTGATGGGACGAACACAAATATCGTACATACATTCAGGCCGTATACAAATTTGATGATTTCGTCGTGATGGACAGGAAAAATGGTTCTGTTACAATGTTCAAACCACAAAATACCTAGGCATACATATGGAATCGTTCCTGCAGTGGGATACCCAGGCTCGTAACATTGTTAACGAGCTGAGGGGTTTGATTGATAAATTCAAACATATAGTTGAATTCTCAACATTCACTGAATTGAAATGCTGAGCTGATAACTCCACAGTATGTATCATTCTGAAGACGTTCACCATTGCAGACTGATTTTGTCCATCACGATAAGCAATACAGGGTGCGAATTTTCTACTTCTATATCCTGTATCTCAAAAGTTAGGATTATCTGCGACATACGTTTATGTATAATCTCATTCTCGGAATGGCCTCAACAATCACCTCCTTTGACATCAGCATTTTATTAAGGATCACCTTGTATAATGGTCGAGAGTGTCAATAATAATTATAGGTATAGTAAAGTGAGATAAAAGAGATAGAACAAATGATGCCTGTTATATTGCTCATCAGAGTTCAAATGTCACGAAAGTGAGCAGCATTATTTATGTACACATCATATTCTCATTGGTTTCGTTATATACTGGTACCTATAAGAATATGTTGGAAAATAATTTTAACTGTTTCGATATTCTATTTATTTTCAAATCATCAAAAACTGATAACATGCCATCTGAAGTGTTCAATATATTCAGTAGGACCATTTTTATTGCTTTCAGCTCATCTCATTACTGTCTCTTTTCATTCTGTGAATGAATATATCCGTTTTTAGCTATCAGGAATTCATTTACTCTTCGATAGTCGTTTCATTGATTTTCTTTCCATTGTGCAAGGTATAGATGTTGATTCCGGAAGTTCAAGCAGACCTGATAAGCTATTGGATGGATATTCTCGTACATGATCCTCGTTATTTTCGTGGGGCATATTATATTTTCAGGCTCCTTTACATAGAGATGAGTCATATTCCTCTGTATCTGAACCTATAAAATGTTCTCCCATTGAATTTAAGAATTCGAGCTCTAGTTCACTCGAATTATGGTTATCTGGAGGCCCACCACCAGGTTTCATTCCATTTATTCAGTTCTGGATTTTGGCTGATCTCCTTTTCAAATTGTATCAATAATAAATGGTGAAATTTGAGGAAAATCCAGTCGATACGAGACATTCGCCACGGCGACTCTAGAGCAGTCACCAATTCTAGGTTCTCATCGAGGCGATATCGAATCGACGTTCGAGTTTCTTCGGATTTCCGAAACCACGGGATTCAGAGTCACATTTCGTGAGATCGATCTGGCAAATTATGAGTTGGTTCATGTCATTTTTTCGAATTTGAAGAAGCGCGTCAGTAGAAATTTCGTGAAATAAATATTAATATGGCTTCCGAAGTTGAATTAGCCTTTTTGGAGGTACTTGCCGATGTGATGGTAGAATTCAGTGATTGCCATAGGAAAATTTGTGGGATCGAATGGGAAGGCCTATTGCAAAAAATTGTAGATTCAGACTGAAAACGAACTGAATTCTTCAGTACTCGGCACTCGAAATACGTGGATACATACATAATATATTTATATTAATTATTTCTATTCCTCATTTTCTATTTTCTCTATCAGTAGCGGCATTTGGGGGATGTTATTGTTCTATATTTCACCTAGAAGTGAACCGTGAAGAAAAATTCACAAATTTCATGCAGTGCTATGAAAGGACATTCAATTCTGTACAAATAAGATCTATCTGTTGATCAATACATTGCTTTATTCTCAGAGAAAAACAGAGGAACGAGAGCAGACTTCAAATTTTGACGTCAATGCTAAGCTGATTATTCCATTCAGGACATCCATTACTGGATAACCACACAGTTTGTAATATTCTGAAATTGTTGCACCGTTTCAGTCACATAGCAGACTGAATTTTCTATCACGAATAGCGTCAAGAGTGGACAAATAAAAATATATATGAGAATTCTCAACTTTGATACCCTCTATCTCAAAATTTAGGATGTTATTCGACTTTCGTTCATATGAAGCAATTCATCAAGGAAACCTCGTATAATGGCGGGAAATGTAACAATCATTGAAGGTATATTATAGTAAAATTAGTGAAATTAGTAATCCTGCCTGTTAAATTTCTCATCAGAGTTCCAATGTCACAAGAGTGAGTAGAATCATCCATGTACACATCATTTTCTGATTTGGTCTGATTCATACTGGTATTTCTCGTGAATATTTTGGAAAATGCTTTTCCGGTTCATCCTCTGGCATTGTCTTCCCTTGTATACGGCAATGTCCGAAGGCAATCATATGATTTCGAGTGACTTCGTAAATTGGAATGATTCTGCCGCCTAGAATTTAATGAGAACTCCGTTAGCTCAATTGGCAGAGCGTTGGGCATGTAACCCAGAGGTTGTGAGTTTGACTCTCAGACGGGGCGGTGGAGTTTTTTTATGTTCCATTGTCACTCGAGATCAGGGCTTCCCATCCTCATCATTGAATGTATCTTTTCGGCTGAGTAACCGACAAAATTTTTGACGGACTTCTATACTCTAGAAATACCCAAGTCCCAATGATCAAAAATGTTCCATCATATTCGAGACTGCTTCATAAAAATGTCCAGAATCTCCCAGAATGTTGAAAAATCTATCAAAATATGAGAAATTATTCTTAGAAGTCCAAGACCGCTCGATAATGATGAATCATGATACAGAATACACCAGAGTCGTTCAGAATGTTTCAGGATGTTTTGGTCCTAGCGGATTATGGACCATGGAGAAGATTATCGATTTCAACATGTTCGAGGAGGATATGGTCATTCATTTCAGCTCAATGATCCCTATATTTCAAGTTTGAATTTCCCATCCATATTCGATAGGAGCAAGCTGGCTTCTTTCGAGCGGAGCGAGGGTGGCTCTAGTTATATTCCAGAAAGTGTAAACAACAAAGTGCAATGAATTGAGGGAATAAATCATTGGAAAGCTGATCAATGACACTGAGTGATATTCCAGAACAACATCTGGATTCGATATTCATCTGAATAATTTCCTTTCAAATGCATTCTATTAATTTTGATTGTTCATTTTGTTCTCCTCTCATTTCTCAATTAATGGCTACCGAGTTCATGATAATTTTGATGGCATGAGAATCCAAAAGTATGCCAGTCGGCACATCGCTAGGGTTCCTAATTAATATTTCATTTAGTTTTTCCAGTTCCATTATGGTTTTGCTGCATTTTTCTTTTTATTCAACTTCTGAAGATTGTTTTTTTGAGTGCAGACCTGGATTTCTCACATCGACTATTCTATGGATGTATTAGTTATCATCAGTTAATCGAGTAAATAGAGTATGGATCAATCTAATTGAACCATCATGGAAGATAATGAAACAATAATGTCGTCAAGGTATCAAGTAACCACATCATATATCATATAAGCAGAGGGTTTGTGATAATATGTTATTTAAACTCCTCTGGAAGTACTTCAGATATTAATAATGTCTCATTTGAGAATATATATCCACGGATCATGTTTATTTATTTCATGTAGAGGACGACTGAATTTTTGTCTTTATGTCAATTCCAATATGTCGATTTTTCCATTTTATGTACGAACGGAGTGATACATTGATGACCTACTCACTTCACATACCTAATAATATGCGATACCAGTTCTCAGTGTACTCAGTGAAACAGACGACCCGTAATTTGTTATTATTATTATTGAATTCAGGAGATCGTTCTCAATATAAGAGATTATTTTTCTGATTTTGATGTCAAAATATATAGTAGGGTATTCGATTCAAAAACCGAATGAAGGTGGCGTATTACATAATAATGAATTATATTATTATACGCCGACAAACACATTCCTTGTTATACCTCTTCAACAGTTTCCTTGATTATTATAATTTCACAAAAAAAGATTCGTTACTCTCATCAATCGGCAGACTGATTCAGAGAGTTCAATTCGAAATGTCCCCCCTATATGAGATGGAGCTATGCGGTTACATTCATTAATTTTAAAATTCAACTTACTTCTGAACAAGATGGATTGAAAATGTTTCTGCTCAAGAACTTTCGTTATATTCATCCTGGACAAAGTTGATTGAGCAATGATCAAATCAAGTCCAGTCCACTCTGTTGAGACTCTCAGAAAGATGGTTCAAGAAGATCATTCTCTGTACGATTTTTCATTTCCTATCTAATGAAAAGATACAGAAATATTTGAGGCAGTTTTTCCTCTACTTCTTTCCATGAATAGACTATTCGCAATATATCTAATCTCGTTTGATGTTCAATAATCAATAGTTCTATGATGTCACGTTGATTCTCCCCAATTTAAACTCCAATATTTCCCCAAGTATTTTCTTTTCTGCGGCATATCAAAACCAGGATATATCGGCTGTGTTCTACAACTGGGTATGTTATGTTTCAGTTGCCGATTTCCATGATTGTGATTTCAATATCCTCCATCTCTGCCAAACATTTCAAGTTTTTGTTAAGAAAAGGTACAGACGAATAATACTTTTTCATTTTACAAGGGAAAAAGTAGTAGATTTCAGCTCCCGGTTGTGTTGAGTTAAAAAAATCGAGCTAAAAATCGCTCGTGTATAATGCACTATTATTTTCAATGATACGAAAGAGGGAAAATCAATATTGAGAAGATATTACAGTATAATAAAATCAGACAATTATAATTCGACACTGTATGTATATGTGATATATATCCAGGAAAAAAGCACCCCATTTTTTTTCTTCGTGGGAAAAAGGTAATTATTGAAAGTGACATTCAGTTTTTTTTCGTCACAGAAAGAAAATTCAAATCGATGGGGGTTCTCCAGGGTCTGTCATCAAAAACTTGACCCCTTCAATAACGAGAAATAAAAATCCTCTACCAGAAATCGTATGTAGTCGTCAATTTTCATACTTGAGGAAAGCATCCTTCACATCTGAACCAACTTGATGTGATCCTTCCTGGCCCCTAGTAACCGCAACTTTGAAATTCCGAATAGAACTACTTTACTTCATCATTCTAGCCTTTCAATTGCGAATACTCTGGTGCATCGTGTTTGAAATACTGGTGAAATCGAGCAGATTTCCAAAGTGAAAACAATACTTGACAATGATTGATGAACCCACATTCTTGTTATTATTTTCAACCAAAATTTTCCATCAATTGAAAACTTCTCAATTACTTCATATCCACATCCATCTTTTTTGTTGTGTCGATCAATAATTCATCGGGAATAAAATAGTAGTGTACAGTGTGTCCAGTTTTCGATGCTTTTGCGTGATATCTCAGTTATCTTTCGAGATAGAACCTTGCGGTTTTTGCGGTCCTGTACCACTTTTCTGTGAAACTCAAGATGGCCTAATCAGATTTTGCATAACTGTTTGCGTTTATGAGATACAGGGCGATTTTGAAAATTTATACTTTTTGGACCCCCTCTATATTTACGAAGTTTCTCAGCGAAAATGTCGAATTGGGATCTTACCCCATACAGAATTTTGCGCAGAATTCAGTGGCGCACTCAATTTTTTTTTCTGGGTATGGTTACGGAGATAGGACTCAAACTTATGATTTTTCAAATGGAACACCTTGTATTTTATAAGCTCATTAAATTCCTTATTTTTTCCCCATCAAAATGGAATATGATGAATAGGTATGAATTTTTCAAAAATGCTCCAAAATCACCAAAACATTAGATTTTAATAGTGGGCTTTGGATTTTTCTTTTGAAAAAGTTCCAATTGAAGTAATATTTCATTTGATTCTTCCATGAAAAGGACAAAAACAATCGCAACACTATATAATTAAGATAACACAAAAATAAGGTACCTGATAGCAACAAATGAATGGTAATAAAAAGTTCATATTCTAGAATAAGCAGCTGATTTAATATTCACTAAGACAATTGAATTTCGAAATTAATCAGCAACTTATTCATTGAATTGTTCAAATTGATGTCCACTTTCCCTCCCACGCTTTCTCAATACGTCTCAATGCATTCAAAATCATTAAAGGATGTCTTTGTAATTCCTGGAAAACTGCTTCTGTTGTTGCACGAAGGTCTTCAAGATATTTGTAACTCTTACTGTATGAAGACGTATTGAGAAACTGTGTCAATTGTGTGTTATGGGAAATGGACATCAATTTGAACAATTCAGTGAATGAGGTATTGAATAATTCCGAAATCCAATTGTATTTGTAAATATTTAATCTGGTGCTTATTCTACATTATGAACTTTTCATTACTATTTATTTGTTGCTATCAGGTACATAATTTTTGTGTTTTCTCAGTTGGTATTGTTTTCGTCCGCTTAATGGAAGAATCAAAATGAATATTCCTTCAATTGAAACTTTTTCATAAGAAAAATCCATAGCCCACTATTAAAATTCAATGTTTCAGTGATTTCAGAGCATTTTTGAAAATTTCATATGCATACATTACAAACATTTTGAAGAGACAAAAATGAGAAATTTTATGAGCTTATAAAATACAGGGTGTTCCATTTGAAAAATCATAAGTTTGAGTCGTATCTCCAAAACCATACCCCGAAAAAAAATGTTGAGTGCGCCACTGGATTCTGCGTAAACTTTCATATTGAATGAGATTCAAATTTGACATTTCTGCAGAGAAACTCCGTAGATATAGAGGGGGTCCAAAAAGTATAGATTTTCAAAATCGCCCTGTATCTCATTAACGGAAACAGTTATGCAAAATCTGATAAGGCCAACTTGAGTTTCACAAAAAAGTGGCACACGACCGCGAAACCCGCAAGGTTATATCTCGAAAGATAACTGAGATATCACACAAAAGCATCAAAAACTGGACACACTGTACAAGTGAAGAAAGCTAACTCGAATGAGGTTTCATTCAATGTATAGTTCAAAATGACCTCCATCAACTAGTCAACAATGAAACAGATTCTTCTCGAACGTTACTGAAGACATCTAGTGTTATCATTATTAATCGTCATATTTCCATAATTCTCTTGTTACACGTCTAAAGCTCCAAGTTGCCTAGCATACAATCGCTCTTTCGAATGACTCTATGAAATAGTCCAAATGGGTTAGATCGGGTGATCTTGGTGTCCTTTCGATTGGACCTCTCCTACCAGTCGAATGACTCGAAAAGTTATCATCTGAACATGGCCTCACAACATGTCGATTGTTTCTTGAAAAGTTTTTGAATATTGCGAAGGGTTATAAATAATAACGCAAACACAGTCTGTAGGTTAATCGAGGAGGTAGTACATTCATTTTTCTTGATTCTTTGGGATTTTCTCTCCTCGTTTCTATGAAATAAAAATATTCGTATTATTTCAATAAATGTATAGTGAGACAAATCAGATGATTTGCCCCAAAATGTCACTGCGTTCAAAAAATTTTTCTATCAGGGAGTCTGAAAGAAAAATCCAGTAGCTTGTCAGTGACAATTTGTTCGAACAAATGTTCGAAGAAAAGGAATATTGAAAAAATATCGAACTTCCACTTATCTTTGGACGTTTCGGGAACGAATCTGCTCTAGTTCTCAACATGTAAATGCGAAATAGTTTTCTTTGAAAGTTGTGCTGCTTATAGTTTGACACTTCTCAAAGTCATACTGATGTTGACATATGAATGAGTGATTTTAGTCCACAAATGAGTAACAGGATGTTTGAAAAAATGTTTGAAGGAAAGGAATATAGATATATTGAAATAATACGAATATTTTTATCTTATAGAAACGAGGAGAGAAAATCTCAAAGAATCAAGAAAAATGAAATCAAAGCAAATGTTGGTTATTAGAAAATTATTTTCAATAATTGATTTTGTTTGATAACTCTGTTAAATGACTACCGTTTTCCAAAACCGATACCTCATAAGAATTAGCAATAGAAAAGGCTCAAGACTGATTAGTTGAAAGTAGGGTGGGTAGTTCCAGTGCAAATTTCGAAGTTGAAGTTGTCAAGTAGTAGGGGAACAAACACATTGAGTTCATTCGACTGTCGAAAAATATAATTCCTTGATCGAGATATCCCATTATTTCGTTCATTTCGACAACTCGAGTGAGTTCAATGAAGTGAAAGACTAAGGGATGCAAATTAATACTGGAGGAACATTAATTCATTTTCCTACTTTCATTCAAACCGATCTCATGCTTGAAGAAAATAATTCAGATACGACCCATTCCATATTGATTTCGACAACAAATTCAATATCAAAACAACAAGACAGTGTATCCCAATATCGTCTCATTCTCTTCCAAACAAAAAACGGAATAGAATTCATCAGCATGCAGCATATACTTCAAGGTACTGCTACGAGAGCAAGTATTTTGCACCTCCGCTCTCGATGGCCAATATTATTTTCGAACAAAGAATATTGTGCATATTCTGAATTGAAAAAGCTGACTAGGATTGTCTAGGAGTATTTCATTGCATGACTTGATTGTCTCGTAGTGAATAAAAATAATATCTTATTCTGGTGGAACTTATATGAAAATAATCAAGAGGCATATTCTCAGATGAATTATAAATATGAAAAAATAAATATATGATAATATATGTAAAGAAAAGCATTGAGAATTCATATTCTCTATGTGACCAAGATTTCAATCCTTCCTTGGTTTATTCACCAGTGCCTATTTGTAGCAGGCAAAAATACTCATATGAGAAGTTGTATGCCAAACATTCTCGATTCAATGCAAAGGACAAGAGAGCTCGAGTGAGAGTTCGAACTATTTATAAAAACATCTCAAGTATCCTAGTGATTTGACAGAGTACGAGCTTCAAATTCTCTGGAAAGAAAGTTCACACATAATATTTATAACCTCAACTCTCCACTGAGCTCAAAATGAAATGCTATGACTGGAGGTATCACCTAATAAGCTATAGCCAGCTATTTATATCTCTGTTGTGGTTATGCATTGTGAATATCACGGATAATCATAACACAGACTATTTTTGGGACCAATCCAAAAATATATTCATGGCGTCTTAAAACAATCTGTAGTTGCTTCCACCCTGATTGAATCGACTTATAGAGTCATCAGATGTTTGACTGTTCCAAAAGTTTTATTTTTAGATTCTAGTTTATACACTATTTTTATTTCTTTATCCAAAATAGTTCATTTCCTTCGATTCCAGTTTGTCTTGGATTGCAAGATATTTATTTATAGATTCTTCAATTTTGAGATGTGATCATTTGAAATGAAATTTATTATTAATTTGAATCGATAATTTTCCAAAGGAATTCAACATGGTTCAATAAAATATATCACCATGTCCGTCTTCTTATTAATCAGACGAAGAATTAAAATGAGAAATAAAATTGTTACTAAATAGGTTTTTATTCACCTGCCCAGTTACAAAAAAGTATAATTAAATATATAACAAATAATAAATAATTCGATAGGTGTTATGTGATGTTAAAAGTCTTTCTGGCAGTTCAACCACGGTCGCATATTGATGTAACATAGTAATAACAACATGATAGATAACTTATCAAGTAGGTTGCATTTAAATAGCTTAGAAGCACTTGCGGTGGACGATTCCAGGGCCGGATTCGTCGTATTCTTGTTTGGAAATCCACATCTGTTGGAAGGTGGATAGGGAAGCCAGGATGGATCCACCGATCCATACGGAGTATTTCCTTTCTGGGGGAGCAATAATCTTGATCTTGATGGTGGATGGGGCCAAGGCGGTGATCTCCTTCTGCATACGGTCAGCAATACCAGGGTACATGGTGGTACCTCCGGAAAGTACAGTGTTGGCGTACAAGTCCTTACGGATATCAACGTCACACTTCATGATTGAGTTGTAGACGGTTTCGTGAATACCAACAGATTCCATACCCAAGAAGGAAGGTTGGAAGAGGGCTTCTGGACAACGGAATCTCTCGTTACCGATGGTGATGACCTGACCGTCAGGAAGTTCGTAGCTCTTTTCCAGAGAGGTTGAGGCAGCAGCAGTGGCCATTTCCTGCTCGAAGTCGAGGGCGACATAGCAGAGTTTTTCCTTGATGTCACGAACGATTTCTCTTTCAGCAGTGGTGGTGAATGAGTAACCTCTTTCGGTGAGGATTTTCATGAGGTAGTCGGTCAAGTCACGACCAGCCAAGTCCAGACGGAGGATGGCATGGGGAAGGGCGTAACCTTCGTAGATTGGTACGGTGTGAGTGACACCATCTCCGGAGTCCAAGACGATACCAGTGGTACGACCAGAAGCGTACAGGGAGAGCACAGCTTGGATGGCTACATACATGGCAGGGGTGTTGAAGGTTTCAAACATGATCTGGGTCATCTTTTCCCTGTTTGCCTTGGGGTTGAGTGGAGCTTCAGTCAGGAGGACTGGGTGTTCTTCGGGAGCGACACGAAGTTCATTGTAGAAGGTGTGGTGCCAGATCTTCTCCATATCATCCCAGTTTGTGATGATACCGTGTTCGATGGGGTATTTCAATGTCAGGATACCTCTCTTGCTTTGGGCCTCATCACCAACGTATGAGTCTTTCTGTCCCATACCGACCATGACTCCCTGATGCCTGGGGCGACCGACGATCGAGGGGAAGACGGCACGGGGAGCGTCATCTCCGGCGAAACCGGCTTTGCACATACCGGAACCATTGTCAACGACAAGAGCCGCTACATCGTCGTCACACATGTTGTCTTTTGTGGTTGTACACTGCTCACTAGACAGAAAGACACGCAAGTAAGCTTGGATGCGACTGAGTGTTGAGAGTTGAGAGATGAGGTTTTATAGCGTCCGTTGCCAGTGGCGCCGTTTCACGCTACGCTTTTCATCTTACCATATCGCGGCATTATTAATGTATTTTCGGTGCATACCGTGTTCCGTGGAATGTTCGTAGGATACGTCGATAATTCAGAGAAGATATGGTAAGGAATGAGGTTTGTTGCACTTTTCATATATCTGGTAGTTCAAGTAGAATACCTCTTAGAAAAATGTATATTTTCAATACGTATTCAAAATAATTATGAACTTTGAATATCAGGTAAAGACTCGAATTGTTTTTTGAATGATTCTCATCTTTCCTTTACATATTGAAGGATGGTTCCTGAGGACGAATTATAATAATGCATAAGTGATATCTTCGACATTGGAGCATCCATGCTCATATTCAATGACTGAAATATATGTCAATGAATCTGAATAGAATATTCAGATAATATAAAGGGTGTACCAGTTTACTTTTGTTATTTTCAGAGCGCACATAGGGTAATCTCAATTATGTTCGGAGAACATCTTGCGTTTCTAGGGAGGGTAAGGAAAAGAATTAGGAATTGGATTCTACCTGAACTTTCGGAGGTAATTCACTTTAATCTCAATGAATCATAATAGTGCATGCATGTATTCGATATTGCAGCATCCATTGTAATATCCAATATACAGGGAAATTAAACTATTCAATGATAGAACTGAATAGGATCTTCAGACGATATGAAGGGTATACCAGTTCGCTTTTATCTATTGATGCGCACATAGGGCAATCTCAGTTATGTTCGTTAAATATAGTGCGTACCTGGGAAGGATGAGATGAGGAGGTAGGGATTGAGTTCTCCATGAGAATTTGAAGGTTGAAAGCACTTGGAATAATTCCTTTTGACAAAGAATAACAAAGATATCACGAGGGCGTCGGATTCGTATTGCTAGTGATGAAATGCTTGCCGAAATTTCTGAAGAACAATGAAAGTTCTAGCGATTTTTCACAATCAATCAGTGAATATATGTCAAACATTATCTCAATTTGAACGCAATTTCTATTTTCAACTGCTTTCGAACAGCAATGTATTACATTGCAGAAGGTACACATTGGAAAAATGAGAAATAACATATTTCACATCATATTTTATATCTTCGTGAATTCTTGGCAGGAAATCTCATGAATTATGGAGAGCAGCTCGAAGAATAACTCGATCAAAAAGAGAATAGTGCGATTTATTCGTTGTATGAATTCTTTTTTGATATCGATGTGCTCTTACAATTCCAATAATTAATGGTCAAACATAAGCAATAAGAAACAAGGAAAATACTGCTCGGAACTCAGTGTCAGAAAAACATCTATTACTTTTATTCATCAAGTATTAACCCAACTTTTCTGTTTGTTTTGATGTATGAAGAATTGATATTCATCATACAAGGCGTGGAAAAAATTTTGTATTAGAAAAACTCAATCGCGAATCTGCGATTAGAGGTCTATGAAGTTTCCATCTTTCAAGTTTGAACCCCTTCGATTGGGTGTGGAAATATTGAAAACGAATATTCACAGATATTTTATGAACATTTTTCAGATAGTGGGCACTCAGATATTGAGATTCAGCCTTGAATACCTGATAAGGATATTGCTGGTTTAGGACAGATACAATGTGTTCTTGAAGGATATATTATTTTGAAATGTCTCTATAACTTTGTGAGTTTCAACAGTATTTATGTATGTCCTTCTTCCAGTCAATGACTAGTTTATAACCATCAATACATGGAACACAAATACAGTGAAATTACAAAAAATACAGACACATATATTTGATTATAATGATAACAATAATAATATCAATAATAGCATTATGGTAAGTACAAGTAAGTAAGTATAAGAATAATAAAAATAGTGAGTCACGAAACACCACAATGGCTAACACAAAAACAAGAAAAATGTTGAAAATTGCTAAAACAAATGAAATGAAGACTATTAATTAGCACACCATAGAAAGATAGGTTGAGGCAATTGCCGTTCATAATATTACAGTATGAACATGGAATCTTGTATTTCAAGTTTTTCTGACATGAGGTGAACGAATTTGCAACTTAATATAAGGTTGCTCATAGAGGGCGCTAATGGCACTCCATCACTTCGATGAATCACATAATATATCCTATGTCCATTCGATGATGATGAAAAACCCGAAAGTTTGTTCGATTTAACATAAAAAAGTACTCTCATTCGAATTGTCCAGCTGAAACGGTTTTTGTGTTATTCGCTCTTGAAGGAAGATAATTTCATTCATCATATTGAGGATGAAAAATCTCCGAACAACAGATAGTAAACACCAGAATTTGAATAATCAACGCAACATGCTTCATAGAAATGTTGCAGATATAGAGTGTTCAAGGAAAACTTTCATTTCAAAATGTCCCCCAAATTTGGTCGAATATTAACTTTGAAATTCTGTTCGTTGTTGGCGCTGTTAGTGATTGTCATCATCGATCACCATATTATGTTATTCACTATCACTTCGCTGATATCATAATTCGAAATTATTAAAATTTCATGAAGTGAAACATAAATCTCTTCAATAGCGAATAACATAGAAATCGTACGAGCAAGAAAATTGAACGGGCTTTCAGATTTTCCACTTGTTTTGATCATCTTTGAATGGACGGCGAAGATATGATGTATTTCACCAGAATAACAGAGAGCTACTAGCGCCCTCTATGAGCAAATACAAAATGAGCTGAAAATTCGTTAACTTCATGTCAGAAAACCTGAAACTACATGATTATATATTAATGCTGTCAAAACTCACAGAGTTATTGGGAAATTTTGAAAAACAAATTTCCCCTAGAACGCCTTGTACCTATATAAGATGAGTTGAAAATACGTGAACTCCATGTCAGAAAACCTAGAACTACATGATAATATGTCCATGCTGTCGAAACTTGCAAAATTATCAGGAAATTTTGTAATAAATTGTTTCCCTAGAACGCCCTGTATCTGCAGAATCAGAATCATTTTCATCAGGCTTTTCATGCTATATCCCAATTATTTCGTGTACACTATCTGTAGTTGAGAGATTGTCCTTTATCAATGGATCATCATGTATAGAGAAATACATTTAGAATTCGCATTCTCTATGTGATGAAAATATTGATTATTTATCGGTATATTCAACAAAATACAACTACTTTTCTGGCTATATGTGTTTTTCAATGATTGTCGTGGCACTTGTTCACGAAAAAATTTCTTTTTGTTGAATATACCGATGGAGAATTATTCATACAGCGTCTCCCAAATCCGATCCTCAACATTGAGATCTCGGTGACCATGAGAGAAAGAGAGTCGGTTTAATTTAAAAGGTTTCAGAAAATTTAATCCTGAATCAGAATCCGTAAGCAAATTCAGACTTGCTTCAGTTATTTCTGAGATATTCAAGAAACATCGATATTTTGTATTTTCGTTTTTCTCGAATATCTCGAAGAATATCGATTGTACGATAAAACGAATTCAATATTCCAATAGTAATTCTGAGTAGTCTCTCAAATGGTTTCGTCAGTTATTATCAACAACATCAAATTTCTGAGATATGACCTCCAACTTATTCCATTATTCACACTTTTCATTTTCGAAAATCGACGAAATCATTTAGAAGATCACTAAAAAGTACCAGCATGATGTTGAAGACGTCTTTTCAGACAATCAATGATTTCGAGATATTGGAGGACAATGAAAATACAAAATTAATGTTCTTCTTCAATAACTCATAAATGACTGAAGCTATTCAAGATATCCTGGCGGATCCCTGATCACAATTGACTTGCTAAGTCTTTCGTAATCCAACCGACTCTGTTAATTTCTTCAATTTAAGTGACGAAGTGTTCAATGATATATCGCAATTTCTGAGAATAAAGTAAGTATAATATTATTATGTTCCATGTTGTGTGATATTCGTTCAAATTGAAATGGTCTACCTACTCTGCCCATGAAGCCCAGATCTACAGGGGTAAACATTGACTCATTACAAAAATCAATATTAATGAATTATTGATGTTTTTTGCCAAAACGGTTTCGAGATTGTTTTGTTAGCATAGGTACTTCATAACCATGCAACATCTCTTTCAATGAAAAATTTTCGTTATTTTGAAATGTCCCCAATTTCAGATGATCTGTTTTTCAATGAATCGATTTAGAGACGAATTCATCATTTCAATTCCTTTGAATTGAGCGGATATCGATCTACAGGGTAATTCGAGATACCATAGGAACGTGAAATTCAGTCATGCATATTATGATTTGAACTTTGAATACTCCATATTCCTGTTATCATAATTGATCTCCTGATGGCATGTTAACATAATGTTTTTTCGAATATTGAAATCATTAGGTATACCATTCGAGAATGATTCGCAAAGAGTGGGATAGAGAATGCCACGCCAATTTATACAAAGGTTAGTAAAGAGCATGCCACCAGGTTGTCGTTCTCTCCTGCATGTAGGTGGAGGCCCTAATAGATACTGAAAGGACCCCGCACTTTTAGTACGTAAAATGGTTCTCGGTGAAATTTTCTGAATTTTCAGTATGTTGTAGAATTCGATGAACTGATTGAACCTGCAGAATCGTAAAGTTCTTCGATGAACAGATTCTGAGATACAGGGCGTTGAAGTTACAAATCGGTATTTTTCATTTAATTATTTTCTCGAAATTCAAAGATGCTAAGTACAATTTCCTTCGCTCATATCATTAACGAACCTCCATATTACTCAACATAATTCAGATGATTCAGATGATGTAATTGATTACAGAGTGAAACATATAAACATTTCAGTGATGTCTGAAAATTCGATGTCATAATGAAATATCGGAAAAATAATTTAGGCATGCAATATACTATTCTCATTCCATCATGAATCACAATTCATACATTTCATACAGGGTGATTTGAAAAATTGGTGACACCTAAGACCGATTTATTCATACACATCCTGTATATTCGAGTGAATTGTTAACCTCCCAAGATAGCTGATACCGTATGAACATGATTCCGTTGAGATATATAGGGTGATCATGAAGATTTTCGATGATGAAAATGACAAAAAATCTTGTTTTTTGAAATCACCCTGTTATTCATGATTAACTCGGTGAAATTCCCTAATTATTTTTTAATATATTCATCATTTGCTCCTCAACGCTGTCTTGAAAATTCAGTTTCCTATCATGACGGGTGTCATAGTTATTAATTCAGGAACTTACCATTTGCATGAAGATTTGAAGAGACTTGTTCACTTACATTCGCATAGTGGCCGATATTTTTCACAAATAGTGAAACGTGAGAATGTGGAGACGAAAATGAGTTCAGTATTCATATACAGGGTGAACATTAGAAATTCAATAACAATAGCAGATATATGAATTTAATAATATTAATATAATGTACAGATAGTTAGGCGAATTTCGTTGGTATACAAGCTCTGCCAAAATGAAAAACGAACAATACCTAGGATATGGGAGAATGATTCGGTCTTTCACGCTTCCATTCCTAATAGGGAGAGTTGAATCCTGGAATCGACAGATTTTTTCACATTTGTTTTCCACTCAGAATCAGGCATATATTATATTCAGTTATCAGCTGCATATATTCGGGATAAGCTTCAGAGGGAAGAAACAAACATACTAGAAGTGGACGAATTTATTGCTGAGCCCAATATTGTGCGGTTACGGATCTTCTCAAGATTCAGGAATGCTATCAAATATATGCTGTGGGTGATATACAACATCGAAGATTTCATAGAGTCACCAATAATTGGATATTATTGTTAATTGGATATTATTGTACTTGCAAGTCAGGGGCCAGAACATTAGGTAGGTACTTGTGCACATGTCGCGAGTGTTTTGGGGTTCCTCGGATATGAAAGACATGCGGAAAATCATCGTTACCCATTTACATTACTTTTGAAAATATCGTTCATGGACCTATTATAGTTGAAAACTAATCGTTTAGGTACTATACCATAGCCCTTCTTGATTACTGGCTCTATAATCGAAGTGCTGACCATTTTAGCATCCCCTTATCGCTGCTATTTCGGAAACATCCAGTATAATTGGATTATTTATATTACACCATCAAATGTAGGTATTGAATTATATCATTGGAATGTGAAATGAGTATGAATCTAATGATATTATAATAATTACTGATAGCAAGCAAATATGAAAATGATGGAAACACCTGATTCTGAGTGGGAAACAAATGTGAAAAAATCTGTCGATTCCAGGATTCAACTCTCCCTATTAGAAATGGAAACGTGAAAGACCGAATCATTCTCCCATCTCCTAGGTATTGTTCGGTTTTCATTTTGGCAGAGCTTGTATACCAACGAAATTCGCCTAACTATCTGTACATTATATTAATATTATTAAATTCATATATCTGCTATTGTTACTGAATTTCTAATGTTCACCCTGTATATGGATTTTCGTCTCCACATTCTCACGTTTCACTATTTGTGGAAAATATCGGCCACTATGCGAATGTAAGTGAACAAGTCTCTTCAAATCTTCATGCAAATGGTAAGTTCCTGAATTAATAACTATGACACCCGTCATGATAGGAAACTGAATTTTCAAGACAGCGTTGAGGAGCAAATGATGAATATATTAAAAAATAATTAGGGAATTTCACCGAGTTAATCATGAATAACAGGGTGATTTCAAAAAACACGATTTTTTGTCATTTTCATCATCGAAAATCTTCATGATCACCCTATATATCTCAACGGAATCATGTTCATACGGTATCAGCTATCTTGGGAGGTTAACAATTCACTCGAATATACAGGATGTGTATGAATAAATCGGTCTTAGGTGTCACCAATTTTTCAAATCACCCTGTATGAAATGTATGAATTGTGATTCATGATGGAATGAGAATAGTATATTGCATGCCTAAATTATTTTTTCGATATTTCATCATTACATCGAATTTTCAGACATCACTGAAATGTTTATATGTTTCACTCTGTAAACAATTACATTATCTGAACCATCTGAATTATGTTGAGTAATATGGAGGTTCGTTGATGATATGAGCGAAAAAAATTGTACTTGGCATCTTCGAATTTGGAGAAAATAATTAAATGAAAAATACCGATTTGTAACTTCAACGCCCTGTATCTCAGAATCTGTTCATCAAAGAACTTTACGATTCTGCAGGTTCAATGAGTTCATAGAATTCTACAACATACTGAAAATTCAGAAAATTTCACCGAGAACCATTTTACGTACTAAAAGTGCGGGGTCCTTTCCTGATGAGTCAGTACATCGGATGAAAAACAAATGTTTGCATGGAAATTCAATCTCATTGTAATTAAATCATGCGGAAGCAATATTTCTCAATATAGGTACCTTGTTTATCACAGACAACAATGAATCATGTGGCGAACACTTTCATCAATGGATAAAAGCTCATGAAGGAGATTTCGATGCATGATTTGAAATTCAGAAGAGAATTGAACGACATCATTTCAATATTGGACAAAATATTCTGTTAACATGTCTTTTGCACATATTGAGCATTCAAGAAGATGAAATCACAATATACATAACTGAATTACAAGTTATTTGGAATCTTGAATTGCCCTGTAGATCGGTATTAACTCAATATCAAAGAAATTCAAGTGATGATTTCCTCCCTCTACCGATTTCATGAACAAACTCTCTAATTTCATGAACAGATTAGCTGAAATTGAAAACATTTGAAAAAACGTCAATTTTTTATAAAGAAGATGTTAATGAAGTGTGCTAGCAGAAAAATCTCCAAACCGATTTGGCAAAACACATCGAGCATTCATAATATGCCCTAGAGAAAAATCCGAGAAAACTTTGAAAATATTAATTTTTGTAATGGGCCAATTTTTCTCCCTGTATATCTGAAGACACAAACTTCATGGACAGATTAGGTAGACCATCTCTTTCTTGAACGATCATTACACAACATGGAACAAATCACTGGAGAATCGGACTAGTATTTTTTACAATATTTGATTTCGAAATTAGGTGAAATATTCAGGTGGACCACCTTATGTGTCACGCAGTTCATTTCCCCCTCAATTCACATCATCTGATTTCCTACCTTTTTCAAAGTTGACATCGAGGGACTGATCAGTTGAAGGTGATTTTTCGAGAGTTGAGTTGAAATGTGTTGAGATTGTTATAATTATTTATTATATTTTATTTCCACAGATAATCCTTCTAATCCTACTTCATATAGGGTGAGTCAGAATAGGACCGACCAACATCGTATACAGATTCCTCATATTGAGGTAGGAAGTTTTTATCAATGTTTGTCCTAAATTACATCCTCTCTGAGATACAGAGTGTCGAAAGTACAGAAACAGTTGAGGTTCATTTTAATTTCTTCATGTCCTTATAAGATTGAGATTTGGTATACTATTCCAGATTATTCTATGTTTTCACATGGAGTTTTTAATGTCGAATTTCGTGAAGCAGTGTCGTAGTAATGATCTCATAATATGTAGCCATAATTGCTCCATTCATTCTCGTGGACAGACGAATTGTTGAATTGATGGTATATGACAACAGTTATAGACTCATTTATACCTTAACTTGATGTAATAACGTCCCACATGCCTAAATGTGGAGGTTCCAAGAATATATGCGAAAAAATCGAGATAGTCCTTGAGTAAATATCGACTTGGATATACGGCAATAGCGCGCAAGGTCAGGATTCTCAATAGGGTGTCCTGATCTCATGGTGCAATTGCGCGCACGTTCTGAAAAATATATGCTGCACTTGTGCGCAAAGTCGAAAACTATAGTGAACGAAAGATTGATTTTATTTTTATAAGTTTTGATAGGAAAATTCACTGATTTTAGGAAGTGACCTAACCTGACTACTGTCACGAAGGAATGTAACCACACTTGGTCGAGTATATAACATGTGGACGGGAATCATCCATCGTGCATTAAAAAGAACCACT
Organism: Phaedon cochleariae; assembly: GCA_918026855.4. Classification (NCBI taxonomy): domain Eukaryota; kingdom Metazoa; phylum Arthropoda; class Insecta; order Coleoptera; family Chrysomelidae; genus Phaedon; species Phaedon cochleariae. The sequence continues at coordinate 28,042,973 of OU896714.1, read as the reverse complement.
TTTTTCAAACAAACCAACCTAGCTCGGCCTAATAAATCGACAATATAAAGAAGGAAAATATTTTTTCTGCATGAAGAAAGAGATAACTTTTTCTAAACAATGATACCGGACTTGGCCTAATATACAGGGTGTCCGAAAATTGCTGGAACACAGATCTACCATGTGCATTACAGTTCAAAATGGGGTGTCTGAACCCAACTCATTCATTGACAAAAATGGACGGTTTGTCCGTAAGACGAGTTCGAAGTTTACATGAGAACATATTTTTGTGCGGTTCTCAAATTTCTCAAGCGAGGCGAAAATTTCGTATTTCGTATTTTGCATAGACTAAAAGGAGAACAATATCTTCTTGAATAATTCCAACACATATCCCTGATGATATACTGAAAAAATTTGTGAACAAAATTATATGGCTGTGAGAACAAACTAATTGACATTTGTATTGATGAAGGCGGGTGTCATATTGAACATTATTAAAAAAACCGTTCTGCCTTGTCTCCACTGTCAAATGAACTTTTCTTCATGATAATATCAAACACATTCTAGAGATCTCTGTTAGCATTGATTATGAAAAATTCGTTTTTCCTTCAGAACTATGCAAAATACGAAATTTTCACACCAGTGATGAAATGAAGATAATCATTCATCTCACTTTGGAAATATGAGAGCCGTTCTACCACGTTTTGATGTTCTGAAAAACATTTCAGGGGTGAGGGTGGTTTCAACTCTTCTACATTATCTTCAGAGTCTCTTTGGTGAATGAGAGGAGGGTTATCTCCTGTAATTAACTTTTGTGAAATTTCATCTCATTAGTTCCACTCATTTTTGAACAGTGTGAAAAATAAATATTTTTGTATCTAGAGCGCGAAATGCTACTTTGGTGATCGAGATCTGATTTTTTTAACAAGGCGTAGCCGAGTTACAAAAACAGTCGAGATGACCAAAGTATTTCGCGCTCGAGTTGCAAACAAAATTTTTTCTACAAACGTCAAAAATATAGTTCTAAAGAGAAAATATGCTCAGCTTGGTATAAAAAATAGTGTCGAACTGGCTTAAAAGGCCTCCCTCAATCCTTCCTAGGTACACACGATGATCCACGAACATAATAGGAATTTTCTTTCGTGCGCTCCAAGAGATAAAACAAAGTTATTGTTGACCATTCAGAAATGAATGATTTCGTGAATGTTTGTTCGATTGAGGACCATCAAGTTGAAATATAAATATCTCATTCATTTTACATAACAATGCGCGAAGTAGGCACTTCGCGCACTGTTTTAATTCGCGCATTGTTTTGTGCAAGGTATCACGGTAACGTAGGAAACTGAAAAAAGTGTCACTTCGCAATTCGTTTCCAATGCGCGAACCTTGTCATTTTTTGACGTTTGTAGAAAAATGTATTTTTTTATGTTAACTTCAAACTCGTCTCAAAGACAAATGCATACACTTTGTTATATGAATAATTTGGGCATAATCAACTTATCTTGACTTATATTACACGTGAAAGCTCTGTGTTCCAGCAATTTTGGACAACCTGTATGTGTAGATAACATAACGAAGGAAAATATCCTGTCTGGAAGAGGGACTATTTTTTATACAGTATTCAACCAAGGTCGGTCTGGATGAACCTCCCAACATGATCGCCATCCTCGAAATAATATATTCTCATTTGTGATTCCTGAGGTGACTTCCGTATTTATATTTCCTTCCTTCAATATGGATTCACAAAATGTCTTTGAGAAATAGTATATCGTTTAACGAGCACGAAATGATAGTGATTGCCTACCAGAATGAAGTTTGCAGCATGAGCCATGGGCGATTGCTTCAATCATTCAGGTAGGAAATTAGCATTCCGTGCAATTCATACACTTCTATTCTTCAACGGCTATAATAGATAACAGCGGCATATCAGATTTCTTCGTCTTGTAGTCATCTGATTCCCTGTCAAGTTATGCGCATTTATCAGAAAGAGCTGTCATTGCTTGAACTTTGACATTCCATGGGCGATGAGATTTTTTTTCGAGATAATAACACAATGGAGTCATTGTGATATCAGATACCGAAATGGAATTGATGACATACAAAATACCTCATTGATGTATCGAACACAGTACAACAAGTGCAATCTTGATGTAGCCGTAGGAAGATTTATAAAATTGAAGTAGTATTTGTCTGAGAACTTGTTTATTATTCTGCCCTGATCCTTCTGTTGTGCGCAGTCACTGCATCTATATCTGAAGGACAAATTTAAGTAGTCTCCAGGGGAAATTCGACCTATTACGCTATTACAATATATCGATTGAGTTGGCACCAATTTGTGCATACAATAATTTCATAACGCTGAATTTTTAGGAGATATCACGAAATTCCTCAACATTCTAGATAGTCTTGAATGATGAGAACATTGAAAACATAGTACGTGTGAGTCATAAGTGCTTTTCCGCAAGAGTTAGGTACAATAATGATCTGCATACGTGTTTTTTTAGTCAATTGAAAAAAAAAGGTTTTTCATGAACGATATTTCATGATTATGATATAAAATGACAAATAAGACAGGATCTTCACAAAGATCATTCAGTTAGTCCTGAAATATTCTTATTCTCAACAAAACAACTTCGGCGCTTCGCGTCTCGATTAACTAACTAATCTCACGACAGGAATGAATCACTTCTCACTTCGGTGTATAATATACAATTCTCATATTTTTGTTGAGATTAGGCGGGCAGTTATTTCAAACTTGCAGATTTTGCTGGATTCAATAGGATGGGATCTGATAGCTCGTCGTCAGAACTGCTCAATTCATTAACTTTTGAACTTTTTTGATTTGATGAATAGAAAAGTGTTGGTGTTTGTAGATTCCGGCTAACAGAAACCAAGAAAGAATTCGAAATCTATGCCAGATTTGACAAGTGCTCTTATTGTTGTTTGACAATATTTTTTCATCATTACACAAAGTACTCATAATTTTTTTTCTGTTTTAGGGTGAAATACATACAAATATTAGGAAAAACAGTGGAAAGATGGAAAGGAATACACTAACAACGGCTTTTTATATTGCATAGTGTTCCGTGTGGTGGTCGGATTAGAATAACCCTACGGTAAGCCCTGCCTGTCGTAGAAGGCGACTAAAAGGACGCCAATAGGTGGAAGATGGTTGAAGCCATCGCCCGGTGCGATACCACCACATCAACCATAGGCACTGTGAAATGGGTATACCTACCCGTGTTTCAGTAACTGGTTGATGTTCCGGCCAACCCAACCCAACCCAATTTCCTTTTCCTTCCACGCCAACCTCCCTCCTTCATACAGGATAAGCGATGATGAGTTCTCCTCGAGTTAAATTATCCGGAAGTAAAATACCTCTCCATTCGGATTTCCTGGCGAGAGGTGCTAGAGGGGGTTCACCATCGGCTGAAAAAGTCCTCAAGATAGACCTATGTTACATCCGAGGTCTAAGTAAGAACATCAACGATGTCCATCGACACCTTCAAATTGAAAAGCCAGACATATTGGCTCTTACTGAGACACAGGTCAATTCATCCACCAATACGACCTATCTGCTCTGTCATGGGTACGAATTCCACACACGTTTCAGATTCAGAGGGAGGTCTCCGCCTCCACTCTAAAACGAATCTCTCATGTCAACGAGAAGAAACTTTGGAACCATATAAGTTTGATGTCATGTGGTTCACACTCGGTAGCCAGAAACAGACCACATACCTTTGTTGTCTCTACTTATCACCAAATGATCCATCCTATTGAGAGCTCTTCGAATTCTTGTCTCTGAAGCTTGACCAAATTCAAAAGAACCATCCAGCAGCAGAAATCATCATCATGGGCGATTTCAATGTACACAATACTGCTTGGCTCGTACACTCCAACAGAACGGATGAAGCTGGGCGACAAGCCGAAGCTTTCGCCATCACTCACGGCTTAGAGCAGCTTATCAAAGAACCCACACGAATTCCCGATGCCAATAGCCATTCAGCTAACATACTTGACTCATTCCTCACTAATAATTCATCACCCTTTACCATAGAAGTACGAGCTCCACTTGGCAATTCTGACAACACACTCATCTCCACAACCTGACCATTTTTCATTTCATCAACTGCTCCGGCACCCCCACGTCTTATATGGCATTACAATTCAGGCGATTGGGACGGTCTCCGCATGTTTTTCTCCGAGTATCCTTGGCATAGAGTATGCTTTGACTCTGAGGACCCTTCACAGTGTGCTGCGGAAATATCTGAGATCATCATGCTCGGAATGGACACATACATACCTCATTTTTCGAAAAGATCATCACCTTCGGAACCCTGGTTTAACAAGAACTGTTCTAGAACTGTGGCCTCGAAACAAACAGCCTACCATCGCTGGCGCAAAAACCTTAACCTCGCGACTAGAGCAGAATACGTTGATGCCAGGAATAACTGCAGCTGAAGAAACATGCAATCCCAAGATAAGATTGAAACTCATAGATTGCCCCAATGGCTCCCGTTCGTATTGATCCCTTGGTAAAGCGGTCGGAAGAAATTTCACTGATAGTTCATTTCCACAACTGTCCAAATCCGATGGCACATTAGCAACAACATCGCAGGAGAAAGCAAATATATTTGCAGAGATGTTCGCAGCAAACTCTACTTTAGATTCCCAAGAAAGAGTGCCGCCAGACATTCCAACCGTTGAGAGTCGAATGCCAGAAATCGTATTTCGTCAACGCACTATCAGACGAATTTTGCTTGGTCTCAAAACGAATAAGGCTAACGGTCCTGATGGAATTCCACCCATTATCCTCAAAATATGTGCACCAGAGTTAACACCGATTCTCTGCAAGTTGTTGACCGTCTCGTACAGGTCGGGTATTTTTCCATCATGCTGGAAGACAGCTAGAGTCCAACCAATCCCCAAAAAAGGAAACAAGAACCTGCCCAATAACTACAGGCCCATTGCCCTGTTATCAGAAATTTCCAAAGTGATGGAGTCAGCCATCAATATTGAGCTTATCAAATATCTGGAGAGCTCAGGAATCATCAATGATAGACAATACGGCTTTCGCCACCGAAGATCTACTGGAGATCTACTTGCCTACGTCACCCATTTATGGCAAGCTCCATTAGAAAAGCACGGGGTATATCTAGCTGTCGCGTTGGACATATCGAAAGCATTCGACCGTGTTTGGCACGGAGGACTCCTCCATAAACTACCACCATACGGCTTTCCACCTCAGCTATGCCATCTCTTATCGAGTTTTCTTTCAGGCAGATCGCTTCACGTGGTGGTGGACGGTGTATCATCTGATACCATTGGCATCAATTCCGGCGTTCCACAAAGATCAATTTTGGCACCAACTCTATTCCTGCTACATATCAATGATCTGTTGGGAGTAACAACTTGCCCCATCCACAGCTTTGCAGATGATAGTACCCTCCATACTGCGTTCTCTTCCAGAATTCCCATCTCTTCCCAGGAAACTAAGAACTCACGGCGCAGGCAGGTCAATGCTGTCAATGAAGATCTTGCTGAAATCACAGCCTGGGGAACCAACAACCTAGTTGAATTCAACGCTACCAAAACTCAAGCCTGCATTTTCTCTAGAAAGGCGGTACTCAGTATGCCCGATATTGTAATGTCTGGCTCCACCATCCCCACCATCCCACCATATCTATGCTCGGTATTTCCATCAGCAACACTCTTTCATGGGATAATCATGTCAGATCCATCGCAAAAGCTGCTTCACGAAAGCTCGGATTCTTGTTCCGTGCGAAAAGCTACTTTACACCTCAACAGCTCCTCATGATCTACAAAGCGCAGATACGGCCTGTTCTAGAATACTGTTCCCACATATGGGGTTCAGTACCAAAACATACGCTGATGCTCTTAGATTCCATCCATAGAAGAGCCATTTGCCTGGTGGGTGATGCCACACTCACTCACTCTTTGACATCATTGGAACACCGTAGAAAGTTCGGCGACCTTTCACTTTTCTATCGATACTTCCACGGGAAATGTTCTTCGGAAATCTCTGCCATCATCCCTTCACTAGCAATACCAATCAGACGATCTAGACAAGCCCAGTCAGCACATCCTTTCGTTGTCAACCTCGAAAGATGTCGAATAGCACTTTATCAAGACTCCTCCATCCATAGAACGGCTAGGCTCTGGAATTCATTGCCTGTGGAAGTATTTCCAACAACATATAATCTCCAAAAGTTAAAAACAAAATCCAATACCTACCTCCTGTCCCTATCCTCCCTTGGAACGCACGATGTTCTCTGAACATTATAGGGATTGCCTTTCGTGCGCTTCAAGCGATAAAAAAAAATAGAATAGTCTACAGCAACTAAAATCAATTTTAATTTTCCATACTCGTGAGAGTTTTAGTAAATCTACTTTTCCGCACGCCGTGCGGATGCATATCTTATCCGCACGACGTGCGACATTGCAAACGCAGATGTGTGCAAATGTGTGCAGAGAAGTACTACGCTGCGCACGCTCATAGGAAAAATACATTTTCAGCACTTGCGCGGTAAAGTGACTGTTCTGCACAATTTACTGTGATTGCTATAGCATTCGTAATTTTTTCTTATTATATCTGAATAATCAGTTAATCTGATTTCTCCAGGAAGTATATTCTACGTTCATTTCACTACGTAGATTTCAGGTCACAGAGACGTCTATTAGATCAAGTCGTACGGAGAAGTACAACGTTCAAAACGGAAAATCATGCGGAAGAGTTACTTTTCCACACGCTCGTAGAAAAACTTTTGATTTCACACGTTATTCCAAGGTGAACAGTTCATATTGAGTTATGTCCTATAAAGGGTGGCATCGAAATAATTGCGAATGTTTCAAACCCTGAGAGAGCTCAACGTATTGAATTGAATGGCACCAATAGAAAAATATAGGAATCAAAATGGAATTTGGAGTGAGATTTGTTTTTTCACCCGAAGTTCTACACTGTAGCAATTCTGCCGTTCCCTCTGTTAAAATTTTCAAATTGTTTCAAATGGGCGTACTTGCTATTCTTCTCGTTTTCTGTTCAATTTTCGGGATGAATTGCACATGCTACACCATCCCATTGATATACAGGAGAATGAATATTTCGATTACTCATTGGAACTATATTTAGACAAGCCTTCAAACCTCCATTCATAGGTTGTGAACTATTTTATACTCATATTATACTTTTCGACGAAGATTGAAGCAATTCTGGGGTATCACTATTGAATGCTCCGATAACATTTTTCCTTCGTTTCCCTTCGTTATCGAAATTATCTTCGTAAACAAAATTTCAAAAGTATCTTCAGAGAAAAATCCAGCAGAGTACCTACAATCAGGCGATCGGGCTTGCCCAGTTACTGAATAAAATAAGTTTAGTTGTCATAATTATGTGATATCACGATGTTCTGACTATTCGAAATGATCATGTCGCTTTACTATTGACGAAATTGTTTTGTCGAGCAACAGCACGAGTGATATTGCTGTACGGCAACACAATTGCCAAACTGACAGACTTTGCGTCGCTACCGAATACCAACGCTGATAGACCAATCAGAATTATTTTGTTTGTCCTTATAGAATGATCCTCCGTTTTTTTTTTTCATTATTCAACATATTATTGTTATATAATATGCAGTATTCATAAGAATTTCAATCTTTCAACATAGGAAGTATCAATGTATTTGTATTTTTGTTCACATTGTATGCGTTAGATACCTATACATGAATTTTTTTTCCTTGAATTGTTTCCAATTGAATGAGAGCAACGTCTAGGAAATGTACTTAATGTATCTCAGGGATCTCCCTGGAATGATATCTTAGGAGTATTATTTGGTCGTACTTCCTATATTCCAATCGGATCCTTTTTCTTCTGAGGAGCAGATGACCCTCGAATGCCCCTGAGATGTATATCTCAAGGACGTCCTCGTAGGAAACACAGACATCCCTGAAACGTACAAATGACGTTTTTTTTGGTGTAATGGCCATTGGCTAGCGCCATCGGGCCATTATTCACGCCACAGGCCATAAACGCCTATTTTACGCCCTTGATACATAAATAACTATTATATATAGGTAATGTTATGGGTATACATATACACCTGGATATAATGATGACATCGATCATTATAATGATCATAAACGTAATATTGTTATCAGTTACCCGGATATATTGATGCATAGTTCAGATGATGAGCGATGAACTATGTGCATATAGGGATGTGTTTGAACTGTGAGGATATTCCTTTTTCTGTACACATCATTCTCAATTCAAATATCATCACACAACGTGACGTTTGGTTGAAAATCTCGAATCAAATGTGAGCAGACAAGGCCGAGATACGTCAAATTCCAGATCTGGATTTGCTTTCATTTTTGATATCATCTGCGGCGCCCTCGAATTGGATCTGAATCCACTAGGTATTGCTCTTCCTTACTACAAACAACTTTCAACTTCTGTACTAACAAATTAATAATATAAATAATAAAAAACCCTAATAACACACTCATGTCCCATGGATATCCCCAGAACGTCCTGACGAGACATTCAGGACGTCCATAGAACGTTCGAATTTGGTACCGTAGACGTCCATTGGACGTCTGAGGGACGCAGGACCAACTAGGGACGTCCTTGAGGGATGTCCCTAGGACAACTATCGAATACCTAAATCCTACAGTACTCGTCATCAAGCACTACAGAGGACGTCCATAGGACAACCTATCAGCAACGCTGAGGGATATCAATTGGATGTCCATAGGATGTCCCAGGGACGTACGAATTATTCTTCAATTTTAATTATTCTGGGTCCCTCTAGGACCAGATCTTGCATAACTCATTAGGACATCCAGTCGGGTTGATGGTCCGTAGAAGGTCCCCAAAAAGTTTTCAAAGGATGTCCAATGGACTAACGTGAAGGACATTGACGAGGAGTACTTATAGCCTAAGAGCGATCATTCGTCGGCGAGGTATAAGTTAACGTCCTCGCAGGGACAACATATTGAAAGTACCGACTGGGACGTCCATAGGACCTTATTTCTTGGACATTGGAAAAGTTCAGTTCATGTACCAATTGGGACATCCGAAGGGACATTCGAAGGATGTCCCTGAGGAAATGTATCATCAGGGACTTTTCATGGTTGTCTAGAAGTCATTCCAGAATATGTCCTACTCGGGACATCCGATGGATGTTCCTAAAGGAACGTTTTAAATCATATCCCATAAGGGACATGCCAAGGAGGTCCTTGCATGGACATTCTACAATATGTACTACGTGGGACGTCTAAGGGATGCTATTTCTAGGACATTTGAAATGATGTACCAGCTGGGACATTTCGTGGACGCCCTTGCTCGGACATTGCATGAGATGTACGGGATGGGACGTCCCAAGGACACTCATTTCTGGTTCGGGACATTCGGACGTGAATTGTACCAAATAGGGACGTCCCTTGGACGTTGTGTGCTATTAGGGAAAGAATTATGATTTCGTGAGTGAAAATTCAAGTTCGATACCATTTATTGGTGTAACATGAGTACGTTGAAATAGTTAGCTGACGTATTCCTGAAACAATTTATTAAAAAAAATATTTCATTTTGACAAGACCCATTTCATACACATACTCCCTCAGTTTCTGTACTCAGCAAGTTTACTTAGCGCCCTAGGAGCTAAGTACCATCAATCGATATATAAAATTGTAAATATCTCGAAAACCATCACTTACATCGTTGTTGACGACATGTCCTTTTTTTACCTAAAAAAGGTGTGGAATCAGATTCTCTCACGGAAAGTGCCAAAAATATACTGGCGAAAATGTTAGGGCAATCTGGAATTGATAATGACGCGTACCCAGCGGCCTGTAGATGTAACATGGAAATTAAAAGGTACGTAATTATGATTTTCCACAAAAGAAAAACCTCAAGTACCCAATTTTGTGCAGATAACTGGATATTTGCAACAGTTATTTCAAAAAAGCAAACAATGAACTGCAGCTTTTCCAAAATGGAGCATTTTCGGACACATGTTCATGTAGTTTTTTTTTTTCAAATTATCTCAGGAATAATTCACTCGAATAAATCAACGTACTTATGTTACACCCTGTATTATATATACCAACATCGATCATCTACATGAGAATTTCATAATTGTCATGAGGTAGGTATACTCAAACCCAATGATAACAAGGTTTGCGAAAATCAGTAATAAATTCCAATATCTATATTATCCCTTCATACAGTAGTTGATGTGTAACTGTCAAATTAATCGGAAGATGGTGCTGCTCACATCGAAAAATCGAGGAGTGTTCCAGATTCGACAAATACTCTGGGATAGAATTATGATTTGAACAATGAAGTGGAACTCCAGCAAATTACCGTTTTGACATTATTTGGGATTCACATCTCATACTAGATCAATATTGATGGTCGAAGAAGTTATAAACAGACATTCAAAGGAATACAACTAGGCATTCATCATTCGAATTTACTTTTATCAACAAATCGACTTCCAACAGAATGAAGCATTGGGATACTTATGATATTTCCTGAATTTAATTACCATAGAGCATCACTCGAAGTTCAAATCCCATCACATCAGTGTTTTATCGACTTCTAAGTTCAAGCAAAAGTCAGGAGTTGCTTGGTTGGTTGCTATGGCAACTAGAATTATTCAACGATATGATGTCCTGACAAATGATTGGTGATGTATGATGTTGCGAACTTTGAGCAATCGCCAATAACTACGGGTGCATCCTTTCTGATTCAACAATGCTAAGTCGAATTTCCACAATGATAATTTTCCACAACTTTCCTGCAACCAACACTGGTCAGCTGAGTTACCTACTTTTTCACATCCATCGTCTGGATATGAGTGAATGAAATGGATCACTATGACAATTTGATTACTCCCTACTCCGGATATATAGCGATTGACACAAAATGGTGTATTATTCCAATCAACCTGCTTGACATTGGTATCATATGGATATGACGAATTCTAGGCCGAGCCCTAGGCGAGTCCTGGGAGTCTGCGAGTCTAAAAAAACTGTTTTTGGACGTGTAGCGTACACTATTTCTTCAGCAACCATATAGAATAACAATTTCTTTGTAGAATACAATTTCTTCTCCATTAATTCTCATTTGTATCATCTACTGAAATTTGAACAGAATACTTATACCTACTAATTGTTACTTTGGAAATTTTGTATGAAAATTTTAAAATTCACTATCGCAACTGCTTCCGATAGTTCATTGCGATAATTGCAACCAAACTTTCAAAAATCGAAATTTCAACTGATTTCATGTCAAATAGCTGTCATCTGATATTTCGCTGTTATGATAATAATTATCATCTGCATTTATTAAAACCATATCTTCCAAGAATTTCATAGTAACAGTGACAACAACGATGTGATACTTCCTGGCCTGGACCGGGAAATACATACTTCCCGGACTAGGCCGAAAATGCTACTTTCTCAAAGAAGAAGCGCCTGGGAAGTGGGTACTTCCCGGACGGTTGCCGAAGAAATAATTTTCCTTCTCTGATATTCATTTTGGTTCACTTTTCTAGTAGAGATTCTATAAATACAAAAAAGAAAGCTGAACCTGAAAAAGCGACTTGAATGAACCCTATGGTCTATAGTCAACCGTTTCGAAGCAAACCAATCAACACTTGTCAGATCGAATTCAATCATCGATGGGTTACCTCATCTCATTACAATACATGCCTTCTTCTTATATAACATGCTTTTCATTGAACTAAGCGATTGTAATTTTCTGACATCAACTAAGGTCGTGAACCAACCCGTTCATGGCCACCTAGATGCATCAACTATAAAATTGAGGTAGTCGTAGAAACTTCCGGAAATATCATATTCTGATCCGGAATTGTCACGGAAATTCAAAGATATCATGATATACAAGGTGTTTCATTCGAATATAACAAAATGGATCCATTTCTGGTGGAACCGAAAGGTACCAGAGAATGAAAAATATGCGAAAACTCTCATCAAGGAAAAAGTGACTCGATGAATAAAACATTCGTTCAATCATTGATTGAGTGAAGGCCGATATCAAAATTGGAAATATCCAATTATCTACAGGGTTATCCAAAAGTAATCGTCATTGATAACTTCTATAATTTTGAAACTAGCATCGGTTGAATCAGTAAACTATCAGCATTTTGCTCTGCTGATCACAATGATGAGGAAGAAACTATCAAACATTGAAATTTTCAATATCTTTTTACATCAATCGCCTTGTTTATTCGTACATTCCAAATTATTGTGAATATTCATTCATACCATTGGCCGTTGTGCAGATATTTTTTCAATTCAGACTGTTGAACATAGGGAAAGTGAGTTCTACAGTTCTTGAAACCATGTTGAATTGACGAATTTCAACTGTCAATATCACAAAAATAGTTGTGAATTGGTCTAGGACATTTTGAATACTGTCTGTTTGGTTCATTAAGAATACCAAAAATTGCAAGTGGAATTCGGAATTGTACGAATATACAGGGTGTTTCATGAATAACTATTTTTGATATCTCAAGAACGGGATACTAGATTGGCCCCATTTTGATCATTGTGATAAGCAGAAGAAATGCTGAAAGCTTGATGATTCGAACAATGTCAAAGTTTCAAATTCATAGCAGTTGCCAATGACGAGCACCCGATTTGGATATATTGATTCAAAACCTCAGTACTTTTAACATTCATTGACATATTTGATAGAAAATACAAGTTATTTTGAAAACTTTCCACCATCAATATCTTTCTTTCAGTAAATTATATGGAAAATTGAGAAGACAGGTCAATTTCATTTTCAAGGAAGACACTTGAAATGAATATTTTCACTGTTCAACTATTAGTTCAACCCCATAGTAGGGGTAGATGAAACCCTTGGAATCCCAATTGGAAAGGGGAGTCAATAGTGGTACATCATTTTGAAATTTCGACTTTAATCTCGAAATTTCGACTTTAAACTCGAAATTTCGACTTTAAACTCGAAATTCCGACTTTAAACTCGAAATTTCGACTTTAAACGTGACGTTTAAATGTCATTGGCGAATTTCCTGATTTATTCCAATCTAGGCTAGGTGCACGATATTACCTCTTGAAAATAGGAAGTAATTGGTGATATGAATGCTGGTAATTTACGAGGCTCAAAATATGACTACTCATCAGGAGAAAATTTCTTATCTTCACAGGAACGTGAAACACTTTGAAAATGATGCAAGGTGTAGGAAATTTATTCTGTACAGGACAAAAGGAAAATTATTAGGTATACTTACTTCATCTCTGATTCAAATTGAATTGATAAGTTTGAGTAACTATTGGTAGATACCAACTTATAATATGTAGCAACTAAAAAAGTTTGGTAAGTATGGCTGAAATAATAAAGAATATAGGTAACTTGATTCGTTTTCAATTCATTAACATTTTTCAACAAGTCACTGGTATTTACTTATATATACTTAGTATCTGTCAAGTATGCTACTTACCACTTAGTATCTGTCAATTAGGCTAGTTGACAGTTATATCTGTCAAGTATGCTACTTGCCACTTAGTATCTGTCAATAAGGCTAGTTGACATTTAAGTATCTGTCAAGTATACTAGTTACCACTCAGTATCTGATTGAGGAAGGAAATATCATTTCTGCAAGAAAAAGGAGACTACCATAAATGAACCTTCATCTGAGACTACTTTCAACATAACTCGGCCTGAATGATTCATTTTCCGAAACAGTTTATTTTTCGAGAGATAATTTGAGAGAAAACAGAAAGTTATTACCTATATTATAATATAAGTAGACTTCTTTCAACCTAACTCGGCCTAAATAATTATTTTGAACTCAATTATTGTCAAGCATGGTGTACTATACCTACCTAATTCATCATACCTCATCATCAAAGTATTGATATAAGTTAATACAAGTGACTTGTTGAAAAATGTTAATAAATTGAAAACGAATTAAGTTACCTATATTCTTTATTATTTCAGCCATACTTACCAAACTTTTTTAGTTGCTACTTATTATAAGTTGGTATCTACCAATAGTTACTCAAACTTATCAATTCAATTTGAATCAGAAATGAAGTAAGTATACCTAATAATTTTCCTTTTGTCCTGTACAGAATAAATATCCTACACCTTGCATCATTTTCAAAGTGTTTCACGTTCCTGTAGAGATAAGAAATTTTCTCCTGATGAGTAGTCATATTTTGAGCCTCGTAAATTACCAGCATTTATATCACCAATTACTTCCTATTTTCAAGAGGTAATATCGTGCACCTAGCCTAGATTGGAATAAATCAGGAAATTCGCCTATGACATTTAAAACTACGGAAAAACATTCCTATAGCTCCTGGCTTAGATTGACCTTGGCTACCGCGAAATAGGCATTTGGTTACGTCACGTTGGGCCACACCCGAAATTTCGAGTTTAAAGTCGAAATTTCGAGATTGAAGTCGAAATTTCGAGTTTAAAGTCGAAATTTCGAGATCAAAGTCGAAATTTCGAGATTAAAGTCGAAATTCCGAGTTTGAAGTCGAAATTTCGAGATTAAAGTCGAAATTCTGGGATAAAAGTCGAAATTTCGAGATTGAAGTCGAAATTTCGAGATTAAAGTAGAAATTTCGACTTTAAAGTCGAAATTACTAAAAAAAATATATGTGGCACTTCAGCGCCTTCGTAGATTTCTCATATTATTCACTGCAAGGAAGATATTCAGGTTGAGAAGTTCTCAAAATGTCACCCTGTATATTCTTCACTCATTTGTTCATCGAACGAAAGCTTGTTCGATGAAATTCATTATTATTCCACGTAATATTCTCCAAGCAAATTCACCCAAAACCCGCCGATGTGAATCGCCCATCTCCCGAAATAACTCTCACCGTCCATGTATGGCCTGGGCGGTTAACCGACGCATGAGCACGGAGTCGCCCAAATAAGACAAGAGAACGTCGATTTGGCGGGCGGAGGGAGAGCGTCCCGACGCAAAGATTTCACAAACGAGGCAACGGCGACGCTTGGTCGACCGAAATAGCCCCCGACCAAAAATGCACGCTCGGAAAATATCATAGAAGACGTCCGGATGTGTAAAATAACATCATTTATTTTTCAATGAGATGAGAGATACTGGTTTGAAGGCTGTTTGAGAGTTTAATTCATGGTAAGTGAGCCAGTCGACAGTCTTACTTCTTAGTTCTCAGTCAGCTGATATTAGCAAAAGAAAGTGCCTTGATACGGAATATCCATATTCTGATATATGAGTGTGTTTCCAGGTAAATATTGTCTTCCTGAACGCAGTAACAAAAGTTCTCGAGGCTGAGCCAGACATTTGGTAGCAATTTTTTTGTCCATCATTCAGCTTCGAAAATGATTTTCCAGATTCACCTGATTCCTGTTGATTCAACAACCAAAATTCAATAACAATTCAATCAAAGACATCCAATTATTTCACTTTGGCCCCTGACATTTTCCCTTCAGAGCAATACTCCACATGATGATTGCCTGCGAAATATCAGATTTTCTGATTATGGATGTACAATTCTGGAATTCGCAGGAACGGTAGAGGTATGAAAATGACAATCACGGGCCAGATGGAATGAATATTTTATATATACTGCTCGCCTCCTGATATATTTTTTTATATCAATGATTTCATGACTCCTAGCAAGTATTGTTACGATAGTCTCATCGCTACCTCTATCGCTCCTGCGAATTTCAGAATTATACCTCCCTATCCACCAGAAGTGAGACACCCTGTATAATGTCTCCATAAACAAATACAGCCTTTATATCATTATCCTCCTGAAGCATCAGCATGTTGAGAATTATAAACATATAATCGATAGCTTCTCGACATTTTTTGTTTCATGTATAAAAAGAAATAAGGAGGTAGAATATTTTTTTTAATCAATTTTTCTGCTGGTTTTTATCAGGAAAAGTATGGATCTAACACAAAATGGTCGGGAAACCTCTCAGCTTCCAGGAAACATTGATTGCATCTTCATATTTAGAATCATCCATGTATTCTGGTCAATCATTCAGGAGGAGTCGAGTGAACCCATTCGGAAGCATTTTGAAGTTCAAATTATTGCCAAATGTCTGGCGCAGCATCCAACTCCGGAGAGTTCTGAGACGTTATTTGGGACATCAATATCCAGCGATTTCGAATTTGAGTCGGCGCTATTGCTTGCTTAGTTATCATTGAGACTAGGATGGTCAAAACTCTGCCTTATCATGACCCTCTCGTGCATATAGTATGATTACAAGAATTCAAAATGACTCTGAAAATCATCAAAGATTCATAGTAGTATGGTGATAAGATGACAAAATGAAATATTGACATTGACAAAACTCCTCGATTTTTCTCAAAAACACAAGGAAATTTAATGTCCACTCTAGTGGACGTTATACATTTTCCATCATAAGAATCCACCTGCGACTGGTATGGAAATAGTTTCGAATGGCACAGCCAGGTTCATCACACTTTTCACATGCACAGGGTGAGTCGACTAACAAGGTGAGTTGATCATATGTTAAGAATAGTTATTCATTATACAAGGGAGAAAAGTAGTAGATTTTAGCTCCAGGTTGTGTTGTCTCCCGACGCGTAGCGGATGGAGACAAAAAACCGTGAGATGAAATCTAATATTTTTCCCGTGTATAATACACTATTTGTTTTTGTGAAAACAAAAAGACGAATCGATATCGAGAAGATATTACATTATTTTGAAATCTGAGAATTATCGACGTGAAATTTCAAGTTTTCAACAGTACGGACACCTGCGTTTTAGGCATCTTTATCACTCTTTTGAAGTAATCAAATATCTGATGTCACTCCTGTCTGTCTAATTCTGTTATTTGATTTAAAAAAATTGCGAATTCAGTGGTTGTTCAGTAATATACGTAACCACGAAGTCGAATGGAAGATGAAAGGACAGAGATGAAATGCCAAACTATTTTCCAGTCACAGAAAAAATATATTATTTCTATTCATGATAGAAATACAGGTCATTTTTCAACTCCAGACCAAAACTTCAGAGATGTTGTCGTAAAAATAATCCAGAGCTGGACTCAAAAATCTTATTTCTTTTTCAGATGTGAAAATTTCGACCTTCTCTGAATCGTATTATTCAACAACAATTTTTCTAGCGATTTGATGAGAAAATATTGAACTAAATTCTGATGGATCCTTTTTCAATATGGTCCTGGCACAATACTTTCTCCTTACATTTGACCAAAAGTATTCAAATATTTTTTTTGTATATTGATATAGCAGCAGAGAGTTGAGAAAAGGTATCATCCAATGAAAATTCAGCAGTAGACTTCATCAATTTATCATCAGACATAACATTATGAGAACGAAAAGTGAAATAATGAGGTCAGGACATGAATGACGTCCACTATGTTGGACATATAGTTTTCTCGATTTTGACTGAGGTGCAATGAAATATGTTGTTATTATATATTTATATTGCTATTTATAGGTTACAATAATCAATATTTTTATGAACTACATTCCTTTTTAGCGCCTCAATGAAATACTCTCCAGCAATGATTTCGAATCAGTGCAAATATAATTCAACATAATAGAGTGAACCTCTGATGTTCTTCGTAGGAGGTGGTAACACTGGAGATATGTCAAAATATTTCTAATTCTGACAACTATAGATAGTTTCCGAGGATACATGGAGTATTTCCATTGCTTACAACTACTTATTCCTGCTGTCCACTGTAGTGGTTTTCATCTATGAGATGGCTTCAAGGAAAATCGTCGATGGCTCAGTCATTTTCAGAATGGGATAAAAGTCTATCAGACAGTTCTTGTTCAGAATCAAAATTCCTATCGACTGAGAACATTGCATACTGGGTGACCCATTTGAAGAACTAGCACATTCTGACATAACTTGTGAACGCGATATTAGATTCTCATTAGATTTCCATAACCATAATCAGCGAGAAAATACTACTTCTTCATTTATTAACCTGGCTTCGTAATCAATGATTACCAAGTTAGCGATAGTGCTGACAGTTTGAAAATCATGTATACCTGCGAAACCATAATGACACCTGAGGATGGAATTATTTCGTATCAATATCCTTTTTTCTGTGAACTTTTTGTACCTCATTCAAAAATCTAGAGAAAAGCGCAATTCTTTCTGGAGTGATATCATTCAGTATGGTTTCTCCAGTTCCATGTCGTTAGAGATATCTGATTATTTCAAAAAATGTCGACAGAAATGTATGTTCAATCATCACCAGTGATCGTGATGGATAGTTCCTTCCTGATGATACATATTATACAGGTCGACAGAAAAATATTGTATCAGGAGCCTCAAATATTATTTTGAATTGTTGAACTGTGTATGTGTATGTGTGAAGGATCCAGCCGAGGGGTACAAGGTCCCGTGGTGATAATATTCTCTACTACCAAGGTGTATCTAATTTTTTTCAGCCTTCACTTGTCCATTACTGCTTCATAATACCTTGACAAAGGTTGCTCTTAACAGACCCATATTGCCCTAGGGAGTTATGGAGGGCAATATGGATCATTACACTGGCTGATTGTATTTTTCTGTAATTCAATAAATGAATTAATCAAAAAAGTTTTATCAACAACTGTACACATGGAAGGGACTTATTATGCTCTATTGGATAGAAATAACAATTTTCTAATATTTCTGAGAAATTAGTAGGTACCAAGTTTGAAGTTCTGATAGTTGACCAATAATAAACTCCCCAAAGTGCATTTGATTTTGTTCGGAACGTTAACATTTTCTTTTTCAGAAACGGAATGGGCTATCATTGTAGCAATTTTCTTCTTCGAGGAGATACCTTCTTCAATATGGCTCTCCTCTATCAAACTACTCTTTCATTTTACATGTAATCTTTGGGTTTGAAAGGAAGCACCACCTTGAACAAGAAGCGTTGACGACGTTTGGCGTAGACAATGTCCGGTGAGTCCCTTCGGGATTCCCAGATTGAGGTATCTTGCTATAATGAATAGAACACTTTCTATAGTATTTTCACCTTCACCATCATTGCATTATCAATTTCTGTAGGTTGAAAAATAATCTACGTTGTTTCCATCATTTTTTTCGTATTGCAACGTGATTTTTAACTAAGTTTCAGGCTCCTATTAATCATTCCAGAATTACGTCATTTGACAGATTGCTGAGGGGCAAACATTCTATTTTGTCAAGATCTGTCATAGAAAACCAGAATGAGTGAGATCGTTTTCCTTGGAATCCGAGTTGGAACCAGAAAGAATTTCATAATTTTGTTTGGTGAAACTGTTATTATATTGTGGATGTGGCAGAGGGACGGCCTGGGCAATGCTCATCAAAGGTAACCTAACAGATAGTTTGTGTGCCCCTCAAGGAACCATGTCAAAATCACGTGTTCTAGAATGATCAATTCCGCTTTCTCCAACGATGGTGAAACTTTCCGAGGTGCAGGTTCCGGTTTCTGGTACCTTGATCAGTTAAATGGCTCCGCTGTCTTCAATGTTATCAGAACAACTTCATGTAGCAGAAAAGTATCATATGGGGCTCCTCTCATGAAAAGTGATACTTGCCCACCTTCCAACACCTTTGATTCATGAGGAATGTATCCTTCCGATTCGACTTTCAGAATGGCCATCAGTTGACTGTATGTGAATATATTAATGTTTACCTTAACAATCAATGTTGATTTCAGCTCTTAGTATTTGGTCCATAAAGGTTCATCACTATATTTTTGACACTAGAATGATTCAGAATGAATAGAAAATATTAATATTCTTTATGAGATGAACACACCAATGAATGGAAGTGTGCCATTAGGACAGTTTTATTTACGGTATTCCCTCTGTTTCCATCTACCTATTCCAATAAGTTATCATACTCCTTTTCGTGTGAGTATTTGGATTTCACAGGCAGTAAATTACCAAAGGTTTCTTCAGTTCTGAGCGTCACATTTTGTGGGATCTCCATAATCAACATGAACTCAACCGTTTCAAGTTTTTTCCACTAACGAGCCTGTCAATTCTTACGAAAAAGCAGCGTCGTTTTATTGAATAAACAACCCCTAGCAACCTCTTCAATGTTTCCATAGCAACTGCATAGGAGCTCCCCTGTACTCAGTTGCCAACCAGAATGCAATAAATTTCACAAAATTTATTGAGTGAACAACGTCGTTCTAGGATAATTTTTCCGTGAATGACAAAATCTTGTATGCACCATCAGGCAGAATTCATCCCTCAGGTGAATTTTACTCTCTAGATCTGTATAACACACTTGGTGTAAGGATAATCATCTCACCACTAGCAATACATTTCAAGCATCTCAGTTTCATTCAACTACAATATGAACCTATTGTCACTATGAAAACACTCCTATCCAATTTTAGTTGAAATCTAGCAGCCATGACCATGACAGCATATCACAAGTTATTATTGATGAATACCTCTCAGATTCGAGTGCGAATAATGCGAATCACGCATCAGAACAGTGAATCCGGTTTTATTATGACAGTCGCATAGCTAGTGGTATACACCAAGGAAAAGAAGAATATCATTATTACCCAGGGACCAAGATAATATTCCAAGGCACCAGCCGAGGGGTATAAGGTACCGTGGTAATAATAGTCTTCACTATCAAGGTGTATATCAGTTTCTTCTCATAACTAGCAATGATTTCCACTCACTATACTATCCTAGAACTAAAGACAGTCATCTAAGAGCACTTTTTGTTGATTTTCTCGAAAATCTAGTTTTTATGACCACCATTCCTGTGATGCTGGAATTTTAACAAAACAATTGTGGACTTTTTCAATCA
This sequence comes from Phaedon cochleariae, assembly GCA_918026855.4. Taxonomy (NCBI): domain Eukaryota; kingdom Metazoa; phylum Arthropoda; class Insecta; order Coleoptera; family Chrysomelidae; genus Phaedon; species Phaedon cochleariae. The sequence continues at coordinate 28,022,153 of OU896714.1, read as the reverse complement.
GTAATCCATAAATGACATTCACTTTGTTCTGATCAAAAACTCTGTTTCTGAAAATATATGTTGAACTCAAAATGAGTGATAAAAGTGAAAACCGCACTCCTCCAGAAATAAGGGCAGCTGCAAATGATTTGAGTACCAATCATAAGCATAATTTGAATCATTCAGAGGCTGGTGCCATCTCAACGATGTGACAAAAACCACAAAATGTTAAGCTTGCATGTTCTCATGAGGATACCTAAGCTTATGGTGCTTTTACTCAAAGTTGAAATCTACAATAGCCATACAGGAAAATGTGGAAATTCCACAAGTTTTTTCTGGCTGATTACATTTTTTGTAAAACAAAATACTATTCATTAGGTCAAGGAGGCCTCAGTTCTTTCGGAAATTGGAATTACTTTATTTTTCACTAGAGCCTCAGATGAAACATTCATATCAATGAAGAGGTTGGTACGAATTCTGTAGTGATTTTTGTCAAGTTCTTAGTGAAATGGCTATTCTAATTGTTGGCATTGATGGAGCTTGCAGAACTGTAGAGTTTTCGAATTTGACTATACAAGATGTTTATATTAGAGATGACATAGTAATCATGAACATAAAAAGCAAGAATGGGTCATCCAGAGAATCCGTGATTATTGAGCCACTTTGGCTCGAAATATTGAAAAATTCGAACAGAAAGACTCACGAGACACGATCGACACTACACAAGACACAAACATTAATAATTCAATTATTTCAAAGGCAGGCGAACGATGGAAATCATGTCAAAATACACAGTGATTCACGCACCATCCAGAAGACATGTAACAACTGGAATTCCAAGTCCTGAACTCCTGAAAAAGAAGGTTACAACATTGATCACTCTGAACTTGAATAAAAGAAAGAAGAACTGAAATTACCAATTCAATGTTGAATGTAACGCACGAACTCAATCTGGCCTGAAATGAGGCATCGCACAATAGGATTGATAGGAATGAGATGATGTGATAATGTTATGCAATTAATAATTGTACCTCTATCTTCTATGTTCCATAATTTCAATCTTCGATATTTTCAGGTTTGGTATGTTTTCAGTGTTTTCCTGTTCCTAGTTGTTGGTTATCGAATTGACTGCCAAGAGTCAAAGCCAATATGCCGATTTATCTACTATTAGTCAATTATATAGAAAAACTACCATGGTAGTGAAATACAAGTTAACGACTCAAAAACGCTCAAGTAATGGTTGGTTCTGGAGCCAGTGATGGAAAGAAATATTTCCACCGATGAAGCTTTGCCGTTGATACCAAAAAGGAGCATCATTTTTCCAATGGGATTATATCATTGGATTTTCGAATTTGTAATATCACTCCAAACTTTTTTGTCCAATACTATTCGATTCCCATTTCTAACGAATTTCGAGTTAATATAAAATATACATATTTTTTGTTCAACACCCCAGGTAGCACAGTTTAGTGAAAGGACATCATTATGCGTCCTGCGTCCTTGACTTCACAGATACCTCAAAATTACGTTATGTATCATGACGTCTTATTGGAGTTTATAACTGGAGGTCATAAAGAAGTCCTGACAATGTCAACTTTTGATCAATTATATACTGAACTTAAGTCATTTCAATATCGTCTACAAAATGGGCAAAATAATCTGAATCCCCATCATTCATTACCAGTCTCAATACGAAAGTTATTTGGTGTGATTTTGAAATTTTTTGAAATAGTTTTATAATGCGTTATTATTACTTCGCGCCCTTTTGATCCTTTTGTTTTAGCCTGCCGAGGGCCTGTTTGCTGTTCGGGTCTCATTCAAAGTTCATTTGAGGTTCCTCAAAAATTGTATTTTTATGGTAAAAGGAGAAATTCATTCTGCTCACTTCATACGCACGAATTGACAATTTCAAGGACTGAGGAATAGGAAATACTTATTGTATGCATATTAACTGTTGAATAATTCAGATTTCTAGACGCATTTTGATCCAAGACCAAGACTATCAAGACCAAGACCAAGACTGGGCCAGTCTCGGTCTTGGACGCTAGATCCCATATGTGATGCATTGATAAAATGTGCTCTTCAAGAAGAATCCTAATGCAATGATATGAAAGTAGGGTGTCTCATTCAAGAAACCTATCATTATCCGATATCTTGAAATTCTAACACTCTAAAGTCGTGAAAACAATTCAATGTGATAGTTTTCATGGAACTCTATAGCGGTTGTATTGGAATTTTCTATTCATATCTGATGGTTGGGCGAATTTCGAAGAAGAACACACTATTGACTCATCCAGTATAGTGATCTCACTGGATATATGGACAGGTTAAAAAAATACACAGTGACTTTCATGATGATGTTGTTTCCTCGTCCACTATTCTTCTGTATAACCAAATAAAAAAATCAGTGATCATCTTACTTCTGCATCGTCTCTTCTATAAAATTCGAGTTTTTTCATACGTCTCTCTACAACGTGAAGCTTTATTTGCCCACTTTAGGTATGTTGAAATTGAGCTACTTTCATTCCGCTTACTTCTTGCTGAAGCTTGCTACCTAGTTTCAGATACAAATATCAATAGCTACTATGTTATACTTTCATGAAAATAAGAACTAATGATAACGCCAGGATCGAACGAAATTATACCCGGAGGGACCATAATTCATCAATGAATCTCACGGAAGGATGAGTAAGGTTTATTCAATGCCGTATATATACTCTCGAATTTGTCTTCGAGACGTAATTTTTTAATAACAATTAATCATTCCAAAATTACGTCATTTGACAGGTTGCTGAAGAGCAAACAATGTATTGAAAAGGAATATTCTCAGATATATTATAAACATGAAAAAATGGATACATTTGAATAAATACATTGAGAATTCGCATTCTCTATGTGATGAAATTATTAATTCTTTCTCGGCATATTCAACAGAAAACAACTACTTTCCTGGCTATATGCCACGACGAACATTGAATTATATCAATTGAACATACACGATAGGAATTTGAGCATAAAATGAATATCGTCTGAAATTGAGAATTGACATTCTCTTCCAGAATCGGATGAATACTATGATGAATATAACGATATAAAAAATATATTACTTACCAAATTGGTATGAAAATTGGAATGTATGGGAGAAATATACTAGTATACATACTATTATATATATTCATCATAGTATTCATCCGATTCTGGAAGAGAATGTCAATTCTCAATTTCAGACGATATTCATTTTATGCTCAAATTCCTATCGTGTATGTTCAATTGATATAATTCAATGTTCGTCGTGGCATATAGCCAGGAAAGTAGTTGTTTTCTGTTGAATATGCCGAGAAAGAATTAATAATTTCATCACATAGAGAATGCGAATTCTCAATGTATTTATTCAAATGTATCCATTTTTTCATGTTTATAATATATCTGAGAATATTCCTTTTCAATACTTTCATACCCAATCAAGGGGTTCAAACTTGAACGATGGAAACTTGTTATTTTTATAGACCTTCAATCGCAGATTCGTGATTGGGTTTTTTTCTCAATTCAGAATTTCTTTCCACGCCCTGTATGATAAATGTCAGTTTGTCATACATCTAAAACAGCAAACAATGTATTTTGTCAAGATTTGTCATTCGAAACCAGAATAAGTGGGATTGTTCTCCTTGGAATCCGAGTTGGCAACAGAAAGAATTCCATAATTTTGTTCGGTGGAACTGTTATCATATTGTAGATGTGGCAGGGATGGCCAAGGCTATGCTCATCAAAGGTAACCTAACAAATAGTTTATGTGCTCCTCAAGAAACCATGTCAAAATCACGTGTTCTAGAATGGTTATAAATGGTCAGTTTTGTGGTCGAATTAGGACGTCTTCTGGATGCCACTGTGCAACCTGAGACATAGCTCTGATTCAATGTTCATTACTGGGGTATTAGTTTTCGCAGCGAATTGAGTTCTTTGCCGTACATTCCAAGAGAAGTAGTGAAATGCTACGGAATGTTTTCCATTGAGATGGTTGCTCTGTTTTGAACAGGGTCGATAATAATCATTGATGATGAAGAGTTTTTTTTTTCGACAGAACCATATCCACAAATAATCTGAGAGACAATCGAAATCTACAGTAGATATAACAAATTCCGATCTGCATAAAAACTTGGTTGAATCTCCGAAACCTCACTTTTCAGGTAGAGGACTATATTGTATCTTTCGAAAAGAATTTTGATTGCCTTTCAGGTTATTTGATATCATAATAATTATTTATGTAATAAGGATCATAAAGACGATCATAGCCGAGTCCGATAACACGGCGTGTGCCATAATGATTGTTTATGATTCGTATTACATACAAAATGTTATCTGATGGCATTTATATCGATACATTTTCGAAAAATTAAGAACTGCATTTTCGACATGTCACAATGACAACTATTTTTAAAGGAGTAAGTATTGTGTAGTTTCAAATATTAGTAGGTGAGTGAGCTGTGCTTTGCCATTATATAAATATTACAAATTGTAGTAATTGTTCTTTTACCATTTATAATAAATAGTTTTGTACATAGTTATGCATTTTGAATAAACTTTTTTGATCAAACCATTACATGTTTTCCTTATAGAATTTCATTATGGTACTTAGTACCATAATGAATTCATTATGGTACTTAGTCCCATAATGAATTCATTATGGTACTCAGTCCCATAATGAGCTTCCTTATGTCATCAAAATTGAGTGACATAACGTTGTCATTATGACATGCCATCAGATATAGGATGTTTATCTTAGACCATATCAGTAACTAGTTTCAAACTCACTGATGTTCAGCGCCATATTGTGATGCAGAACAACAACCAAAATTAATACACAGTCTCTTGGTATGCTACTGCTGAAATCTCAAGTTTGAACGAATCCAAATACCGCAGTGATAGCATTGAATAAGAGCTATGTTTTGAGCAAACAAGAATTATCATCTAGAGAACCGTTAATAATGAGTATAGAAAACCCAGGTAACACGGAACTCTTCGCAATATTTCTAAGTAGTTATCTGCAGGATCGAAATGCGAAATCCTCCAGCAAAGTGCTGAAGATCACTATATAGGCTGTCATTATGGGTAATACTCTCTGGAGTCGTCCGAAAGAAATCGTGGAGATCTCGCCTGAGACTTGAAATATTATCATTATTGCAAATCCTTGAGGATATCTATAACAGGAAATTAATAGGTATTTCTTTCTGCGAACACCCAAGGCTATCCTGGACGTAACAATAACGAGCATCTGCCAATGCGAGCTCCTGAAGTATTCACAAACATAACCTGAATGATTAATGAATATTTCACTACAAGAATATTGAGTTGTTTTTTCATTCGCCTTTATAATCATCAGTCAAAATGAATATTCATTCGAAATTCAAATACCGGGTGTACCAATTGATATGTAATCGTATACAGGTGATATCTCGCCTATTTGTCAGGATATTAAAAACAATGATAAACTGCATTGAATGACATTAAATAACCTTCCAAATCACTCATGGAGAATGTGATATATTTGGCAGCCTCCTGATGGAAAATACTAATCAGTTTTTTTTTCAAATGGCATATTGTCCTTGGAAATTGCGTGTCAATCTATATTTGGAATACAAGGATAAATAGCACATACTTGATGTTTTGTTCATTGATTACAACAAAAACATAAACATTTTGTGACTTTTTTACGTTACTCAAATGAAAAATAGCTTTCACCCATGTGTCCAGAAAGTTTACAGATAGAAAGTATAGAATGAATTTTTGTTTCAAGAAATTATTGACAGATATTCTATTTGAAGTGTAAAACATCTATCATTGCTGACGGTATACCTACCTAGTGTAATAATTAATCTACTTTTGTTGTTCGAAATTTTTGCAAATATGAGAGGAGACAACTTTCAATCGATGTAACGTATAAATATGGTCAAAAAGTGTCGATGTTTTCGTGCTATTAATGAACAAAATACAAAGTACCTATGTGCTATCGTTTTTCTCCAAAATAGGATGACAGAAAATTCTCAATGACAATACACAGGGAGTCCATCTGATGAATATTGAGGGGTAGCTTCCAGGGGGCTGTCAAATCTGAAACAAGTCATGAGGAGAGTACTTTGATGTTATTTGAAGCAATTTCTACTATTTTTTGATCATCTCCTCAAATCAGCTAGTTTTTGCCTCTACCTCTATACGATAACTTGGGACACCCAGTATTAACATAAGATGGAAATTAGAAATTGCGTTATTTCATCACATTAGGCCACCATAAAAATCAATGGGTGATTTATCATAATAATTGTATACTAGATACTTCATTTTGTTACTGTCTCAGAAAATTTGTTCAACAGGTCATATTATTATCTCCCCGCCATCATGGAGAATTATTTCAAATTTTGCAGTTGATAAATGATGATAATAAACAAAAATGTTTCAATCCAGGTGGGATCGAGAACAAATATCTACTTCAAATTCGTGGGTGAATATCGGACGACCTTTTTTTTTTAAATGAATACCCCGCTAACTTCTCACAGATATTTCAATGTCGTGCTATGCATTAGGTAATTAGATTCATAGCCTTTATTGGTAGTTTGTCATACACTGAATCTAACAGAATACATCTGTATTGTTCCAATCGAAACTCAATACATTAATCCAAAAGTTTCGTAATTCTATCTTTGGCGCTGAAATACTTATCGAGTAGATTCAACCTCACAAATAATATAGCTGGCGCTAGTTAGACTTCACCGACAAGCGACTGCTGATCACCAATGACTCCCAAAAACTGAACACCAAACCATATCAGTGGCGATCATGTGGCGATTGATGTAAATATCACTCTTAAAGGCCTCGTCATAAGGCGATGTGCACGGATTTTGAACAACTCATAGTTGCGAGCACTTGAAGAGTTCGCCATTAGTAATTGATGAAAATTTCACAAAGTCCCCTTCAGAAGGCTATGCGTGCGAAAATCTCGAACAGATCGTAGTCGCGAGCACTCCAAGACCTCGCCAGAAGCAATTGATGCGAATCTTCCAATGTCCTCGTCACAAAGGTATGTATGCAAACAGTACATAGCTGCAAGCACTTCCAGTTCTCGCCAGTGGCGATCGATGCGTATATCTCAAAGTGCTCGCCTGGGGGCATTGCAATAGAGAATTTCTCCGTGGGATATCTTTAAGACCTCGCTGAGCTCAGCCTTGGTGGCGGAGGTGAAGGAGATAAAGCACTCTCAGCGATCTCTCGAAGAAGTTACAAAAGGCATCACAATTTTCTAGAAGGATATCTTCAAGATATCTTCAGGACCTATTTGTGCTGCCTGGGAAGTATCAGACCGAATTACTCAGATTTCAATTCCAAATTCAGAATTCAATACTGATGATATTCTCTGATGTAGGTGGTAACGATGCATCGCTGGGAATATTCCCAATCGTTAGATCACTTGCGATTATTCAATGAACTAAATTCTCAGGATGAAACGATCTTCCGTGAGACACTTCGTATGATTTGAAAAGGGATTGGCTTTATATCAACAATATGATAGTATGAAACTGTGCTGTTCCCTTAGGAATCGGAGAAAAAACAATATGAAACCGAACAAAAGGATATTGAAGTAAAAAACAATTATTTGTTTTGCTTATCCCATCATATCCTCATTCGATTCAAATGATATTTCAGTGTCAAGGCATTGAGCATATTCAGTAAGAAACTCTCAAATCAGCACCTGTCGATTCGAATCAATCATATGATCTATAGAAAATAAGATTCAGAAACATTCACAGCACATTGTGACGAAATACACAAGTGGCGTCTTTTTTTCACATTCCTTCAAAAAACATAAACGGCACAGATTTTGATATATATGGTGTCCCATAAGTCATAGACCAAGAGAAGTGGGGTGGTAGGGGGGGGAGAGGTATGTGGTTATCCAATTGTCGATGGTTCAAAAGTTTTTCTCTTCATTTCTATACAGATAACTGATAACAATAAAACTATGTCACATATGTGATTTTTTCTGATGCTGCTGGCAGATTCAGAATTTACCCCACGTAGATAGCCAATAATGAAAAGATGTTGCCCGTTCAATACACATTCCGAAATGGTATAACATATCGCGTTGCGTTTTTCAGAAATATCGAATAACTGTTGAACCATCAACAATTTGATAACCACATATACCGTTAGTTTGATTGCGAATGACCACCCCTATCATGTATGATGTTCAGGAATTCTCATCCAGAGATCATGCTGAGAGAATTGTATTCGATGACTGACAGTGTCAAAAAGAAATTGGATTTAATTATCACACTGGCTGAAGATTTTAAGATTATTAGCCTTGATCTTTCTTGTGATGAACAATAAAAATATGTTTCCTCGAGGTATATTTCCTGGATCATGAAAATGCTTTTGCCTGACTGGAATATGAGAAAAAATTATCAACCTCCAATTTGTTTGAGTGCCGATTCAACTTCAGCTCATCGTGAATATGTCAGGAAATTCCATCATGAACTCGAAAAACTGAATCGAACTGAGGATAAATTCCGATACGGAATAATCTGAAAACCATAAAGGAACAGTGTCTCGAAAATAATGACGGAAATCATTAACGGAAATGTTGAGCAGGAGAACATTGAGGTGCACTTCAAAGTTAATGGCTCATACTCGAATTTGCATCCGCTACTCCCCTTTTTGTGTTCATTACTTCGAAAAATATCTGATAGTTCAGATAGATAAAAAACTCACGTAGTTATTTATATGCTTCCTCGATATGGAGATGAGGGAAATATACCTGAAATATTGGATTTCCATCAATTTATTCAGTTATATAAATTCTTCATGTGATACAGGAAAATAATATCATAATATATCCAGGTAACACGAAACTCTCCGCGATATCTCCAAGTAGTTTTCTTCAGGATCAAAATGCGAAATCCTCTTGCGAGGTGCCGAAGATCACTATAGGCTGTCAATACGGGAAATCCTCTCTGGAGTCGTCCAAAAGAAATCGCTGGAATCTCGCCTCAGATTTGAAATATCCCTCATCATTGCGGATCATCGAGTTTATCTTCAACAGGAAATAAATAGGAATTTCTCATTGCGAGCTCCTAGAGTAATCACAAACATAACCTGAATAATAAATGAATATTCCTACAGAAATGATGAGTTGTTTTTTTTTTTCAATAGCCTTTTCAATTCAGAGACTGAGTGTCCCAAGTTATCGTATACAGGCAATATCTCGCCTATTTGTCAGGATATCAAGAACATCGAAGAACTGCATTGAATAGCATTCAATAACCTTCCTTATGGCTTAGAAGAATGTAATATATTAGGCAGCCCCCTGATGGTATATACAAATGAGTTTTCATCTTCAAATAGCATATTGTCTCTGAAAATTGCGTGTCAATCTATTTGGAATACAACGATTTAGCACATACTTGGTTGTTACACTTCGTTCATGACGTTACGAAAATACTGCAGAAAACAGAGCTATGCATTATTGTTTACCTACTTTTCACTCTCTTTTTCATTGGTTTATAATTGAATTCATCTGTGATGTTTACTACTGGCTATCGATTGGTATTTCTCTGTTCGTTGTTATTGATTCTAACTCTATTTTTGCTGTAAATAAGGAATAATATTGTGATTTTTAGCCTACTAGTTATCGTTATTGCATACCTCTTGGTCAGAATGTTTTGTTTACAAATTTTGGTAGGTAGGTAGTTGGTTCCTGGAATTGTCACACATGACTGATTCAGTCCACAGGTCTTTCGCCAAATTTCATCTTGAATTTCGAGTATCATTCTTGTAATTATTGTTGCCGTTATATTTCCAAATAAATATCATTGTTATGTAATTATTGTAATTATTGAAAATGTCACTGTCAGCTTGATGACGTTTAGTCTCTATTGACGGTAATGACACTAATGACGGATGACCACTATTTGCGAACCTCTGCATGCATCTTCTCGAATTTTCAACATTGTCATCATGGAACATTGACCCATAGTTCCCTTGCTATCATCACGAATACGGGCTCTAACGGCTCACAATCAGCACCATATCTCGTTATGATGATTTGGCACTCTGTATCTTCGCCATTATGTACCTGTTTGTTGATTTGGCACTAATTCCTTGTAAGTATGGGCGTTATGGGTTATGTTACATGGTGATAAAGGGTCATCGCACGGGAAGAAGATGATGACGTATTTCGCCCCACTATTCAGGTCTATAATGATCCTCAGTTGCGCATGACCGCGTTTGAATATTTGAAGTTTCAAATCCAAACAATAATAACTGGCAATAATATATTCTGACTTGAAATAAATGGTGATTTAATGATATTCCTTCTTTTCTGATGGTCTCGACACCTCTCTTGATATTATCGACATAGTTTTCACTACCATGGTGAGGTAGAAATGCCATGTACAGGGTGTTCGCGGGGATATCTCCCGCCTATAATTTTATATCGTCCGGTGATTGATGTGTGTGGGAGTATAGGGGAAGATACACAAAAAAGGGTGATCTTCCGGTGAGATGTGGCAAGGACAGCCCCTTCGATCTTCATAGGCACCATTTTGTCTGCAGCAGTCTACCAGCCTGGTCACAAAAAGTAAGCCGTGAGATCTGTTTCTTGAATAATTTCGAATTTGTCTAACATTCGATTTTCCATTACTTAGTGTTGGGATTAATAAGGAAAAGATCTCAAATTTGGGATATCCATTATCATCGCTGGGATGATGGGATTCCTGTTGCCTCTATAGAGGGATTCTTCGTGGCTGAAATCCACGTGGCCGAGCCGACCTACATCACCACTTCTGGAACCCACACAACATCCAAGGTACTATATATTCTTTTAATCATCAGCTGCTATTTTATTGTTATTCCTTGTGTTGGTAAAATAACGCACGATTGTCGTCATTCCATCTAGGGTTCCTTTTATCGGGCTAAAGCCTCCTCACCTACCGATCGTCGCGTTCGAGATTTGGGCCCCATCAGCCCAGACCTGGGACTGTCTTGTAGCCGTCTGCAGTCAACGCTACGCTGCTTCAATTCACGTTTTTGGGGCCTGCTTATTTGTGGCTGAAAGGCGACACACAGGAGACACCACCTGACAACGCTGCCTGACTTCACCTGATCCCCCTGTACATCAGGACCTGCTCATAATTTGGTGAGTTCGTTCTATGCACCACCAGGGATAGTATTTTACTTGGGATAAACTACCACCAACCATAATTCATCAGTTTTAAATTTCATTCAACATAATATAATTGCAACATGACATTGATTTAATAGACACTCAGTATAGCTACAAAATATACCCCTGTAAACCAAAAGTGCACTGCGGTAAAATAGGCCTTATTATTTCTTTTGTCTCATTGATACTGATTTACTGAGTTATTTTGTTGATTAATAAGCTATATATTATCATACTGTCTCAGAGAGTTGATTTTGAGCAGTGATTGTATTATTTTACACTGATCTGAAGAGTTGATTTCAGTCAGTCAATTTATATTTCTTGTTGTTGCAATAATTGTACACTGTTCAGGTAATATTACTATTGATACTCAGTTACTTTGGAAGTCTTGAGCCAACTATAGTATCATTTGGAGCACATTATTTGTCATTTCAGAATTTACTTGTGATTGAAAGCATATTCATTTCTATCAAACTTAGTATTTTACTAAGCCTAACGTACCCACCCATTTGTCCCGCTGAACTACCAGTGTCTAGTTTCTACGGTATCAAACTGGGCACTAAAAACACTTTTTCTGTTGTCAATACATTTAAGATTTAAAACACCTAATAAATCTTAGGTAATTCATCAACCAAACTCAGGGGTAAATAAAATTCTATTCCATTTTTTTTTTCTCACTACTCACCCCCTGAGATTTAAAGGCATAACAGTGGCGCCCAACGTTTATCAGTGGCAGAAAATTTATACTTCCCAATTTGGCTTAAATTTCACATAATTCTGTATATTTTTGTATCTATTTTATACTGTGAATCGCTCTTTTGTTCCGGAAACATTGAATCCACAGGGTGTTTGGACAAAATTACCATTTATTTTTGGAGTTGATGATAGGGAGAGATTAATAGAAGATTACAATTCAGACAATTTTTCTAATGACCTGTGTATTCTGTATAGACTGTTGAGAACAACCTTTCGTCAATTTTTAATTGTACAGGGTATTCAATTTTCAGGTACATTTCTTCTTCACAACTTAAATTTCTATTTGAAAAAAAAAACAAGGAATATACCAACATCAGCTAATTATTCTTAATGTAATCAAAAAGTTAGTGAAAGGATTTTTTTTTCCTTTTTTTTGAATTTTGAATACTGAAATGTACAGGGTTAGGTCATAAAATAATATAGTCAGTTATACTGTATTTGAAGATAGCATTTGTCAATTTTATTAGATTGTATATTTTACAACAGTGAATTAATTTATACAGGGTCATTCCAAAAATCCATTACACTCACATTTGTTATCATTGATCATTGGATATCAATATACAGGGTGTACACATACAGGTGGTTCACAGTAATAGATCAAACAATTGATAATATATATATATTTTTCTTATTTACTAGAGGTTTACTCTGGTGAACATAAAATTTTCAGGTCGTGTTTGTTGTTGTACAGGGTGGTCAGCGTGCTGGGTGTATCCGTCTAGGTGTTGTCAAATTTTAGGGATTGTTTCCTTGTTCGTTTTTTTTTTCTCCTCTGGGAAGGGAGGGGGTATGCAAACTGTCGTTTGCATGTGCAAATATTTTCATTTTCCCTGATAGTTGATTTCCCTATATTTTTTGTCTGATATTTCAAATAGAATTTGACATTTGATCTTGAATTTTTTTTTTTTTGAATTTTTTATTGAGATTATTAACTATTTTTTTTGCTTATCGATCATTTTCGATTATTTAATACTTATTACCAGCCTATTTTGACTTCGAATTTATTATTGCCGAGATTTGAGACTGAGAAATTTCAATCGTGTTGTTCTATAGTGAGCCAGGCGTGGACTTGAATTTATAACTGATTTTTGGGGTACCGAGAAATTTTAGGATTATCATGGAGATCAATAGACTACGTAGCGATGAGCTAACTTATGAACTTTTGCTTCGCGGTGCATGCCTAGGAAATGGAACAGTTCAGGAAAAAAGGGTGCTATTAAGAGCTGCGTTGCAGGCTGAACAGGAAGGTTCATTACAAACATCCACCATGCAGTTTGATCCTAAAAATGAGCTTTTGATTTGTAATAATAAAGTAACTGAATTATTAGGAGATGTTCAAACATTTGATGAGGACAATTTCGAAAATGAATTTAAAAAAATTCAATCGCGGCTCATTCATGTCTCCAAACGTATTGATAGGCTTCCAGCTAGAATACCGGAAGATGAGATAGAAAGATTGAAATTGACCACTGTAGCCAATAATTTGAAACTTGCATTGGATTGTGCATATAGGGCTGCTAGGAGAAAATCATCTAATAATACTTCAGCCAGTAATACTGTTCCCACAAATAATAATACTCCTCCAAACGCCAGTTCCACCAGCCATTCTTTTGTAGATGATCTGATTTCATTTGACGAAGCAGAGGAACATGTCAATAGTTATAGTGAAAAGGCACCTAATGCTAATGGTAATCATGTAAATTTCAATATTCCGGCGGCACAATCTTCCCAGCCTAAATCAACCTTGGATCAAGATATGGAAAAGGACATTGATGTTTCAATTTTAACGAACAAAATTTCAGAAATGATGCGTGACATGAATGTAACTTCCGTACGTCCAGCACAAAATGTTAATGATTTTGGATTAAACCTCCCTAGTAGTCGTTGCGCTACCATAGGCACGACTCAAGTAGATCCCTTTTCACCGGTCAATTTTCATACTACGAATGATAGCAGGAATATTTCTCGTGTAAGTTTCGAGTCTGGTGTACCTCCTCAGCGATTCGTGGATGTGAGTCGTTGGAGACTAAAGTTTAATGGTACTAGTAGTGTCACTGACTTTTTAGAAAAACTAGAGGACATGCGAGTTTCTAGAGGTATTTCCAAAAATCAACTTTTTGATTCAATTCCAGAATTATTAGAAGGAGACGTATCTATTTGGTTCCGTTTTGCGCGCAGTAACATCAGAACATATGATGATTTTGTTTTGGCATTGCGAAATAGCTTTTTACCTCGAAATTACGAAGAGAAAATTTGGGATACTCTTAAGAGAAGGACACAAGGTCCGAATGAAAGTGTGATTATTTATATTTCATATATGGAAAACCTATTCGATAAACTGAATTCTAAACCGAATGAAGAGTATAGGGTTGCTTTCATTAGAGGAAAAATGCTACCATATTTACAAATGGCTTTTGCGGGAAAAGGTGTCTATACTTTAACAACATTAATCTCAATAGGTAGGGAAATCGAAGAGGCCAATCAGAGCGCTCAAGATTATAGAGCACCTTTAGTGAGTCCTAGGTACTCAGTCGAACCTGGACTGGAGTATCAGCGACCCCCTAATTCTCGTGTAGCAGCGGTTGACTCCTCAATAAATCCTAATTACTTTGAATCTCCACAGACCCAAAATAGTCAGCACTATACATCAAATTCTCTTTCACTTCCTAATGCACCTAATACTTTGGAATTGAATTCAGTTTCGCCATTAGCCATTAATGCTGCTCCTTTACAGCCTACTTTTCCAGATTACGGACAACAACATAATAAATTTACTAATAATCACAGGGATGTTGACGGTAATGCCAGTAATCCTACTTTTTCTGCTGATGTAACTAATAATTTGTTTCCACATCGTTCGGGTTTAGTAAATTACTCAAACAGTTTCATTCAAGCTGCTCCTATGAATTTTGGGCCTAACCCAACTCAGTCTACTCCGCTCACTACTAGACCCTCTTCAGGTCCAACCTGTTGGAACTGCGGTCAGTCAGGACATATTAGGAATAGGTGTACACAACCCAAAAAGTTACATTGCTTTGAATGCGGTAGGCCTGAAGTCACAGTAAAAACTTGTCCTAACTGTTCGGGAAACGGGCAACAGAGCCGTTAAGGAGTCGTGTGATGTGCTCTGATAAATTAGTAGTCGACTCATTTCAAAATAGGGATTCTCAAACAATTTTGCCAGTACTCTCGTATATTTTGTCATACTGTGAAGGTGATAATCGACCATATTTATCAGTTGAAATTTTTGAGATTGAATTCAAAGCTTTGTTAGATAGTGGGGCAAATAATACAGTTATGGGAAAAATTGGATGGGATGTGTTAAAAGGTTCAGGTCTCAATTTAAATAAGTCAAATATCACTTCTTGCGTTGTTGCCAATGATCAGAATTGCGTTGTATTAGGCTCCATTTCTGTACCGATAAAATTAGAACATAAAGTTAAGATTTTAGATATTTTGGTTGTTCCTGAGCTAAATCACTCCATCATACTGGGTGTTGACTTTTGGTTGGCAATGAACTTAATTCCTGATTTGAAGCGTGGCTGCTGGTCATTTTCGAATCCTTCCTCGTGCATCAATACCATCAGTTCTGTCACTAAAGTAATTCCAAAGGAAGTTTTGAGTGATGAAGAGCAATCACGATTGGATCAACTAGTTAAATCCTACTTTGAACAACAAGGAGATAAATTGGGTTGTACTTCTTTGATTCAACATAAAATCATAACAGATTCAGAGCCGATTAAGCAAAGGGCATATAGAGTATCTCCAATAATGCAAGAACATATTGATAAAGCAGTTAAAGAGATGTTGGATTTGGATGTAATAGAACCTTCTTCTTTAGCTTGGTCAAGTCCTGTTTTGTTAGTGCCAAAGAAAGGAGGCGAATATCGATTCTGTGTTGACTATCGCCAACTTAATAGAGTTACCAAGAAAGACGCGTACCCACTCCCCTTCATTTCCTCAATTTTAGACAAGTTACGAGGCGCAAAATATTTAAGTTCTGTGGACATCAAATCTGTCTACTGGCAAGTATTGATTGCACCCGAGTCTAGGGACTATACAGCTCTCATTATACCAGGTCGCGGACTTAATCATTTTAAAAGAATGCCATTCGGTCTTTGTAATGCGCCAGCCACATTTGAACGTCTAATTGACAAAGTTTTGGGTCCAGAATTAGAACCAAATGTTTTTTATTATTTAGATGATGTGATAATTGTTTCATCTTCATTTGAAGACCACTTGAAAACTCTGAAGGAGGTATTTGAGCGTTTCAAAAATGCCGGACTAACTGTCGCAGAATCGAAATGTTTCTTTTGTCGCCCTGAGCTACGTTACTTAGGTTATGTTGTAGATAGTCAAGGTCTCCATGTCGATCCTGAAAAAGTCTCGTCAATTTTGAACATCCCACCCCCTGAAAATGTCACTGAGGTTCGTCGAGTACTAGGTGTTGCATCGTGGTATAGGAGGTTCATACCAAATTTTTCCACCTTAGTTGCTCCCATGACTGCGCTTCTTTCTAAGAAAAAGAAGTGGTGTTGGTCAGATGACTGTCAAATTTCGTTCCAAGGCATCAAAAACGCATTGGCTTCAGCTCCGGTACTAACCTGTCCTGATTTTAGTCGACCTTTTCAAGTCCAGACTGATGCATCTGCATACGGTATAGGCGGTGTTCTGTCGCAAAATTTTGACGATGGAGAGCATGTTATATGCTATGTCAGTCGATCACTAACTCGCCAGGAACGGAATTACAGCACTGTAGAGCGAGAATGTCTGGCTGTACTGTTTTCGGTGGAGAAGTTGCGACCATATCTTGAGGGGTACGAATTCTCGGTCATCACTGATCATCACAGTTTAGTATGGCTCCATAATCTACGAGAACCTAAGGGTCGAATAGCACGTTGGTTGTTGCGCCTTCAACAGTTTAATTTCAAGATTTACCATCGTAAAGGTCGTGATAACGTGGTAGCTGATGCATTGTCGCGAGCTGTACCAGAAATCAGTGTTGTCAACGTCTCTGATGTTACTAGTCCATCTTCAGATCCCTGGTATCTCCGAATGGTTCAGCATGTTTCAGATAGCCCATTAAACTATCCACAATGGCGTTTTATCAATGGAAAACTATATAAATATGTTTCCTGTTCGTATCCTGGTCTGAGAGACACGGCGGATTATTGGAAGGAGGTGATACCAAAGGAAGGCCGGAAAAAAGTTATCAGTGACAACCATGACAACTTGGTAGCTTGTCATGCTGGCGTTTTCAAGACATATAAGAGGTTGGAACAACGGTACTTTTGGCCTAAAATGCGAGCGGATGTTGCTGCTTATGTAAAGAGGTGCCAGACTTGTATACGTCATAAGCCAGAATTGAAACGTCCAGCTGGTTTGCTTGGAAAACACCCAGAGCCAACTGTTCCTTGGCAAATGATCTCTGTAGATCTTGTTGGACCGTTGCCTCGCACCAAAGAAGGTTACAAGTTCATCTATGTGGTTACTGATACTTTTAGTAAATTTTCCTTATTTTTTCCTCTGAGATTGGCTACAGCTGCAGCAGTGACTAGAATAACTGAGGAACATATCTTCTTGATGTTTAGTTGTCCACAAATTCTGATTTGTGATAATGGGGTACAATTTCAATCTAATCTCTTCAAAAAGTTGTGTCAGGATTATCATGTCCACATCAGATTTACACCATTGTACCATCCACAAGCGAATCCAGTTGAGAGGGTGAATCGAGTTTTAAAGTCTATGCTGTCATGCTATGTGGAGGAAAATCACAGAACATGGGCTGAGTTATTGCCAAAGGTTGGCTGTGCTATCAGAACTTCCGTTCATGAGGCTACTGGGTTAACACCTTTCTTTATCAATTTTGGACGTGAGCATAAGTCTAGTGGCAATGATTATGATCATCCTCTGGTTGAAGCAGATAGCGTGCCTACCTCAAGAAGAGCTGTGGAGGAATTTAAAAATATCTATGATGATGTTCGAAAACGTCTGGTCACTGCACACTCAAAGTCTAAAGTTCGATACAATCTCAGGCGTAGGCCCGTTAGTTTTGCAGTTGGTGAATCAGTTTATGTGAAAAATCATGCACTGTCGGATGCCACGAACCACTTCACAGCAAAGTTTGCACCAAACTTCAATGGACCTTTTGTGATCAAAAGGAAGCTTTCTCCAGTCACCTATGAAATTGTAGACAGCTCTAACAAGTCGAAAGGCACTTGGCACGTTCAGGACATCAAGTCTCATCCACCTGATCAGCCATCTGATGATGAGGACGGTCATTCCTGAATTCAATATGAACCCATATCATAGCAGACAGTATTTTCGTTTTATTTGAGATTTACAGGTAAATCTCTTCGGGGTAGAGGGGGAGTGTTACACTTCGTTCATGACGTTACGAAAATACTGCAGAAAACAGAGCTATGCATTATTGTTTACCTACTTTTCACTCTCTTTTTCATTGGTTTATAATTGAATTCATCTGTGATGTTTACTACTGGCTATCGATTGGTATTTCTCTGTTCGTTGTTATTGATTCTAACTCTATTTTTGCTGTAAATAAGGAATAATATTGTGATTTTTAGCCTACTAGTTATCGTTATTGCATACCTCTTGGTCAGAATGTTTTGTTCACAAATTTTGGTAGGTAGGTAGTTGGTTCCTGGAATTGTCACACATGACTGATTCAGTCCACAGGTATTTCGCCAAATTTCATCTTGAATTTCGAGTATCATTCTTGTAATTATTGTTGCCGTTATATTTTCAAATAAATATCATTGTTATGTAATTATTGTAATTATTGAAAATGTCACTGTCAGCTTGATGACGTTTAGTCTCTATCGACGGTAATGACACTAATGACGGATGACCACTATTTGCGAACCTCTGCATGCATCTTCTCGAATTTTCAACATTGTCATCATGGAACATTGACCCATAGTTCCCTTGCTATCATCACGAATACGGGCTCTAACGGCTCACAATCAGCACCATATCTCGTTATGATGATTTGGCACTCTGTATCTTCGCCATTATGTACCTGTTTGTTGATTTGGCACTAATTCCTTGTAAGTATGGGCGTTATGGGTTATGTCAACTGTGGACGACTTTAGACCCAGATGGCGCCTCGAGCAATCGATAACAAACATTGGTCGGGATTTGAATTCGGCAAAGTTTACTAGAGAGCGCTTTTCTTGACAGTTATGGTAGCTCTTGTTGAACTCTGTATAGTTGAAGTGAGCGTCAGCATATTGGTCTCGGGAAAAGTCCAATAGCATTCGTTCTTGCGGATAATAGTCGCTATTCAGAGCCAATCGTATGGATTTGATGTTGGCATTATCGAACAAGGTGACGTCTTCATGCAAATTATCGGCTTTTTTCGTTTGGAAAAATACTATAACATATCTTGGACTGTCCAATGCAGAACATGTCTTGACGGACCAGATTTCTATGGTAGATCCTTGTGTGAGTGCTGGTAGCTCGTGCAATTCCCATCGGCGAAACGGTATCATCATAGACTCATCTGCTTTGATACGTGTCAACAACTGCAACTTTATGTCATCGTTGGGTGTGAGATGTGGCACTTTCAAATTGATGCTTTCTATCGTTATTTTAGCAATACTTTGAGTCTGAGGAGATCCTGGCAAAGCAGTATTCGCTCTCTCGACAACCTTCACACTGTTGGCATCATTGCGAGCTCTCACTAAACGGATTGACTGCTTGCCCCACGTTGCCACTTGATGATCATTGAAGATGGAAAACAAATGTTTCAGTGGAATGTTCATGCTAAACGTACCATCGGTGTTGAGGATCGGAGCATTGGGATAGTTCCAGCCTGCTATGGCTAGATGACGTGAGTCTTCAGGTGTATAACACAAGTATCCTCGCACAGTACTCGTTATTCCAGGATATCTGACAGTGTCCAATTCTTTATTACACAATTCATAGGTGCAGGAATCAAAGAGATAAGCTCCAGCATTGTGGGTTAATGTACCAGTACCACCACCGGTCACCTTCAATTTACCCTTGATGGTAATGATGCCTTCAAACATGGCCAACCACGAATCTGCTTGATTAACCGTTATATCGATGACATCATTGTTCTCGAATGATTTCACATATGGATAATAGGTACGCCATTCCACTTTAGTGATGCTTTCGTCGAATCTGGGTTTGCGGAAAACGTCGAACACGGGTGCTAACAACATTGTAGTCTTTGAGTGATTTCAGAAACAGGACACTGGATAATGTCAATGTTTTTCTGTTGCGGTTGCTGCTGCTCTTCGAAGACACGACTGCTTTGGTGTACGGTGTCGAGAGAACTGGTGCCGATGATGTTGCTGATGATGGTATATTATCTGATTTATAGGAGTAATCAAACACTAGTACCATCTTGCGAGTTTCTTCAATTCCAATCTTATTATGATATCTTCACCTCTAAAATTCACCTGCCTGAAATCTTGGTCTAGAATCTGGAGTGTAATGTTGGGCAATTCCCGCCTGCTGACTATAGGTAGATAGATTAGATTTCTGGGAGTCTCGTCTATGGCGTAACCAGGATCGACTGCAACTGCAAACTCGTAGATCGTATGTGATGGTCTGTCGTTGTAGAGAGCTCCAGCAGTAACGTTGCTATCAATGTGAATGGTTCTCACTTTGGTTATGCTGACCGGCAAATCGGAAGTGTGGACTTGTTGTGCGTTCAACAATCTATTTGAAAATCCCAAGACTTGAGCTATGCTATCCTTCGGGCGAAAATCAATGGCAAACTGTTTGCTCGAAATCTCACACTTTAGTGTATTATTGTTGGGCTTCAACGAGAATATATCATCAACGTCCTTTGCACTTGAGATGCCCAATTCTTTGCGTATGAATGTCTCAATGTCCACAATGTCGTATGAACCTTCGGGAATATCGATGATCTTTCCCGCCTTGGTCTTATCTTGCAGATAAAACTTTGATCCTTTGTCGATATTCGGTATACTGTTGTATGAATGGAATCCCAACAATGCTAGTCCGTAATCAGAGTCTGGATCGAGTTGAAGTGGTGTCAAAAAGTCTATGGAGAGCGTAGATGTACGACCTTTCAACGTCACAATCAGAGACATGACTGATGCACAATGACCGAGTTACTTGGTCTCATTAAAAAGGAATTCGAAACATAGACGTCCACAATTACTTTGATTGAAATTCTGGTATGGATTGTTATTGTACAAGATTTTCGTGCTGGCACCCAAATATTGCGCCAATTCTCTGGGCGGTTTCAGATTGCCATAACTATCGAAATATAAGGCTTTTTTATCATTTTTTATGTAGGCCACCCAATGAGTGCCCGCATGATTGGAGGTATCCAAATTCAATACAGCACACTCGCGATGCCATGGACCGGTGGAAGGTAGAGTGTCCCGCATAAAAACACCTCGAAAATACGGTATTTTCAGCTGTTTGGCATACTTTATCACATCTTTATCGTACATTGATTTATTGGGTAGCTTGTCTAGAAGTTTTTTGAGTTTTTTGATTGTTTCTTCAAGTACAGTCCGAATCCTCTCGATGTTTTGCGTAGAAATAGGCCGGAACCCTGCTTGCCGATAGCCTCCATTGCTTTATTATGCCTTTGATCTTCTTCGAGCTTTTTCTTTGCATTTTTCGCATCAATGACTGTCTTTGCGACTGCTCCGGCTCCTCCAGCTAGAGATCCTAGGGCTCCCAAGGCGGCAAAGATTGGTATCAATGGTAGTATACCGCCACTGTGTGGAAGAGGTATGATTCTTGGTACTCTGATTCTTTTTTTACCGCCAGCCCTCTTGATTGCCATTCTGGCTGCATGGAGTGCTTTCAATGCAGATTTATTCAGACCACTTCCTGATGTTGTACTACCACCACCACCATCTGACTTTGATAGTACATTTTTTATGAATTTGATAATGTTGGATAGGGATTGCTGTGATACAAGACCCATGCCAAGTTTTCGTTTGACCTTCATTCCGGTGGTGACAAGCCAAGCAGCAGCCTTCTCTTTGAATTTAGCGTTCTTCGACTTGACTCTCTCCCACGCTCTATT
Organism: Phaedon cochleariae; assembly: GCA_918026855.4. NCBI lineage: Eukaryota > Metazoa > Arthropoda > Insecta > Coleoptera > Chrysomelidae > Phaedon > Phaedon cochleariae. The sequence continues at coordinate 28,000,143 of OU896714.1, read as the reverse complement.
TTCCAATATCCAATCAGCTTTGTGCCTGTCTTCTATTGAGGAATTTTGTGAATAGGCGATATCGTGTTCTCGACACGCGTCGTCCAACGGATTGATACCGGTGTCTCCTCTTGCAAGTCTTTTATCGAGTTTGGTACCTGGACCACAAAATCTGTAGCCTGGAATGTGTAATTCGATGGGAAGTTTATCGATCAGAGAATTAAGCACACCCTCTCCGTGGTAGAGCAACATGAAGACTGACGTGTAGGAAGTTCGACAACTCTGCATATACCTAATGAAATGAAAAATATATCATCACATGATGAAGATCATTCAACAAGAACGGATGTTACCCATTGTGAATTTGGATGAAATTTTGTCAACCAAACCACCAGTAAATAGTAAACATGGGAAACTGCTTCCCCATTCGTTCAGAGCAATCTTCTGCGGACCAAGCGGATGTGGAAAGACCAATGCGATGCTTTCCCTGCTGTTCAATCCAAATGGCGCGAAATTCGAGAACGTTTACGTGTATTCAAAGTCGTTGTACCAACCGAAATATCAATTGCTGCAACAAGTGTTGGATTCAGTGAAAGGTGTTGGGTATTTTCCCTTTAAAGAAAATGATGATGTCATCAGTCCATCAGAAGCGAAAAATAATTCGATATTCATTTTTGATGATGTATCATGCGACAAGCAGCAAAAAATTCGAGAATATTTTTCAATGTGTAGACACAAGGATATTGACGTAGCATACCTATGCCAGACTTTTTCTAAGATACCGAAGCAGCTGGTGCGAGACAACAGTAACCTGTTGGTGTTATTTCGACAGGATGAAATGAATTTGAAGCATGTGTTCGACGAGCATGTCTCACCAGACATGTCATTCGATCAATTTAAAGCATTGTGCTCAGAGTGTTGGAATTCCAACCAATATGGTGCGATGGTGATTGCAAAAACTTTCGATATGAATGCTGGCAGATATAGAAATGGTTTCGATAAGTTCATAAGACTGTGATCTCTGGACCATTCATCAAGATGACGTCAACCAAGATGCATGATGATGTTGCTGATGCGCTGCGCAAGAAAAAAATCAACGAACTATCGAAATCAATCAGAAGAAAATATTTAGCACTAAAATTGGGCAAGTCTGAGGATGATGATGCGTTACAGAAAATATTCCAACCACTGACATCACCTTTGAAACAAATTGCCTCCGCGTCCAAGGTCATAGAAGAAAAACTCGATGGAACACTTTCAAACATCAAGCGAAGCAGAGCAAAGTCGTTGGGGTTGAAGAAGGAGAAGAAGAAGGAGAAGAAGGAGGAAGAGGATGGGGAGGTTGAGAGGGAGCAATCGGATTTGAATCAAACTAATTTCATACCTATGATGGATGTGGCTGATAATGCTGGGCATACTGAAGATGATGATGAGGATGGTTATGACGATGCTGATGATGAACTTTTTGTAGATAGTGAAAATATCTCACCGGCTGCAATACATGATTACGTTGATCAGTATCCTGCGATGGCTCAAAAATATCTGACTGAATACTGGACAAATGATGAAAATATCGATACGGTTTATGGTCCCAAATATGATCCAGTAACATCTAAATGGTCTCTCAACGGAAAAGAAATGAATTTCCATCGAAGAACTGGAGATATACTTCTTGATGGCTTTCGGTTCCGTGGCACCCCAGGCTTCTATCAATTACTCTTCTATAATGATCCATCCTTTGCCAAAGATGATACGAACCCATACAAGCAAATACTCTTGCTCACCAAAGCTCATCTGAATTCTGCAGGACGTATGAAGTCCTCCTCTAGACTCAAATACGTAGAAATTATTCGTCCAATGTTCAGATCCAATTCCAGTGGTCGTGGTTTGAAGTTGACATACAACACAGCACCTATCGAATACATGTATTGGGATGATCCAAACGAATTGGTAGATAGATTGAAGTTGCTCATTGCATCACAGCAAGCCGGAAATACATCAAACGATAACGAGATTGTTGCCATCTTGAACGAATTAGAAGAGGCAGGCATAATAAAACATGTGTGACATTTCTGTGATACTTCCGTGACACTTCCATGACAACTTCCGTGACAGTTCCGTGACACTTCCTTGACACTTCAGTGACAGTTCCGTGACAGTTCCGTGACACTTCCTTGACACTTCCGTGACAGTTCCGTGACACTTCCTTGACAGTTCCGTGACACTTTCATGGCATGTCTATGAGTGAAGGGGCTAATAATTGGCGAGGCAAAGTGCCGACCATTATCGATAACGTACAATACTTTAGTCATTAGCATAATGAGTCTCGACAAATTCGGACGTGGTTCGTTTCCACGCTCAGCTCAGATGGTGACAGTCAGATCTGGATTTTCACATTACTCCAACCGGTGATATTGATGTTGGTCATTTGAAGATGTGTAACGTAAAACTGCCAACAGATGTCGCTGATGTTGCAAACAAACAATATGTGGATGAAGTTATATCGCAAATTAAGTTAGATTTCAAGATTGCTTTCGATAATTACGGTGAAAAAATCCGAAATTACCTTGCTGGCTTCAGCAACGAAATAATCAAAGAAAGGAAGAGAGTGGATGTACATGATCTTAAACTAGCAACGTACAATACAAACTTTGTTCAGTTGTCTGGCATAGTGCACAAGAACAACATACATGTGGAGCAGCTTCGCAACAACTCTCTACCAAAACTCAAAAGCGACATCGACTTGAATGTGAAAAATATTCTAGAACTTGTCGATAAGATTGACAACACTGTGAAGAGTTTGCACGATTTGAAGGCTGAGCAACAACACAGCCGTGATAAAGAACGCCAGCTTGCTGATGTCATTGATCAAATGAAAAAAGATCTGACCAAGATTGCCATCACTCCAAAATCTACGACAACACCACCGCCACCGAAAAGGAAGCCTCCTGTGTGAAACCCATCATATAAACTCCTAATCCAACGAAGTCAATATGTCACATTCTAAAGAAAAAATCCAACTCGTCAATGAATTACATAGACCTGCTAGGAAAAAATTTCCAAGGCGCCGCATTATCATCAAAGGTTTGGATGACTTATGGCAAATGGATCTAGCCGAAATGCGACCTTATGCCTCTGTAAATAAGGATCACAAGCTGATAATGGTCGTGATTGATTGTTTTTCCAAGTACCTATGGACTAGACCACTAAAATCAAAAACTGGTGCTGAAATCGCTCGTGCATTTGCTGATATTCTATCGCATGCCAACAGAATTCCCAAGAATTTGCAAACCGATCAAGGTACCGAATTCTACAACGAAAAGTTTCAAAGTCTGATGAAAAAGTTCTCCATCAACCATTATCATACGTACACCATAATGAAGGCAGCCATTGCTGAACGTGTTATACGAACATTGAAGGAAAAACTATACAAGTACTTTAGTTTGAATGGCTCATACCGTTGGATAGATGTCCTGCCTGAAATCACGAAAAATTATAATAACACGAAACATACGACAATAAGATGCAAGCCCAGTGACGTCACCAAAGCCAACGAACAAGATATTTTAAAATCCACGTACAATCACATCAAAATTGCTGGAACCAGAAAATTCGATGTTGGTGACATTGTGAGAATAAGCAAAGCCAAACATGTTTTCGAAAAGAATTATACGCCAAATTGGACTACTGAACTATTTAAAATCGTAAAAGTTCGTATTACGAAACCTACTACATACATCTTGGAAGATTTGCATGGTACTCCGATCAAAGGTGCTTTTTATCCTGAAGAATTGCAAAAAACTATAAATCCTGACATCTATCTAGTGGAAAAAGTTTTAAGAAAAAAAGGCAAAAAGGTGTTTGTCAAATGGTTGGGATTCGATGATACACACAATAGTTGGATTGATTCCAACAATAAATTATAATGCAAACATATGGAAAAGAAGCACACATTCAATGGCTATGAGAGGGCCTTTCATCGATCACTAACAAATAACCTGTTATTCCAATCTGCCGGATGTTATGATCAGTCAACAGTTATGGTATAAATAAGGAGGACTGAAACTTTCAACACATCAGTTCGAGAACAATGAGTGAAGACTCTGGTTATTCATCTAGTGAAGTGCTTTTCGAAGACGGTAGTTCTAGATCATCATCATCAATGATGGGTTATTATGGTGATGTCAATACATATTTGGACATGATTGAACAAGCAGCGAAAGCCGAATCACACCACCTGCTGAATACATCGTTCCAGTTGTCTACTTACACAATCCAGTGTGGACTCAGTCCAGCTAGACAATTTAGTCCGGCCATCATTCTGAAAAAGCCCTTCTACCCAGCGAAAATTTCATTCAGTACTTACGAATGGGCCACCTTCATCGATTTGCTGCATAAGGCACAACAAGACTTTTTTGAACAACCCCTACCTGGTTTTATTGATGAATATGAGCCGATCATTACTGCTTGTCGAGACTATGCTACCGTAGCCAAACATGTCTGCGATGGTGTCAAAATGTTGACCCTCTCCAAATACCACGTCATATTCGATCTGATGGAGGAAGATGTTGCAGACATTTTGAGTGCTGAAATGTGCATTGTTTCACATCGAGTTAATTTAATCAATGACTTGGACTTTTTTATGTTTTATCAGAATATTATGAATGTAATAGCTGAATGGATAAAAAATAAACTGACTGTTTTGAGTGCACAAGAGCTTATATTAGGGTTTTGTGATGTTTGCGATAGCATGTCTAGTAACGCTCTCAGAGAATATCTATATTACTGTAAAAATGATTTGATGGCTGATTTGAATAAAAACCTTTGAAATATGTGACTCGTTTTTCATTTATTTCATCAGTCTACAACTTGACGCGAAACTAGTAGCATCTGAAATATTTTAGCTCTGCTCGAAAAATCATGAAGTCTGAAATAGCTGTGCTATTGGAGTTTATAAAATCTCCCGCTTTGACTCTGACGAAATTCACTGAACAAGAATTGCAGTACATTCCAGTAGAATGTCTCATTGAATATGCAGATCCTTATGGGCTATTAAGGGTGTGGCACAAACTTCCTCAAGAATATCGCAGCAACTTTAACCTACAAATCAAACTGCCATGCTTCGTTCATTATAATCGTCCCGATTGGACCACACACTGGGATGGACCGCCATCTTCTCAAGAGGCATGTCATTTTTGTAGAAAAGGATTACTTAAATAAATAGATTATTTATCTTCGTTTTCGTATTCTTTCACCCCCATGGGCTGCCCTGTATATATTTTTTTTTTCAATCTTCATCAACTCAAACACCCTGTATATATTTCTTTCAACTCAAACACTCCTTCCATGCTAAAACATGGGACCGCGAACCGTAGGACACTCTGTATATATTTTTTTTTTCAATTTTCAATCAACTCAAACGCCCTGTATATGAAAATTCAATCTTGTTATTGTCATTAAAGTGTTATTGTTGCGGTTTCGATAAGCTCGCGCCAGAGCTACCCCGCTTCCCCGCTAGAACACAGGCCGCGTTCCAGTTAAGATTAAAGCGTGTATTTCCCTATGCTGATAGTCATGGTCTCTTAGTTTAACGCGACTTTGCATATAGGTATATTGGCATTTCCGAGAATTGTCCATAAAAAATCCTATTTTTGAGAGAGTACCCACACACGTGATGTCATTTTACCAGAAGAAAAAACAACAGCATGACGCGTCACCCACTATAAAAATAAATAATTAATTATTCAAGTATTTGTTTCCAATACGAGAGAGAGCGCGCGCGCGCTTATCATTCTAAGGGATCTCTCGCTTTGCTAGATCTTCGAACGCCATGAAGCGAGACAGCGTTGCCACACACAATAATGTAACAATATTAACATCCAAACACATACGTCCGACAACGTTGCAGCGCCGAGCACTCGAGCCGCCTTACTCTCTACCTCGATAGATCCGTTGCAAAGATAAGCGCGCGCGCGCCAGCGATGGATATTATTTTCGACTCGAAGTTTCTTATCTCTGGAATGCATCTCTCGCTTCACTCTACCTCGATGGATCCGTTGCAAAGATAAGCGCGCGCGCCAGCAATGGATATCCCGTTTGAATAGCATTTAAATAATTGAAATATCACGGAGGTCGGAATACCGCAGTGCGTATATACGCTGCCCCATAATGCAAAGGTCCCTGGTTCAATTTCCCCCACCGGCGGTCAAAACAGCTTTTTTTAATTTATTTATTTAAAAATTCATCATGATTAAGATGTCATAACCTCACAATTTCAAATTTACCGCCATCAGCGCCGCCGCCATCTGCAAATTTGAACTTCGCGCCACCAGCGACACCAGCGCCAACGCTAACTAGCGGCATTTTATTGAGGCTCTGGCGATCAATCAGCTTTGTATTACTACTGATGTCATTTGAAGCATTTTTACTATTATTTGATCATCTTGTCGAATAAGCGAGTTTGTGCCGGTACCTATACGATTACTTGGGACACCCCGTATAAACATGAAATGGGAGTCATCAATCTATGATAATGATTATTGTATACTAGATACTTCATTTTCTCACTGTTTCAGAGAACTTGTTCAACAGGTCATATTATTATCGCCCCGCCCTCATGGAAGATTATTTCAAATTTTGCAGTAAATTGATGATAATTATCTGCTCTAACGGAATAGACAATAATGTTCCAAATCAGGTGGGATCGAGAATCAAATATCTTCTTCAAATTCGTGAGTAAAAATCGGACGACCTTTTTTCTGAACGAATACCCGGCCAACTCATCAGAGATATTTCCAAGTGAAAAAGTTTACTTGATCAATGTCTTGCTATAGAATAATATATTTATATAATTGAAGCTCAATACGTTGATCTAAGAGTTCTGTACCTCATTCATCTTCGGCGCTGAAACAAATATCGAGTGGATTTAACTTCACCTCGAACGATATAGCTGGTGCTGGTTAGACTTCGCCGACAGGCGACTGCTGATAACCAATGACTTCCCAAAAATTGAACGCCATACCATATTAGTGGTGATCATGTGGCGATTGATGCGAATATCGATCTGAAAGGCCTCATTATGAGGCGATGTGCACGGATTCTTGAACAATTCATAGTTGCAAGCACTTGAAGAGTTCGCCATCAATTATTGATGCGAATTTCCCAAAGTCCTCTTCACAAGGCTATACGTGCGGATATCTCAAACAGCTCATAATCGCGAGCACTTAAAGACCTCGTCAGAAGCAATTGATGCAAATCTCCCAATGTCCTCGTCACAAAGCTATGTATGCGAATTTTTCAAACAGCTCATAATTGCGAGCACTTCCAGTTCTCGTCAGTGGCGGTTGATGCGTATATCTCAAAGTGCTCGCCTGAGGGCATTGTATGAGAATTTCTGCGTGGGATATTTTCAAGACCTCGCTGAGCTCAGCCTAGGTTGCGCACATTCGGAGGAGATATAGCGCACTTGGTGATCTCTCAAAGGAGTTACAAAAGGCATCACAATTTCCTAGAAGGATATCTTCAATATATCTTCAGGACCTCTTTGTGCTGCCTGGATATAATATTTCAATAATAACAAACATATGCAGCAGGGCATAAAAAAAAGAAAATCAATATTACGTCATACCAAATTATAAATGCGCTCACAATCACGATGACAAGAATAGAAATATTAACGGGATAACATCTTTTCGTGATTGAGAACCAAGAGATCCATAGAATAACCCTTCAGTGGGCGCTCATGTATTCGTTTCTCATGACATTTCACACCACACTCGATAAACTGCATGTTCTAGGCAACAATTGTTCAGTTCAAAATGGAAATGGAGAGCTTTAAGTGGACACCACCACTTCATTACTGATGAATAATATGGAAACCAGAAGTTGGGAGAATAGATGCGGAAATCTATAATCATACCGTAGTTATATTGGTAAACAGGGGGTTGAGAATAAACGGGTTTTCATGAGAAAATTAGAGGCTCCGTGCATTGAGAACGCGCACTTCATTTGAATCCTTAATCTGATACCTATAGCACTCCTTGATCTTATTGCAATGCATAGTATGTTTGCCAAAGTGGTAGAAAGATTTCAACTAGAGTCTTGGAGCATGTCAAAACTATGGGAAAATCTTCAAAAACTTGTTTCAGATGAGTACAAACTCAAAGTTCGTTTGCCAAACAAATACCGAATTATAAAAACAACTTCGATATGAATCAGGAACTGAAAATTCCACATTCTTTTTGAGAAAAACAACTTATTGAATCTACTGGAGATTTTTGGAATGTATTCTTCTCTAAACAATTATTCTGTCACATTCCTCGATAAACAGGTAAACTATGACTGTATGAAAATTTTCAATTCAATTCGAGTTCATCAAGAGCCAGATTCAGCTCAATGTTGTTTTGTTCCTGCCTTGGTCTCCTCATTTGCATTACATAACTGTTCATATTCTCAGATTTGCTACTCAACCAATTCTCTATGGAAATTCCCTATCCCCTTTATGTTTCTCATTTTTATTAATGTCGGAATTATTTCAATTTATAAGATACTTCATACTGAGTGTTTATTTTGCTTCAGTTCTGGGTCCTATGCTACTTGTCATAATATGGTGTGATTTGAGACAGTTTCTTCTTTAAATTTTAATTCGTGTTTCTAACCTTAGGTTGGATTCAACACGTGAATAAAAACCCGTTCATTCTCATTACCCTTTTCTACCAATATACCCAAGATATTTTGATGCAAGATATCGGCATCTATTCTCAAAATTACTGTTCCACCTCCATGTGAGTCAACTTTCGGTTTTCATAATATGAAATTCTCACCTGCCCTCGCTTGCAGTAACTTCTGGATACAACTCAAGATTGACGAGCAGCCTTGGGAAGAATCAAAACCTGGTTTTTGTTATATGTATGAGAAATATAACAATGACACCACAAATATTTTTATTTTGTTAGGTGTGTTGGGAATATGTGTGGAAAGCATTCTATTATATATGTTCGAACTGCAAAAGACGATCAGAGAATGGAGATTATATAACACGTTGACTGCCGCAGTACATAAAATGTTTTGGCTCCCCTGGGCCATTTTTTTATTATGATGGATTATGATTGAAACTATTGTACTTCTTCAGGAAATATGTGACATGAACAAAACAAATATTCATCGTGGCCGCAGCATATGTATTTTGTAGTATAGGGCCGTGAGGCACGAATGCTGTACCTTCAAATGTGTGTGGCACAAGAAGAAGGAACAAACGTAGCTCAGCGCAAAACTCCTAGGTCTATGTACCAATGTACTATTTGTGAAAGAAATTTCTGCGTAACATGTTTTTTCCAACACCACAAGACGACATTGTTATAAAAAAAGTTGTCATTTATGAAAGTTTGGCAGCCCAATGAAAAATTTTCGTATTCTTCTTTCATAATTTTTGCATTTTTTCAGAAGAACCTGATCATTTTTCATGAGCACTTATTGCATAGGTAGAATATTCATGTATTTTTTTAAGAATAATATATGTATCCATTGTGCATATGCTTGCTGATCCATTTTTAGAAATAAACGCTGAATAAAATTGAAATATTCATATTTTTCCTGGGGTTCTTGAGAATTTGGGTCCCCTGCGCCACGAAGATTGTGTTCACATGCTAATATATACGCTTCAAGGCACTCACGATGTACCATGAAATTTTAGAGAGTCGACTGATATAAGGCACAAATAGTGTGCCTTGAACCCTAAATAGCCGAAATAGCAAGGCACATACCTAGTGCCTTGTGGCAGTCAACGTGATAATCAATTCGTAGTTAAAATATTTTTTTTTATATCATTCCACTTTCTCCACCTATAATGAAGATGTTCTGTGAGTATGTGATATTCGTTTCTGTTGACAAGGATATGATTGTCACCCAGGATATGCAGGACCCATTCGTGATCTGATGAAATTATGAAATTTGACAAATTGCCGCAACGCAGCCATTAATGTGAGTTTAGGAGCCGCGCTCACCGAAAGGTCAAAAATCAATCATTTGCTTTAAAAAAATGTTGATTATCTTTTACCGAATAGCATTTTCTTGTTCATAGAGTATGTACGTTGAATCCTCTCTCAGCTACACATATATCGATGAATATAATACTTATTTATGAACCGAGGAAGAAACACTGTCTATTATAGTCGAGTCTGCAAATTGATAGCCGAGGCCTCAGCCGATGAGTGTAGAAATGCGGCGAGACAATAGACAGTTTTTCGCCGAGGTGCATATCACATTTTTTCATCGACTAGGGTTGCCAGTTCGATTTTCATTTCATCAGTCATTACCTTGTCAAAATTCTAGTAGATTCAAAAAGATCTGTTTTAGATTAATTTTATGCTACACAAATTCCAAGATAGAATGATCGAATTAACCTTCAACGTTACAACATTAGGTTCTTCTAGTGAACAGGAGAGTAACCTATTTTCGAAAAGGAAGAAACAGACGAAAGAATATCCTCATACAAAAATAATCATTTTCCTGATTCACAATTCGAAAATACTAAGGAATATCACGAAATACAGTCACATAGGTATACTTATAATGATTAGATATGTACATAAAAAACTGGAACGAATAGTAAAAATGAATAACAAGAATATGAGGGATAAAATAAAAAAATAATCGTGAGGTGAAAACTATTAAAACAGAGGTATAAAATAGTATATTACTTGATATGTGTTGTGGGAAGCAATTTAGGCAAGAATGAAAAAGATACGCACGTAATGCGTAATTCCATGAGTGCGTATTTGCTATACAACATGCATTACGTATTTACTATATTTCACCTACTGCTATATTGAACATCGAAAAAATTTTTACAAACAGTCTGAATCATAATTCTTGACAGTTATATCATCCGCTGTTGACGGCGATTACTGGCGATAAAACCGGAAACTTCGCGATGTGCTCACTATGCGTAGAGAGCTACTTACCGAAACTGTATTTCGTGTGTTCTTGCCTACTCTCCATAGGAACCGTAGGTAAAAAGTTTCATTAGATATGAATCAAATGAGTTATTGTCCTTTTTTGGTTCAAACATATTTATCATTATCATTCATATTTGAAATCATTACTTATTTTGTGAAATTGAATCAAACAGAGCATGCCGAAATATCATACAGTTCATAAGTTCATGTGATTACTGAAGATTGATAATGATTCAGGTTTTCATGAAGATGAATGAGTGTCGAAATATTTTACAGTAGGTTATGGAATGGTTCTGAAATTGTTCCAATCCATTATTTTGTTGCCCCCTCAGGAGCAACCCTCAGAAGTCTTGAATAGACTTGTGCGAGCAAGGAATGACGGAGGTCTCACCTTTCAACTTGTGATTCGAGACACTTCCTCAAGCCATCAGAAAAACCAGCAATCCAACGTGAACAGAACGTTGCCGCTGAATGTTTCAGTAGATCATTAGATCGATATGCAAATCAGGAGATCCACTGAAAATTCAGTAGAACTGGCAACTCTGCTGCGGAACAAAAGTAATTGCGGACGGAAAGTAAGTGTCTGAGGACAAAAAGTACTTGCTTCCAGAAATAGTCGGTTTTTCGTTCGGAAATCAGAACGTTAAATGTGATTGCTGTGTAGGTGGACAAAAAACTATGTTTCGTAGATAAAGTCTATTGTTGGGATGGGAAAGTACATTTTCGATGATGAAATTTCAGATTAGACATGCTCATTCAATAAATTCACTGATAAGAGCGCATTATTGATTTTCCTCCAAGTATCAAGACGTATAATATTAAAGTCCTGCCTTAGAGAGTTGAAGGAATTGTTATCCATATACTGATTATACATTTTCCTATAGAGGCAGCAAATTGTATCTGGATTGCTCCAATCCTGGAGAAATCTTCAAGTGTCCTAGGGTACCAGACTGATGAAGCGAATTTTAATCTCGATCTAATAAGACTGCAAAAACAGTTTGCTCGTATGATGTGTGGATTCGGTATTCACCCTCACCAGGAAACCAAGTGTTTCATCAGCTGAATTTACCATTCGGTCAATATGCTCTCGCTAATTCAGAGTAGAAAAGAAAATGACTCTGAGATCTGTATGTGAATTGTATACTGATTTGTTATTGGTACAATCCAATTCTTGCATGTCGTTTCGAAGCATTGAGATATATTCAAAAACAGCTTATTGAAAATACCTTCTTTATAAATATGATCGATGTTTTTTCTCATCTTCTAGCGATGATATATTGTTATGAAATTTCTGAACATCAGCATATAGTGATGCTGTGGTTTCATATGGCATCGCTGATGAAACATTCTCAGAGATCACGAAGAGAAGTGAGAAATTACTTCCCTGCGGAATTCCTGACAGTGCCGCGTTAGGTTCAGACAATGCAACTTGATATGAGACTATCTGTTTGCGTTCAGCTAGGTATGAAGTTAAACACTTTGGAGATGTATGAGCAAAACTGACAGTGTTAAGTTCTTTAATCAGAATATCATTGTTCACATTGTCGAAGGCCGTGAAAAATCCACTTTATATATCGACCTGGTCACCTACATCAAGTGATTGAGAAATATCGTCTGAGAAGATCATCAAATTTGTTAATATCGATTATTCTGGAATAAACCCGTGTTCATGGGAGATACAATCTGTTGTTTCCACAGATCTGGAAATGTACTAGTTTCCATTGATGAATTTAACTGAATATAAAGAGGATTCAGAAGAATCTCAGTGCATACTCCAACTATGTACGGCGGAAACGAGACCGACAGAATTGATAGTATCAACTGCAACATCTATACAAACTGACTTCGAATCATCCTCATAATGACTGATAATCTAGAGAGCAGAATTCAAGAAAACTATCTCGAGGAGACATACAGCGATATGTTAATGCATTTCGAGCATAAGGAAAACTTGGTTATATTAGGTCTGGATGAAATGGTTTCAGCGACCAAGATGGAAATGCTTATGAGGGAGCTCACCTTGCCTCACACTGTAATCATTGAGCATATCTCTCGTCTGGAAAAGCATATAACTGGTCCTAACCGCTCAGTCAAATTGGAGCTTTGCAGTCCTAAAGAGGTGGTTACGGTTCTAAGAAACACGCCCAGAATTTCCGAAAGCAACTATCCTCTTATCAGAATTGAGAGTTATGAAATGCCCGAAGAGCCAATGGAGAAACTAATTTGGCGATTGAATATGTGAATAACATCCCGAAAATCATCACAATTTCTGACTCCCATCAAGGTAATCCTAGAAAAATTCGCGAGGAGAAAGAATCGCCTAGACAAAATCTATTGAAAGCAGGCAGACCGTCTAACAGGAGACTGGCCAGCACAGAAACTCGTCATCTCAAAGAACGGAGTGAGGGAACAGGGACAAATCTGTTCTTTTGGAACATACAAGTATACAAAAAAATCGACAACCTTTTGGATGATGATACTGTTCGTTCTGATATTTTTTACGTTTGTGGAACCTGGTTGGCTAATGCAGTAGCGGTTCCTTCTGATTCATGTTCAGAGTTCTTTTTGTTTCCTCTCCAGCAGTCAGGAGAGGACGTGCTTATGGCGGCATTGCAATCTTATACAGAAGTATTTTTAGGTGCGTCTTCTCGATTCCTTTCCCTGGTGGCTCATTTTCTTGTTCGAACAGCATTCTCGCGAATTTATTGAACGGAGTGAGGGAACAGGGACAAATCTGTTCTTTTGGAACATACAAGTATACAAAAAAATCGACAACCTTTTGGATGATGATACTGTTCGTTCTGATATTTTTTACGTTTGTGGAACCTGGTTGGCTAATGCAGTAGCGGTTCCTTCTGATTCATGTTCAGAGTTCTTTTTGTTTCCTCTCCAGCAGTCAGGAGAGGACGTGCTTATGGCGGCATTGCAATCTTATACAGAAGTATTTTTAGGTGCGTCTTCTCGATTCCTTTCCCTGGTGGCTCATTTTCTTGTTCGAACAGCATTCTCGCGAATTTATTGTATGTTCGATATATTTTAAGTCATCCTGTGACATTGGAGAAAGGCTAGAAATATTTCTCATTTCACTAAACTGCATTTCGGATACTTGAAGCAATCATATAATATTTGTACTTGGTGATTTCAATTGCCATATTGACAAAGTCGCTGCTACTAACATGCTTGGTATTCCAGTCCTACGTTACTTCTTTGGAGTAATACAGTGGCCTCAAGTTGAGCTGCGACAACTTGACGTGAGTACTCTCAAGAAGATGCATCTCCGTGAAAGTTTGCATCTGAATTCGACCGCTCCACGGTTATACATACCGAGGGAACAGGGTGGCCAAGGACTCTTGATATTCGTCTTCATAACAGAATGGTCTTAGATGGCACCTGCAAAGTCATCAGAAGTTTGGATCCCCTCCAGCAAATGCTCGAAACCCATGAAGAGGCAGGAGTAATAGCTTGTTCCTTCAGGAAAGTACGTCGAGCAGTCAAAAAATGTCTCAACGTATTTCTTCATTTATATAAATAATTTTTTTTTGTTTGCAATATATCTCAGAATAATCCTTTTCAATAGAGCCTGCTCGTATGACATAGATGAGCCCATACATTCTGTATATTGAACTTAGACCATTGAAGACCAGGGCCCATGCAAAGAACTGACTTCCACTTTCCTAAAGTCAGGGTGGTTAAATCGGAGATAGAGGGGTTCATAATGGTTCATAATGGAATGTACGGATGAGGTTTCCAACACCTCCGTCAACCATCTATTCCAGAAATCTCAGTCTAGGTGGAGTTTAGGTGATGTTATGAGGTATAGACTGTCAATGGAGTGACAAAATCATTTTAGAGACCGCTAATGATATTATGAATAGAAAGTGTTCCAGAAACAGAAAAAGAGAATAAGGTCCTGAAAAATTCCTATCACCCCGTTCTCTAGCTTGGAAACAGCAAGAAGCATCCGCAGCTATGAATTTCGACGCGTCCTGTTTTCGAAATTCTGGTTTTGAAGCAGTACGACCCGCCTCTGCGTCAAACTTGCCTTGTCCCATTCTTTCTACTTTCCAGAAGTCAGAAGGACTTGTTGAAAATGTGGAAATCCTGACCATGAAAGCAAATATTGCAAGTGGAAAGCAAACAATTCTCCAGAACACTTTGTTCCAGATACGTTTCGATCAGATCCATCCTGTCCAGAAATCCAGACGTTGTAAGTATAGATGTGAATACTATGTAAATACTATGAATAGTGAGGAAAGATGCCAGATTGTGTATATAGATATAGATTACATTCAGGTTCTGCTGTAGATATCTTTAGTAGATGTGGAATGATTCATAGGAAGTGAATTAGTATATCGATTGTATATAGGTATTCCTGTTTAAAGTTGACAATGCATATAGTGTTTTTTTTTTATAATGAATCAACTCAAGAATTGAAAGAAGCTAGAGGTTCCATTTTTTCCGCAAGTACACGGGGTGTGTAATGAAGTGTTTTTGAGCCAGTTCCATTACTAGACTGGTTTTGATAATTATCTAAGTACCTGAGACTGATTCTAGTTGAATCCCATTTGTTTGAGAGCTCGAAACGCAAAAACCTGAGGGAGCTGAGGAATTCATTGGTTCCTGACTTCTCAAAGCTTCACCTGATAGTGAATTTTGATAAAGATTATAACAACGCTGAAGACTTCAATATTTTTCAACCCTTTGCTTATAATATGGAATTTTGATAAATTATTCATTTGTTGAGATAATGTTTGTTTATCTGATCATAACTATTTTGTTATTGGATATTCTCTAGTCGAATTCATTCAGCTCTAGTTGAGATTTCCGCCCAATCAGAATCTTGTATTGAGCTGTGTTCGTTCTGAGGTTGACGAGAAGAATGAATACGAAAGGCAGCTGAGGGATCGGGCTCCACACTCTCGACTCTTCACGCTCCCCACTCTTGGCTCTTCCCACTTGATCTTCTTTTGATACTCCTGCTGATCTCCTAGTGCTCTTATATTTCCATCAAAGCTAGTGTGTAGTCTCAATGTATAGGGATTT
The DNA here is from genome assembly GCA_918026855.4 of Phaedon cochleariae. Classification (NCBI taxonomy): domain Eukaryota; kingdom Metazoa; phylum Arthropoda; class Insecta; order Coleoptera; family Chrysomelidae; genus Phaedon; species Phaedon cochleariae. Next base: position 27,984,166 of record OU896714.1, on the reverse strand, counting down.
TGTGTTTGCACATGTAAGTATGTATAATATTTTTCACCATTAACATTCATTCTGTATATAGATTCCTTTCATTCCTGTTGTTCTTTATACCCGATACTCACCCGACCTGTGTAACAAATCCTGAAATTTGTATTAGCGAATAAACTTTCTCTTCGTGAGTGCATACCCAGATAACACTGGATATCCTATGGACATCCAGTTCATGTCCAATTCTGGTTGGGATATCCTTGGATTCAAAATGGACATCCATGAGATATCCATTGAAGGAGTTGAAATGGATATCCTTCAGCAGATATCTTATGGATATCCATAAGATATCCACAGAAATTATTGATGTTCTAAAATTGCAAGATTATTTTGATAGTTCAAATTCCTGAGTTTTCCTCACACTTGTACACGAAATTAACCATTGGCGGAATACTCATATTTTTTTATACCTCCCTGGACTTGAAATGGATATCCATGAGATATCCATCGAAGGAGTTGAAATGGATATCCTTCAGTAGATATCTTATGGATATCCATGAGATATCCGCAACCATAATGAATGTGTTTGAATTGCAAGATCAGTTCAATAGTTCAATTTTCCGGTTTTTCTCCACACTTGTACATGAATCAAATCATTGATGGTTTTCCTGAACATACTATGAAAAACTTGAAGACGAGGAAACCCAAGACATCGATAGGGCCCTACTTTTTCCACAAGTCGATTCTACATGTATAAATCAAGATATTCAATTTTTTTTAAATAGAAGTAGGTAAGTAGTTTGTCTTAACTTTCTCTTCATTTTTTACACAATTTCCGTCTTCATTTCACACCACTACACTCTATGAGGAAAAATCTCAATTTACTACAACAGTAATCAAATACCTATGGAACAATTGAAATAAGAAAAGATAGTAAACAACATTATCTTCCTATCCGAAGGATACCCAAACTGCGTATTTTGATATTTTCCCCAACTCGGAAACGAAGCAGTTTTAGACTTATGTTCATACGAACTTTCTTCAATATTTTGCTCAGCGACATCTCTAGAGGCTTTTGTTTTCTCAACTCTGAAACACACTGTACATGATATCACCGTGATTACCATTGAATTTCAATCAAAACATGTCAGAAATGTCATCAATAAAACCCGATTTGGTCTTTTTGTGTTTCAGAATTCTGTTTTGCAGTGTATCGGTATATATGTATAATCCCTTTTGATCGATTTTGTCACAGTATTAATAAGCAATCTGATAATTTTGAAGATGGACAAACCATATATCGGGAGAAACAAATGATGAATAATGTCTGAGAAAACGAGGAAGAAACTAGATTCTGGTAAAATAATGAGAGATTCATCAGTAGATTCATCAACCTGTAGCATTATGGATGGTCCATCATCTTCACAAATGTCAGTAACCAAAGCAGTAACTATGACCGCTTCTATCAATGGTAAATCTATCTGCACTAATGAAAATTTATCTGGAGGGTTCAGTTCGAGGTTCAGCTATAGTAGTAATAATTCATTCATTGATGATGATGTTGGGATTAACCAAAGCATTACAAATATTCCTTCTATATAGAAAACAATATAACTGGTAATCAAACTGCACATAAGTCACTGACTTTTCAGTTGGGACAGTGAGCGCTTCAGCATAATGTACCCCAAATAGCAATAACTACCAACCTTCTACATAATATATTGAAACCCTCTCACCCAGAACTTCCTCTTGATGCGAGAAAATTATTAAATACACCAAGAGTTGTTGATATAAAAGAAGTGAAACCAGGAAATATTACCATTTTGGTATGAATAGGATTATTGAGAATTTCATCAAAAACTCTGACTATATCATCTCAAATTGGTAATCATGTAATAGATTTAATGATTAATGTTGATGCTTTACCTTTATCAAAAAGTTCTGGGAGCCAGTTGCACCCTATTTTGTCAAGTGTTTATGGGGCAAATAAAGCCATTAGTATAATAGATATTTCTCATGTAAATGGAAAACTATATGGACATATATGATGGATATCTTATGGACATACATGATGGATAACCTATGGACATACATGATGGATATCCTATGGACATACATGATGGATATCCTATGGACGTACATGATGGATATCCTATGGACATACAAAACGGTGGCCAAAGTACGTCCATTGGACATCCATACGATACCCTTCGAATAAGATTTGGATGTCCAACGGATATCCAGAATATTCTGAATGGATATCCATCGGACATCCATAGGATGTCCGTGTGTTGTATGGGTATTTTATTCTTCAGTGTTCTCATTTCCGGATAGTTTCAATAATTCATTCAATGATTCGGAATATCTTCATTCGTCGAATCGTTTTATAATTGACTGACGGCTGACACTGACATAGCCAGTTGTCAATTCTTCTTTTTGTTCGCCTCGAGCATTCCTGTCTTGTGCACGGGTAGTAGTAGTAGTAGTAGTTTATTTAGCCTTTTTGCTATACATTCCAACACAATATATATGAACTACACAATAATTTTAAATTACAGTACATTCATATGTTCACTTCGGATGGAATCTTTGACATTTTTCTTAAATATATTTAGTGGTCTCGTTTTCGATTCAATTCCTGATTTGTTATATTCCACGACACCTTTATAGAATACTGAACGCTGCGTCTGTGTTTTCTTTGCCTGTTTTACAACAAAATTTTCTTTTCCTCTAGTATCATAATCATGAACAGTTCTGAATTTTACTAATATATTTTTCAGATATTGAGGACATGTGTCTATGTTGATCTTGTGGATGAATACCATATGTCATCAATGTATAGTACAAATAATAATAGTCCAAGTATGCTACCTTGAGGTACTCCCACATCAATACCTAATTCATTTGACTCTGTCTCTCCAATTCTAACTTTCTGTCTTCTATTATTCAAATAGTCCTGTATCCATTTATATACATTGCCAGTAATACCATATGCCTTCAATTTGTCAAGTAATGTTATCCTGTCGATAGTTTCAAAAGCTCTTTCCAAGTCTACAAAGATAATTCCTATTATATTACTCGCATTTTTCTTTTCATTCCAATCATTTAAAACATATTGTAATGCTGTTTCACAACTATATTCCTCCCTGAAGCCTGACTGATATTCACATAGTATTTTGTTTTCAGATATGTACTGTTTTAGTTGAACACATACAGCTTCTTCAAATATTTTTTCAATAGCAGGTAAAGTATTTATTGGTCGCATTTCTTCAGCATTAATTCCGCTTGCAATTTTTTTAATAGGAATTATATTTGAGACTTTGAGTTTGTCAGGAAGAATTCCCTGTTCTGCAAAATGATATTATCAATAGTATTTCTCCCATACAAATTAGCAAATACAAAAACAATATTCCTTGGTTTGACAATGAAGTTTTCATGAAAATTAAGAAACGGGATGAAGCATATAAAATATTGGTTAACACGGTGGGAGATGAAAATCTAAAAACAACCAGATGGAATAATTTTAAAAAATTGAGAAATGATGTGGTTAACTCATTGAAAATAAAGAAAGCTCAGTATTATTATAACAAAATAGACACATACAAGAATAATTCTTATTTAATGTGGAAAACCTCAAAAACCCTTGTTAATAGTAATGATCGTACATTTCCAAACCTAGTCCAATTTGAAGATGAAGGGGTAGTTAGTATTAAAAAGGGTGAGCATGAAATGGCGGAAACTTTCAACCAATACTTTGTAAACAGCATCCAACATATAGTCCAGGGTATTGAGAATTCTGAACCATGGTTCAATTTGGATAACAATTTATATTTGCCATTTAGCACTTTTAGACTGATTACTTTAAGCGACTTGAAGGATATAATTGGGTCATTAGATAATAAATGTAGTATCCATGAAACCTTGAATTCTAAAATGTTAAAACAAGTTTTTGAAACAGCTGGTCATGCAATTCTCAATTTAATCAATACATCGCTTCAGAATGGTCAATTGCCGGAATTATTAAAAATAAGTACTATCATACCTATACCTAAAGTTACAAACACTATAAAAGCAAGTGAATTTAGACCTATAAATACCTTACCGCCAATAGAGAAGGTTCTAGAAATAGCAGTATACAATCAATTACTAGAGTTTATAGACGAGAATCAAATTATGTTTATCAATCAATCTGGTTTTAGAAAGAAACATTCTTGTGAAACATCGCTACAATTATCGCTAACTAAATTTACTAATGAAACAGATAAAGGTAAATATGTTGTAGCTGTTTTTTTAGATTTAAAAAGGGCATTTGAAACGATTGATAGAAGTATACTGCTTCGGAAGCTGAGAAGGTATGGGATTGAGGGGAGGGTGTATGAATGGTTAAGTGATTATTTATCAAATAGGAAACAGAGAGTACGTGTTAATGATTATTTCTCATCATATACAATGAATCATACAGGAGTACCACAAGGTAGTGTACTTGGCCCCCTCTTATTCATTTTATATCTGAATGATATTCAATTATTTACAGATTGTGAGTTCATAAACTTATTTGCAGATGACACATTATTGGCATGTACTGGAGTAAATTCAGAAGAAACTGTCCTCAAAATGAATACAGTATTAGCAATGGTCGAAAAATACCTGAAGATCAATAAAATGAAACTAAACGTTGGAAAAACTAAAGCAATGATAATTACTACTAAATTCAAATATAATCAAATAAACACAAACAACATAAATATAAAAATGGAAAATGAACGTATAGAAATAGTAACATCAGTGAAGTATTTGGGGTTTCAACTTGATAATTGCTTAACTTTTGACGACCACTTTAAGTATATTGAAAAAAAGATTGCAAAAAAATTATATTTTTTCTCGAGAATCGCCTGTAACTTATCAACAGATACAAAAATTTTGGTATTTAAATCAATAATCCAACCCCATTTTGACTATTGTGCATCTATTTTATTCTCTTTTAATTTGAACAAAGTGCAACAAATGCAAAAACTACAAAATCGGGGAATGAGAATAATTTTAAAATGTAACAGGTATACACCAATTTTTACCATGCTATCTGCTCTACAATGGCTCTCAGTATCCCAAAGATTACTCTATTGTTCTATGGTGTTCATCTATAAAATATTAAATAAAATGACCCCACCATACTTGTTATCATTGATAACTTTCAATAAAGACATTCATCACCATTCAACCAGACACAACAGTCACATTCATATAAATAGAACAAATACAAGAAGTAGTATGTGCAATTTATTCTTCAAAGGTTTTGTCCTATTCAATAAATTGCCTGATTCAATTAAATCTTCTCCATCATTGAATGTTTTTAAGAATGAACTTTTGAAACATATCCAGGAACGACATTGAATATTTCTTTTGTCCAGTTTAAACACTATATGCATATATATATTGTTATTTGTATTATTAGTATAAATTTAGTTTATTGTACTAGATGTAAGTTAGCTAACCTGTATATTAGGGAATCCTATTTCAAATTCTAAATAAAATAAAAAAATGATTTTTGAATACAATTGCACCAATTTCCTCTGGACTGTTTTTATTCGCTATTGTATCAATGATTGTTTTCAATTCGATTCTGGTTAATAGTTTGAATTCAGTAAATTCATTATTGTTGTTATTACCAGACAGATTGAAATTGGTTGCATTATTTGGGATGCTACCAACAATTTCCTGTTTACTTTCAATATAATATTCATTAATTTTTTTTACTATGACTTACTTATCACTAACAACTTCATCCCCGAATTTTATTTTTGTTACATGATCTTTAGTTTTGGATGATATAATGCTTTACAATGTTTTCCACATTTCCTTCGAATCGCCCTTGCACATGTCAACTTTCTGGTTATAATAAGCATTTTTTTCCATTTTTAGTATACTCACAGCTCTATTTCTTTCATTTTTATAACACTCCCAGTCAACAAGATCTCAAGTGAATTTAAATCTTCTAAAACTCATGTCTCTATCCTGAATTGCTTGACGAATATTATCATTGAACCATTCTTTTTTGCAACCTCCTACCGTAATTTCCTTCTTAGGCATGAATTCATTTATTATAGTTTGCAATTGTTCAGTAAAATTGTTACATCTAACATTCAAGTCTTGTTCTCTATAATTATATTCCACTCTCGATAACCTATCATTGAATTCTGATACGTTTTTTAGTCTGCATCTAATGGTTACTTTTTTTAGAGGGCATTTATCTTGGATGTTTATTCGAATAACTCTATGATTTGAGAAAGTGCATTCATCTAGTACAGTAGTGTATAAATTAGACACATTTGTGAAAACTAAATCGATCATACTGCTTCCATTTCCCCAGAAATGTGTATCTGATTTGACAATTTGCCCTAAACCATTATCTTTAGTACATTGTTTCAATCTCCTGCTGTGAGTAGTTTCTGAATTCCAATCTATATTGAAATCTCCTACCATTATAAAATTCGAGCAGTTCACCTAATTTATCTAAAAAAACAAAATGTGATTCATTTGGTGAATGGTAAATTCCCATTAATGTGTAACTATTATTAGCAATCTTGACTTGAACCACAAAACACCACATATTCTTTTCAATAATGTAAGTCCCAACTTTGTTGTAAGTTACATCCAGCCTTATATAAAAAATTACCCCCCCTGTGTGTCTGCTTTGTGAATTAAGCTTTAATATCATATAGTTCTCAATAAACAACTCAATATTTTCTATATCCTCAGTAACGTGAGTCTCAGTTAGGCATACAACAGCAGGTTGATTTTTATCTATAAAATATTTGATTTCATCATAGTGACATACTAGACTTTGACTATTCATAAGGAATATGTCTGAACTCAAATATATTGATTGCTATTGCTTTCTGTTCCCTGTTATATCTCCATCTCTTTCTAGCGATTCAGTATAATTTATTTTTTCTTGAACTTCACTCACGATTCTTCTATAGGCTGCACAATCTCTGTTGTATGCTGTATGATCATAATTTATATTGGGAATCTTCAATATCTCTGATGCATATTTACAATTTACACAAGTTTGTTGATCTGCAGTGCAATTATCTGATTTATGTTTTCCTGAACATTTTGGACAAATGTCCCTATGCTTCGTTTTGCTGTCGGGCTGTGGTCTGTGGTTTATGAAATTTTGACATTAACGAGAAAAGATAATCAACTCCATGAAAATTCCTGTTTCGAAAATGAGAAAATTGAAGAGAAAGGTGAGATGGATACTGATTGAATCTGTTCAATTCATTCAGAACTGTGTCCCTATTCTCAAGGTAGAGTCAATGAAATAGTTTAGATGAATAATTTTCCATTCCAAACCTGAAAATAGCAGACACGGTTCTTGACAAAAATGTTCGCTTCGATTCTTGTAATTCTCCAGCATGAAGATAGCAACCAGAATTTCAGGATCAACCCAGGGTTTGTACGACCCCCAGGACTATTCAATAACATTGACCCCTGGTTTTTACTGTAGATACCGATGTGGGTATACTTCATGTACCTGTCTCTACTGTTGTTACCTAGACCTCTTATAAACTGAAATTATACAAGCAGGTGGAGTAAACCACCTCCTGCACAATCTGGCACCCGCGACCGACCCCTTCTTCCCGAAAAGTACCAGAGGAGTCTCTGTCCGAACAGCGCCAAAGTGAGGGCTCCATAAATAAGGGCACTTACAATAATGAAGTTGTGATTGATATTCTTATTTTTTTATATGTATTCGATGTGTTATAGACTCATCGACTGATGTAAACACAGAAGTGTGGAAACAAATGAATATTCATCCATCGATCTATCTATAACTTCCCAATTGTCATCTGAATAATGTTTAATCAAAATAACAGTGAGGGATCACGGAATAATTCGATGTAACAGACCGAATCAATCTTAAATAATTTCACTCATGAGATCTATATAATACGACTATATCATGGCCGTTATATGTATATAATATATACCTATTCGATGTTCCAAATCTTATTGACGAATAGAAACACGAAAGTGTGAGAACATAAAAGAATATCTATCTATCTATCAATAACTTTTCAATCGTCATATAATTACCATGGAATCCAAATAACAGTATGGGATTTCAAAAATCAATGTTACATACGGAATCATCCTAAAATATTAGATCGGTTTTTTTTTCATTCGGTGAAATATTTTTCCTTGACATTGATGGAGAATGGTAATATCCGAATTCTACGATGAAATTATCAGTTTCGTCTCATATACTATTCAATGTGGGTACCACGCTTTCCATCTAGGTTTTGTAGCATATTTCATTTTCCTATCTCCAATACAGTGCATCATTTCAATTTTCCCATTTCTACTATGTGTTTATGAGGTTCCTAGTGTAGATATATTTTTTTAACGTTCAAGCAATTCAAAAAAGGGATTCTCCGTTTCATTCAAATTTGATTCTGTTATATGTGTGATTATTCATAATGCTAATTGTATACACCTGTAAATGGGCTTTTGGGCCTGCTGGATATATTGTATCAATGAATAACATTGATTGTGATTTTCACACCTCCGTGTATATCAGGTACCGAATATCATGATTTAGAATCACTGGTAACTTATATAATCAAAAAACTGCATCAAGGGACCAACCTTCAAAGAACTGTAGCGCCCTTAGGATGCATTTTCGGGCACATGTTGATAGAAACATATTCTCTTGTTTTCATCTGTAGATCAATTTTCCTGAGTATACGAACGTAATTTTCTGACACTCTTCATGAGATTGATTGAAAAACATGCAATGAATACATAAAAATCTCATTTCTGTTTCGAATGGAAAACTCGACGTGTTAACTTACTGGAATAAGAAAATGGAAGTCCATCCGTCCATTTGAAATCTCCTTCGTGACTTTCATCCGATGCTCCGATCCAATATGCATTATCATCTCGATAACCTGGACTGCAACAAACAACAAAATGATCTTCAAATATCTACGATATGAAAAGATTCACTTATCAATTCGTTACAAATGTGTGGGTACATTGTATCCGTATAAACAAACGAACTCTGGATATCATACTATCTACGTACTTATTTGATACATTTTGATATATTTCAATAATTATGTCATGTGCACAGAGCTTCATAGTATGAGTACTGTTTTGTTATTCATTCTCTCATAACCTTACATGAACTGTTCCAATGAATCAGTCCAAAAATTTGTGTCGGTGTGTGAGGTGTGCGTTTTGAGTAAAACAGTCGCGAAAACAAGCACACGGCTACTCGAGCGGATTGCAAGAAATGCAGGAAGAACTGAGGAAAATGGAGAAGCACTTATCAGAAAATGATTAACCTTTGGAAAACACAGAATAGCTTATTACAGCTCTAGGGGGACTATAATGAAGATGGGCACCATATACCTATCATAGGTATAATGTCAATGGTATAATGTTATTCGGTGACATTGGGCACCAAATACCTTTACCAATTATCAAATTTTTGTAATTGTTATTATCAAAGTATCAAATGTTATTCGGTGATATTGGGCACAATGTTTCAAGTTATTGGTGTCATTGGGCACCATGTCTCATGTTGATTGGTCACGGTGACGTTTGGTTCAGTGGTTTCGACCGCAGCAGAACCTCCGCGGGTCACAGTGGCGCAGGTTCATAGAACCGCTCATTCTGACCTTGCACACTCACTATTAACAAATCTCGATTTTTCGAAGGAATCTGGTTCCTCTTCGAATGAAGGAATAATCTCCAGTTAGGCGGCATACTTAAGGCAGAAAATATCATCTGAAATTAGGAAGGACTTCGAAGAAAAATCCACTATATCGAATTGCCGGCATCAAATCCATCAAAAATTAGTGGAGAATTCAGAACTCTTATTCCAGAATGAATCGCAACCAGAATAGTTATTTGTTTAACTAGGCAGCAAAGTAATAGATTGACTGCCGAGGCTGAAATCATAGCCGAGCGTAGCGAGGCTAGGAATCCAGCTAAGGCAGTCAATCTACTTTGCTGCCGAGTTGAACATATGATTTTTTCTCCGATTGTTCATGATGATATAGGAGGATATTGTAATTGCAAATTATAACAATTCCCACAATCTCTTTATTCTTCCTGTAGTGTTTAATTAAAATGAAATTTGATAGAAATCGCAGTTGTCCATGATAATTATAGTTTGACAATTCATGAAAATTCTGACAGTTGTGCGAAAAAATATCGGTATATTTGAATTATTATATAATGGACAGTGATAGCGACCTGGAAGTACTTACACCCCCAGAAATAAGGGAGGTGGCAAAAAATATAGAGTTGAATTTGTTGCCGGAGAAGTCTCGAATGAAATATGAAGAAAATTATAAACGATTTATGGATTATTAATTTTGCTGATACATATCAATCAGCAAAGTAACCACTTTGCTGCCTAGGCAGCAAAGTACCCACTTTGCTGTCTAGGCAGGAAAAGTAATACTTTGCTGATTGATATGTGTCAGCAAAATTAATATTTGCTGCCAATCGGAGAAAAAAATATTTTTTCTATTTCAATTCAAGAGCAAGTAACGATGGAGCTTCCAGCTATCGATGAGGTATAAGATGGAGAGTTATACAAACCTGGGTATGAAGTAATTGTATCTACTGAGTGAATAGAGAAACTTGTTGATTCTGCTCAGATGTTCTCGAATGTGCATCATGCAATTTCGATAAAGTGAAGTACGGATAATACGAATATTATTCCCATTGTGAGTTGAGCTAGCTAGGCAGCATCAATACAATCGGAACAATTATTTTTTCAAGGTCAAAGCTCACCAGTCGTCAAGGAATGCAGTATTACTCGATTTTTTGAAGGTAGGAGTTTGTGGATATGAAATTCCTTCAAATGGGATGTTGATCGTTAGGAGTTACCTCGTGAAGGAACTGTATGAACAATTCGTATGCTACCCACATTTAAGTCGGCCGGTTGATTGACAATTTGTTACCGTCACTCAGACAATCAATAATTTTATGATTGTCATTTTTGTGTATGAGATCACTAGCACAAACTTCATTATCAATGAAACCAACGAGAAAATACAATACAGAGTTACTCAATCCACATATCACACACTCATTCATGGTCCTTCGAGCCGGATGCAATGTTCCTACAGTGATTAGTTCAAACCAACTGCAAACACGAAATCAAGAACTATTTTCTCCGTCGATCAGTTGAGATCGCATATTCAAGACAATTCATATCATCATCGATCAATAAAAGCAATGATCGAGAAGGAGTCAAGATAATCCAAAATCACTGCAAGAAGCATGCTGGAATCTGCATAGCACCTGCTGCACCATAGCTGAGCCTGCATATATATAAGCTTATCAATACCAAACAGTGAGTTCATTCCGATTTCAATATCCTCTCATTTCCTTATTCTTTTTGATGCATGCTTAATTCTTAGTTTGAGCTTGGCACAAAAAATTCAAATGTTTTGCTACCAACCTTCCAAGTGTTGGTTTCAATGGCTTCGATTAACTTCATACATCAATTAACACGACAGTGTCTTGCACCAAGTGATCGTTCAAATAATTACATACAGAGGGATGAGTGATTTTGACCCACATCGAAACGTCGAATCGAATGACCATATCGCACTCTCATCAAGAACCGATGATAATAGCATATGATGTTAACAGTGCCACCTCATTATCGTGATCAGGATCTTCAGGATGGGCGATTTCTCACATCCAGCAACACCGCAGCTTCTTGGACGAAGTGATCGTATGAAATAAATAAGCCTGAAAGAAGGGTGAAACATCCAAGAAAGGCAACAGGCTCGCAAATCACACACTTCCATCACGGCGCAACAGTTACAAAGAAATGTGAAAAAAACTGAATGATTCCGTAGTTATTCGAAATGAGAAAGAAGATGAATAGTATCAAGAAAATTGAGGAAACACACTCTCATAGATAATCAAACTCAAATGTAGAGATTAATTCTCGAAAAATCGTGGTGAAATCATGTTTAGAATATGAATAGATTGAAATCAATACACAAAATAAAACACATTAGCAGTTGATTATGAAAATACTGATCAAGAAGGTGCAAATATTATCTATCAGTTGTGTATTCATTTCACTCTATTCGTTTTTTGACCGTATCGTTATCACGCTTTTTGAGAGATCTTATCTACTTTGTGGTTCGTCTATCTATATAGGCCTGTTTTATTCGTTTCATCAAACTACCATCCATCATAATTTGTGCTTGCGTTATGGAGAAATTGATCTCCGAGAATGCGATGATATACTGAACCGCTGAGCTTGTCGCCTGAAGGATTATTATTCCTCTGACTCTTCTACTGCTCTCTACTATGCAATTGAACCATGATGAATATCGGAATAGAAGTCAATGAGTAACGCTTCATGGACATTCCGTAGGACGAATTGATACCAATGGAATTCGAATAATAAATATTGAATGATAAGGAGACCCGACATACCTGCTAATCGAAGGTGGATCGAAGGTGTCTGAATGTGATAAACTCATGAGTAGATGAGCCACAAAACAGGACTCGTGTTTATACGGAGAGGAATAGTTGGTTGCAAATACCAAAAGTTCAGTACAATAAGCGCCAATCACATACATGAAACTGTATCATATAGTTTCATAGTATTTTGTCGTGGTGATATTTGATGAACGTTGTGATTGGCGAATATTTCAATTAACGTTTGGTATCCATGACATCCGACTGCCATTCCTTTAAGTGAAGTGACAATAATGACGAATAATGGAGAATCATGGTACATTATGTATTGTTGAGTGATAAAATCTGAAGGAACTAAGATCAACTGATATTTTTTGCTTCGAGCAACTGAATAGAACCCTTTGCCTGCTGAACATTTTGTCAGAACATTGGAAGATAGCTATTCAAAATCATGCTCACCTGTTCCATTTTGACATTCGAATTCAACAACTCACCTGTTCATCAATAAATTATCCAACACTGTTTGATCCCTTTCACTCCTCAAACTAAGAAGATGTCCGTCCTTACGCGCACACTCTATTTCCGCCTGCCTCCACGGTAACTTCACCCCCTCCATCGCGGAAATACAAAACTGTCTCAGCTTAATCCATCCGAATTCGCATACCCCTACCACACTTTCAATCGGTTCAGCGTGATAGGACATGCGCATCGCGAAAGTCCCTGTTGATACAACTTGATCAGATAAAGGATTCCTAACAGTCACTTTGAGAACCTGAAAAAAAAACAAAGATGTGTAGGAGATGGTTCTAGTGTCTAGAGAAAGGACGCAACAAACTAAGCGCGAGAGAAGCGACTAGCGTCGCAGGGCGGCGCGGGACACGTAGCAAAATGATAATTATTATAGGTAGGTGGATAGCTCAAATACCTGAAACTGATCAGTGAACTCTAATGTTAGGACAAAAAATATCTTCCCAAGGAAAAATAAGATTTTTTCCTGACAATTCAAGCCAGCTCTGCCCGTACGGACCTTCATCTTGGTGAAGCATAATGTCATTTTCGCATAAGAAATGAGACTTCCTTCTATCAATCTAACCTCATTATTCCAAATTTTTTGGAATTTTCTCTCCTCGTTTCTATAAAATAAAAATATGAATATTATTTCAATATACGTGTAGTAAGAACAAATCAGATGATTCGCCCCAAAATGTCACTGCGTTTAAAGAATTTTCCTATCAGAGAGCCTAAAAGAAAAATTCACTAGCTTGTCAGTGACAATTTGTATTGAAAAATTTTTGGAGAAGAGAAATAAAAGTATATAGAGAAAATATCAAATTTTTACTTATCTTTGGACGTTTCGGGACCGATTCTGCTCCCGTTTTCAACATAAAGAGATTTTTTCAATTCGAAGCTTTTCAGTTTTCAATGACAATTGGTGATTCTGCCATCTTGAATGGTCCGTCATATTGGATTTAGAATGACAACGCATAATTTTCTGAGTTATTACCATCAAGCCTTGGCTAGCTGGACGCATACCTCCCGCGCTGTATCGTTCTCACACTACGTGCTTTATTTGTTGTGTTACGTCTCTAGACTCTTCTGAAAGTTGTGCATCTTTCATCATCACCCCAACTCTCTTACTTGTTCCTCAAGTTGAATATGAAAGCGAGCCAAACGCATATATATTATGATTTTTCCACGTTTGTATGCTCGTATTTTCATTATAAAGGAGATAACGACAAATGAAATAGGGAAAAAAACAGTGTACTATTCACGAAACTCATTTCCAATAATAACAAACGAAAGTTTTTCAATCAACCCCAGAAAATGTATACATTCTCCATGATGAAAATTCCTCACTAAAGTTTGATCAAGACTCAGAATCTAATGAAATAATCCGCAGATTCAGTAACAATAACTCATTTTCAACTCACCACTCTATTTTGTCTGGAGACTAATTCTATCTGCCTTTCTTCATGACCAATCTTCGTGCAATGGAACCACGAAGATGAACCGTCTTGCAGCTCTGTTAACAGTCCCTCACAATTAATATCGTCATTCCGAGAATCCTGGAAGTTGATACCGGTGCCTGAAGAGCCTGGAAAATTATGATCGCTGCATTGTTTTTAAGACAAGCTGCATTTTCATTTTGCATTTTCATTTCGTCATTTCGTGATCTCGTCATCTTGTCATCTCATCATCTCGTCATCGAGTCATTTCGTCAACTAGTTATCTCGTCATCTCGTCATCTCGTCATCTCGTCATCTCGTCATCTCGTCATCTCGTCATCTCGTCATCTCGCCATCTCGCCATCTCGTCATCTCGTCATCTCGTCATCTCTTCATCTCGCATCTCGTCATCGAGTCATTTCGTCAACTAGTTATCTCGTCATCTCGTCACCTCTTCATCTCGTCATCTCGTCATCTCGTCATCTCGTCATCTCGTCATCTCGTCATCTCGTCATCTCGTCATCTCGTCATCTCGTCATCTCGTCATCTCGTCATCTCGTCATCTCGTCATCTCGTCATCTCGTCATCTCGTCATCTCGTCATCTCGTCATCTCGTCATCTCGTCATCTCGTCGTCTCGTCGTCTCGTCATCTCGTCATGTCGTCATCTCGTCATCTCGTTATTTCGTCATCTCGTCATCTCGTCATCTCGTCATCTCGTCATCTCGTCATCTCGTCATCTCGTCATCTCGTCATCTCGTCATCTCGTCAATTTCGTCATCTCGTCATCTCGTAATCTCGTCATCTCGTCATCTCGTAATCTCGTCATCTCGTCATCTCGTCATCTCGTCATCTCGTCATCTCGTCATCCCGTCATCTCGTCATCTCGTCATCTCGTCATCTCGTCATCTCGTCATCTCGTTATCTCGTCATCTCGTCATCTCGTCATCTCGTCATCTCGTCATCTCGTCATCTCGTCATCTCGTCATCTCGTCATCTCGTCATCTCGCCATCTAGTCATCTCGTCATCTCGTCATCTCGCCATCTCGTCATCTCGTCATTTCGTCATCTCGTCATCTCGTCATCTCGTCATCTCGTCATCTCGTCATCTCGTCATCTCGTCATCTCGTCATCTCGTCATCTCGTCATCTCGTCATCTCGTCATCTCGTCATCTCGTCATCTCGTCATCTCGTCATCTCGTCATCTCGTCATCTCGTCA
Source organism: Phaedon cochleariae (assembly GCA_918026855.4). Lineage (NCBI taxonomy): Eukaryota > Metazoa > Arthropoda > Insecta > Coleoptera > Chrysomelidae > Phaedon > Phaedon cochleariae. The sequence continues at coordinate 27,968,563 of OU896714.1, read as the reverse complement.
TCTCGTCATCTCGTCATCTCGTCATCTCGTCATCTCGTCATCTCGTCATCTCGTCATCTCGTCATCTCGTCATCTCGTCATCTCGTCATCTCGTCATCTCGTCATCTCGTCATGTTGTCATCTCGTCATTCCGACATCTTGTCATCTCGTCATCATCAAAGTTATATCCGTTAATATTACCTGCGACAGTAGTGTCCCCTACCCACATCTTCAAAACAACTCTATTTCCATAAGGCAGAAATATCTTGTAGGTACACTGGAGCTGACTGTTCGGACGTAATTCGAATGATCCATTGGTTGATAGGAAAGTGACGTTGTAACAGTGGTCGACAAGTCGGTATGCGATAGCAAAAACTGGATTTCCACGTAAGTGCATCGCCGGCTGGATATGCGAAGACGGGAAGTAAATGTGTCGTTCTTCTTCTGAGAGTTCTTCAAGTTTACCGCACAGGGGAGTTTGCTTGTGACTCTTGACATAGACTAGAAGAAATAACATGATGAATGTTAACAAGATGTTATAACCTAGTACCAATATACAGGGTGTCCAGAAATTGCTATGACACAAAGCTACTAGGTACGTGTAGATGAGGTCAAAATGAGTTGATGTACCCATTTTATTCATGTGTCGAAATGTACCGTTTGTTTGTGAGAAGGGTTCAAAGTGCACATGAAAGAACACATTTTTGAACGCTGTTCAGACATGAGTGAAATGCATTCGATGGAATTTGGCAAAAGTGTATTTCAGAGGATTACTTACCTCTTGAAAATTAAGGAAACCTAGGAGAAATTGTTAAAGGGTCAAAACCACCCTGACACACTGATATTTTTGCCAGCCTCTTTTAAGAGGTCATGAAACGAATCTAAAATTTTGTGACCTTGAAGACTAATCGATAACCTCCATTTCATTACTCTAGTAGAAATTTTGTATATAGCATAGTTTCGAAGAGAAAAAAAATTCTCTCAAATAATGCTACCAGATATTCCCATAGTACAATTTTAATTGAATTGTGATATTAAACTCATTTGGCAGTGGAGGAGAGGGCAGTTCGTGCTTTTGACAGGAAACAAAGTCATCGTCCTGCAAGTTCATTGTTGAGACGTTGTCTGTGAATGTTTCAATGAATTATTCAATTATGTTATCACTGCGAGTATTATTACCGACCTATTATCATTTGATTGTTGTTTTTACATTGAGTGCTATCAAATATGGATCTCTTATGATGAGCAGACCAATATGATCGCAATTCTTGAATTTTGTCAAGGTAACTGTCGCAGAAGTGCCCGCGTAGAAAGGTATCCAAACCAGAGAATTCCGGATCATAAAACTTTTGACCGAATTGAGAGACGTCTTCGTGAAACATAGATGTTGGAACGAGTTCAATGACCTAATACTAAAGAAACTGTTCGTGTAATAATCAATGACAATTCCGAGATGAGTGCCAGAAGACAGACGACAGACGACAGACGACAGACGACAGACGACAGACGACAGACGACAGACGACAGACGACAGACGACAGACGACAGACGACAGACGACAGACGACAGACGACAGACGACAGACGACAGACGACAGACGACAGACGACAGACGACAGACGACAGACGACAGACGACAGACGACAGACGACAGACGACAGACGACAGACGACAGACGACAGACGACAGACGACAGACGACAGACGACAGACGACAGACGACAGACGACAGACGACAGACGACAGACGACAGACGACAGACGACAGACGACAGACGACAGACGACAGACGACAGACGACAGACGACAGACGACAGACGACAGACGACAGACGACAGACGACAGACGACAGACGACAGACGACAGACGACAGACGACAGACGACAGACGACAGACGACAGACGACAGACGACAGACGACAGACGACAGACGACAGACGACAGACGACAGACGACAGACGACAGACGACAGACGACAGACGACAGACGACAGACGACAGACGACAGACGACAGACGACAGACGACAGACGACAGACGACAGACGACAGACGACAGACGACAGACGACAGACGACAGACGACAGACGACAGACGACAGACGACAGACGACAGACGACAGACGACAGACGACAGACGACAGACGACAGACGACAGACGACAGACGACAGACGACAGACGACAGACGACAGACGACAGACGACAGACGACAGACGACAGACGACAGACGACAGACGACAGACGACAGACGACAGACGACAGACGACAGACGACAGACGACAGACGACAGACGACAGACGACAGACGACAGACGACAGACGACAGACGACAGACGACAGACGACAGACGACAGACGACAGACGACAGACGACAGACGACAGACGACAGACGACAGACGACAGACGACAGACGACAGACGACAGACGACAGACGACAGACGACAGACGACAGACGACAGACGACAGACGACAGACGACAGACGACAGACGACAGACGACAGACGACAGACGACAGACGACAGACGACAGACGACAGACGACAGACGACAGACGACAGACGACAGACGACAGACGACAGACGACAGACGACAGACGACAGACGACAGACGACAGACGACAGACGACAGACGACAGACGACAGACGACAGACGACAGACGACAGACGACAGACGACAGACGACAGACGACAGACGACAGACGACAGACGACAGACGACAGACGACAGACGACAGACGACAGACGACAGACGACAGACGACAGACGACAGACGACAGACGACAGACGACAGACGACAGACGACAGACGACAGACGACAGACGACAGACGACAGACGACAGACGACAGACGACAGACGACAGACGACAGACGACAGACGACAGACGACAGACGACAGACGACAGACGACAGACGACAGACGACAGACGACAGACGACAGACGACAGACGACAGACGACAGACGACAGACGACAGACGACAGACGACAGACGACAGACGACAGACGACAGACGACAGACGACAGACGACAGACGACAGACGACAGACGACAGACGACAGACGACAGACGACAGACGACAGACGACAGACGACAGACGACAGACGACAGACGACAGACGACAGACGACAGACGACAGACGACAGACGACAGACGACAGACGACAGACGACAGACGACAGACGACAGACGACAGACGACAGACGACAGACGACAGACGACAGACGACAGACGACAGACGACAGACGACAGACGACAGACGACAGACGACAGACGACAGACGACAGACGACAGACGACAGACGACAGACGACAGACGACAGACGACAGACGACAGACGACAGACGACAGACGACAGACGACAGACGACAGACGACAGACGACAGACGACAGACGACAGACGACAGACGACAGACGACAGACGACAGACGACAGACGACAGACGACAGACGACAGACGACAGACGACAGACGACAGACGACAGACGACAGACGACAGACGACAGACGACAGACGACAGACGACAGACGACAGACGACAGACGACAGACGACAGACGACAGACGACAGACGACAGACGACAGACGACAGACGACAGACGACAGACGACAGACGACAGACGACAGACGACAGACGACAGACGACAGACGACAGACGACAGACGACAGACGACAGACGACAGACGACAGACGACAGACGACATGATAACATCATTTTCAATTGATATCACTTGCTCACTCGAATCTATCGAATGATGGCGCAGAGAACGATTCCAGAATACTCCATGAAAGGGGGCAGAACTGAGGTGTTATTCGATCTGAAACCAGATTGCATCGTCGGTAAAATACTATAATTACGGAGGTGATCTCGGAGCTGATGAACGATTGATTTCTCTAGAATTTTGGAAAGGAATGGGAGTAAACTGATAGGCCGTAAGTCTTCGAAAGCCTTGGGTTCTTTAACTTTTGCTAGTGGAATGACAATCGATTGCTTCCAAATTTCAGGAAAAACTTTCTTTTCCAGGCAGAAATTAATAATATGTGATATAACAGGTAACAATGAAGGACAACAAAGGTTTATGAGAAACTTATCCAAGTCATCAATTCCTTTAGAGTTACTCTTGATTTCGGACATGTAAGATAGAAGCTGATTTTCTGTTATCAAAGTGAATTCTAGAGGTTCTATGACTGAATCATTTATATTACTTTTATAGAATTCATCAAGATCTGAATCTATTCTGTAACCAAGTTGGGTAGACGAGACAAAAAAGTTATTTATTTCAGTAACATTGCTCAAGTGTTCAGGAAGATTCGATGATTTGGGTTTACTATGTATATTTAATTTTTTCAATTTGTTCCATAAATCATTGGATTTGTTGACATTCGTAGTTATATGTTCCATATAAGCTCTTCTTTCGCGTTCAATAGCTGACTTCGTGTAGTTTCTAAGTGTTTTATAGTAATCCCAATGCTCGACTCTTCCCGTTCTTTTGAATTTATTCCGGGCCTCATCTCTTGAATTCATCATAAGTTTGACGTTATCGGTGATCCACGGGGTGTAGGGTTTGTTGAAGTTTCTCGTGATATATGGAGCATGTTTATCGAATACGGAGTGTATGTGGAAATAGAAGTAATCAATTTTATCATCAATATCGTCTATAAAGTACATAGGAATCCAAGGTAGCGAATTCAAATCGTTGGAAAAGTGTTCAATATTGAAGTTTCTGAAGTTGCGAAAAGTTTTTAGGGTTTGGATCACATTTCTCGAGCCCTACATCACAATAAACCAAAAAGTGGTCCGTAAGATGATGTAAATCTAGCGTTCCCCAAACATCAAGTTTTGAATTGTCATGAACGATAATATAGTCCAATAAGGATGATGAAGTCTGTGTAACTCTGGTTGGAGATTCAATTATTTGTTTCAGTTCATAGGTATCAAAAATATCACTGAGTAGGGTATAGTTCTTATCTAAAATATCTAAACCGTTAATGTTGAAATCGCCCATACATATGATATTGTCTGATTGAGGAGCCATTATAGAGAGGCTCTCTTCGAATTCACTTAGGAATTCGGGGATATTCGAGCTTGGAGGTCTGTAGATGACACCAACAATATAATTAGTTGTTCCATGTTTGATATTCACCCATAGCTGTTCCACATTGTTAGAGATTTCAGTTATCAAAATACTGTAACGATATGGTTTTCTGAGGAAGATTCCTACTCCCCCTCCTCTGGTATCCCTAGCTAAGTGGAAGAATTTGTAATTAGGTATTTGAAACATAGATACATCACTATTGGGTCTCAACCACGTTTCAGATACTGCCAGTAGATTATACTCTTTCGAGATTACCAAATCGCGTAAATCATTGAAACCAGTAAATAAAGAGCGTATATTTATATGGGCAAGCTTCATCATGAATAAGTGAACCTTTTATGTTATTATTTATTTTTGTTTAATTAAGTAAGTAATAGTTATCAATTTTCGAAAAGTTACATGAAAAATATGGAGAACTGATAAAGATAAATAAGAATAATATATGAATGGAGTAAACCGAACAATAATTATGTTATTTCTTAATAGTTCTGATCCGTTGAGAAAGTGATCGAGTATTGAAGATTTTCCGGGGTTGATCTAGGATATCAGATGGTGACCCGAATTTTCTCTTCTTATTTTCTTCGCTAGGTGGCTCGAGTGTAGAAGATGTAGTCGAGTATTTTCCTTCTTCTTTCGCATATTTCAAATCCGCAAATGTAAATTCGGTTCCATTCGTAATTAAAACCTTCCTCCTCAGTTCGACTCTTGAAGTTATATCAAGGGTTTTTGATTGTTTGAGGCGTGATAAAAGGAATTTGTTGGTGGCGTAATCTTCAGAAGCAAGATCCGGTGAAATATTTATATTGTATTTTCTCAAGTTTTCTCGGTTCACTTTAGATTTGGCAAGAATATTTTGTTTCAGTTGATAATTTACTGTTTCTATTGCAACAGGGCGAACTTTATCATCGGAACTTTCACCGAATCTGTAAATGTCTCTAAAGTCAGAATCTGAACATTCGATCTCTAGGGTTTCAGAAAACAGGCTCAAAATATTCTTTACTAAATTATCATCCGGCTCAGGTATTCCATAAATCACTAGCTTGTATTTCTTCTGTCGTCGTTCTAAACTCAAAACTTTTTCCCGCAACTTGACATTATCAGCTTCCAATTCTAGATTTTTCGCAGTTAGCCTATTGATTTCAGTAGAAAAATCCGTACGTAATGATTTTATTTCGTTTTTGATTTCCTCATTACCAGCCTGAATTAAATTGTATGAATCATCAATGGTAGTTGTTGACATCCCGGTAAACTAGTATTTCACAAAAACAATTTCGATCAGCTGATTGTAGGAGTTCATTCACACAGGTGATAGCAAAAAGATAGGATATTTTTTGCGGGTTTCCCTGATCGCTTGGTTCGTTCTAGGTGATAATAGGTTTTGTGTACTCACATATAGTGGCTATAATGTATTTTGATCATTAACTGCACTTTCACTGGCTTTTCTTGATAATTCGTTTGAGAATTCTGTTCACTGTAGGTACACTCAATGATATCTCACGTTAGTTGAGTTATTCCGGGGAAATTCTACTCAATACATGTAGTCTTTGTGGAGCGGAATTAAATACGTGTGTCGCGTTTGACTTCACCTCACTTATGTGTAATTTGAAAGTCAAGTCTAGTATTAGCACTCTGCATGATAAGCTAGAATGTCAACTGCAGTCTCTAGAAACATTAGGAGTTACTTCAGAGAAATATGCGGCTATGCTGTTCCCATTAGTGGAATCTTGTCTTCCTGAAGACCTCCTGAGAGTGTAGCAGAGGAGCCAGACTGCTGCAAATGCCGAACTTGAATTAGCAACCCCCCGTTCGTCCGACGTTACAAACTGTCGACTGAAGAGATTGATGGAGTTCCTGAAAAAGGAAGTGGAAGATGAGGAAAAGATAGCTCTAGCCACATCATTTGAAATAAAGCCTAGAAGGAGCAAACCAAGTAAAGAATCATTTATTCCGAGCGCTTCTAGGTGTGTTTTCTGCAAGAATGGTCATGCCAGTGAAGAATGCATCGGAGCTAAGAAGATGAATATTGCAGAGAAGAGAAAGATTTTGTCATCTAAAGAATGTTGCCACCTTTGCTTGAAATTTGGTCACATTGCACGGAGATGCAGAGTCAATTTAGAATGTGAAGAATGTAAAAATCGTCATGTTACTTTGATGTGCCCGAAAAAAGAGTTGCCTCTTGTGGTGAAATCACTCTGTATTTCGTCGACTCGTTGTTGTGATCTTGTATTGTCTTTTTTATGTCCAAAAGTCATTAGTTGCAGAATACTTATGTCATGTGTATGCCAAGTTTTTCTGCTTAATAAAACCTAGTTTTGGAAGGTAATCTTTACAATTTATTAAGCAGAAATATTATGGATAAATTCCTCAAACCAGAAAGATTTGATGCTGACCCTAACAAGCCTCATGCTGATCAAGAATGGGAACATTGGCTAACTACGTTTGAAAACTTTATCGCTTCCTTGAAAGATGTAACAGTTGGTGATAAACTGAAACTTCTCATTGCACATGTGAGTCATTCTACATATGAATATATCAATCAATGTGATACATACGATAATGCAGTTCAAGTTTTGAAATCAGTATTCGTAAAACAGAAGAATGAAATCTTTGCCAGGCATTGCTTGTCTGCCCGCAAACAACAGAACACTGAATCTATAGACCAGTATATACAAATTTTGAAGCAACTAAGTAAAACCTGTAATTTCAAAGCAACTACCGCAAACCAGAATAGAGACGAATACATTCGAGATGCTTTTATAAATGGATTACAGTCACAACAAATTCGACAACGGCTTTTAGAAAATAACACTCTTTCCCTTGGAGAGGCTGAAACACAAGCTCGATCCTTAGAATCCGCGCAAAAACACTCCGAAGCTTATACAATGGCGTCAAACTTTGTTTGTGGAATTCAGGAAGAGAAACAAGAAAGTGGAACAGCTGATGACCAATCAGTTACTTCAGCAACTGCAAGTAAATGCTATTTTTGTGGGAATAAACGACATCCCAGAAGCATATGCCCAGCACGGGAAGTAACCTGTCGTAATTGTAATAAAAAAGGTCACTTTTCGAAGGTTTGTCTTAGTAAGAATTCTAAGTATACGGCTGCTTCTATGATCGAACCCACGAATCTCCTAGCTGCTGCACCCAAATGTCTCACTAAATCCTTGACGAAAATCAAAATTAACAATTGTCTTGCTGATGCTCTCATCGATACTGGGAGTTCAGAAACATACATCAATGAGACTTTTGTTCAGGATCAAAATATACATATACATGCAAGCAAAGGTCAAATCTCAATGGCATCTACGAATCTTCATTCAAATATAAAAGGACACTGCTTCGTGAATATTGAACTTTTGGGACACCTATATGAAAACTTCAAGATTTCGATTTTGTCTGAGCTGTGTGCTGATGTTATCATTGGTCATGACATATTATCACAGCACTCCAAGATTGAACTCGACTTTGGCGGTTCGAGAACACCTTTAGCAATATGTAGTTTAGCAGCAGCAAACATAGAACCAGTTTCTCTTTTTCATAATTTGTCACCAGACTGCAAACCCATAGCAACCAAATCCAGAAAGCAAACTGAAGAAGATGCCAAATTCATTTCTACTGAATTAGGAAAGCTGTTAGATGAAGGAATCATAGAAAAAAGCGGTTCACCATGGAGGGCACAAGCTCTCGTTTCTAAAACTGATACTCATAAAAAGAGAATGGTTATAGATTACTCACAAACAATAAATCGATATAAATCATGAAAATCATCCATATCTCAAAGTGGTCCAATAAAATTTCAAAAGAAAAACAAAAGACTCAAAGTCAGTCGACCACACATTTATATAATACTATATCGTCAAATACATGTTACCGGTTTCGGCACAACGGCCATCATCAGACAAAAAGTACCTGTAAATATAAAATAGATAAAAACAGTATGAAAAAATTTTTTCGGACATTATACTTTCAGGATTGCAAAACTTTTCAAAAATCTGAACATCCGTATTTCTTTTAAAACTACTTCTAATCTTAAACATATTTTTATTAATTCCAAAGACAGGATCCCCCTCAATAAAAAATCTGGGGTTTACAAATTGAATTGCAATGATTGTAATGCTGCTTATATAGGTCAAACAGGTAGAAGTTTTGAAATTCGTTTCTCTGAACACAATAGACTGATTAACAAATTCTTGACTGCAGTTGATCCTAACTCCCCATCTTCGTTTGCCAATCACATTATTGATTCTAATCACTCCTTTGATGTCAATATTAATTCAGAAATTCTTCACATCTGCGATAAGGGTCCTAGGTTAAATCTTCTTGAAATTTTGGAAATTCAAAAATGCATTAATAATCAAAATGTTTCATGTCTCAATGATCAAACTAATTTTGAACGTAATCATATTTTCAGAACATTACATTTTTCATAATTTCTGTTCTTTCCATTCTGGTAGTTGCTACCCCGCCACTGGAGTTTCCGAAGTAACAATTTTTCTCCTCTTCTTCTGTTTCTGTCTCTTGTTTCTCCACTAGATGCTACCCTTACTCCTCTTCTTGTTTCTTTGACCTTTCTATTTTCTCCTCTTCTCCTTGGTTTCTCTTCACCTTGCCTTCTTTCTTCTTTTTCTTCCCCTTTTCTTCTTCCTTTTTATGTACTTACTTCTCTAGTTCTGTTGTTAGTCTATAACCTTCACTCTTGTTTGTTGTTCCATGTACAACTGTCATTTGTCAAAGTTTGTGTTGACCATCAAATTTGTCTTATTCTGCTATTGCTTTTAGCTTAGCATGTTTCAAATTTATAAAAAACAATTTTTCGGATAAGATGTTCAATCTTATCAGAGCCAGTTTTTTCTGGCTCTTCAGTAAATTTAAAAAATTAGTCATTTGTGTCTGAGCCTGATAACCCGGTGATGAATCTCCTGCCATACAACATGATTTTGATTTTCTCAACTTAATTTTTAATAATGTTATAGTGTGCCCATAATTTTGTCGGTAGGTTTTGTATTCCTTCCTTCTTCATACTGTTTTTATCTATTTTATATTTACAGGTACTTTTTGTCTGATGATGGCCGTTGTGCCGAAACCGGTAACATGTATTTGACGATATAGTATTATATAAATGTGTGGTCGACTGACTTTGAGTCTTTTGTTTTTCTTTTGAAATTTTATTGGACCACTTTGAGATATGGATGATTTTCATGATTTAGCTAATGCCAGTCAGGCTTTAATCATCCTCAAGTACCAGGATAATATGATGTTAAGGAAGAAATCCCTGCTGAAGATTTGGTTTTTACAGAGATGTTTGCACTTCAAGGTGTATCCTAGATCCATTTCGTTGCATACCAATGTGAGTTCCAGGACTTCATTCTACACCATCTCAGCTGCGAGGAGGATTTGGACACACCAAGAAATCAAGCGTCACTATACCAACCTTAATCAAATCAACATTAAGTTAAAATTCATTTATTTTCTTCTGAATTCCAAATTTAATCATGTTGAGTTTACTGTAATTGACAGTGATATTCGGGACTGGGTTGAAGATTCAGGTAACATTATTTTCCAAAATCTCTCTAACAAATTGAACTGACTTAAATCTCGCAACAGAACTGCTTATACTAACACCCCTTCTTCTCACTTCTCTAATCATATCTTCCACCCTAGGTTCTTGAATCTTAGCTCTTCTAATTTTTCTTCTAATGAAGAGAAATTGTTGTCTTCTGGATTGAATTTTAATATTTCTAGGGCTTGCTCTCAACAAAACATTGAAACCTTGGCTGTGGATGTAGAACAAATAATTTCCTCCCCTCATGTTAACAATAAACCTCTTTTGAGAGCTCAAGCTGCCACAGTCATCAACTCAATTAGAAATAATCCCATTTATACCCAGCCTTCTAATCTCTATAATCACACAATTCGATCATTAAAACGTAATATTACTGACAATGATTTGGTCATATCAAAAGCTGACAAGGGTAACTGCATAGTAGCTTTAGACAGAACCGATTACATTTTAAAAGTTGAAAATTTTCTTAGTTCTGACTCTTTTCAAGTCATTAGTTTGGACCCTACTAAGTCTTATTTCATAAAATTAAAAAAGGAACTGAAGAAGTGTTCATTAACAATTCAAACATTTAACAAGTCTTTTTACCAACTGTACCCCATGTGCCCGGTCACGCCCATGTTATATGGGCTCCCAAAAATCCACAAGCCTAATGTACCCATTAGACCTGTGGTTTCCTTCATAAACTCCCCTTGTTGCAAACTAGCAGCATTTCTTAATCAGTTGTTGAGAGATCTGACTGCATTTGACAATTGCTATTCTATTAAAAATTCAGTGGACTTGGCCAACAAGATAAAAAACGTTCATATCCCTCCAGCTTCTGTCCTAGTCTCTTTTGATGTCACCAATTTGTTCCCCAGTATTCCTCCGGATGATTGCATATGTCTTGTTAGAAATTTACTCTTGGAAAATAATATCTTATTACACCTGGTTTTAGATATCTGTGATTTACTATCTTTAGTCCTCAACCAAAACTTTTTTCAATTTAATAATAAATTCTACCGCCAAACCACTGGTCTTGCCATGGGTAGTAATTTATCTCCCTTGCTAGCAGAAATATTCATGAATTCTTTAGAAAAACAGTTCTTGAACAATCCAAGATTCAATTCTAAACTAGTTTTTTATTACAGGTATGTAGATGATTGCTTGCTATTGTTTGATGGTTCTCTCCAGGATGTTTATGATTTTCTGGGTTACATCAATTCTCTACACCCCAATATTAGTTTTACGATAGAGACTGAATCCAATTCCTCTCTGCCATTCCTTGATCTACTTATCACAAAAAATACTTCTAGATTTGAATTTGAGGTTTATAGAAAACCAACTGCAACTGATTCTATAATTCCCTTTGACTCTAATCACCCACATTCTCATAAGTACTCAGCTTTTAATAGTCTGTTCTATAGAGCTTTCTCACTTCCCCTTTCTGATCATGCTTTTTCTAAAGAAATCAATATCATCAAACAGATTGCAGTTAACAACCATTACCCCTTAGAAAATGTCATGTCAATCTATTTTAAATTTTATACCAAGTTCAAACTAACGTTCAATGTCTTTTCCAGTCAACCTCTAGTTCCTCCTATATATAAATCTCTTAATTTTTTCGGACATTATACTTTCAGGATTGCAAAACTTTTCAAAAATCTGAACATCCGTATTTCTTTTAAAACTACTTCTAATCTTAAACATATTTTTATTAATTCCAAAGACAGGATCCCCCTCAATAAAAAATCTGGGGTTTACAAATTGAATTGCAATGATTGTAATGCTGCTTATATAGGTCAAACAGGTAGAAGTTTTGAAATTCGTTTCTCTGAACACAATAGACTGATTAACAAATTCTTGACTGCAGTTGATCCTAACTCCCCATCTTCGTTTGCCAATCACATTATTGATTCTAATCACTCCTTTGATGTCAATATTAATTCAGAAATTCTTCACATCTGCGATAAGGGTCCTAGGTTAAATCTTCTTGAAATTTTGGAAATTCAAAAATGCATTAATAATCAAAATGTTTCATGTCTCAATGATCAAACTAATTTTGAACGTAATCATATTTTCAGAACATTACATTTTTCATAATTTCTGTTCTTTCCATTCTGGTAGTTGCTACCCCGCCACTGGAGTTTCCGAAGTAACAATTTTTCTCCTCTTCTTCTGTTTCTGTCTCTTGTTTCTCCACTAGATGCTACCCTTACTCCTCTTCTTGTTTCTTTGACCTTTCTATTTTCTCCTCTTCTCCTTGGTTTCTCTTCACCTTGCCTTCTTTCTTCTTTTTCTTCCCCTTTTCTTCTTCCTTTTTATGTACTTACTTCTCTAGTTCTGTTGTTAGTCTATAACCTTCACTCTTGTTTGTTGTTCCATGTACAACTGTCATTTGTCAAAGTTTGTGTTGACCATCAAATTTGTCTTATTCTGCTATTGCTTTTAGCTTAGCATGTTTCAAATTTATAAAAAACAATTTTTCGGATAAGATGTTCAATCTTATCAGAGCCAGTTTTTTCTGGCTCTTCAGTAAATTTAAAAAATTAGTCATTTGTGTCTGAGCCTGATAACCCGGTGATGAATCTCCTGCCATACAACATGATTTTGATTTTCTCAACTTAATTTTTAATAATGTTATAGTGTGCCCATAATTTTGTCGGTAGGTTTTGTATTCCTTCCTTCTTCATACTGTTTTTATCTATTTTATATTTACAGGTACTTTTTGTCTGATGATGGCCGTTGTGCCGAAACCGGTAACATGTATTTGACGATATAGTATTATATAAATGTGTGGTCGACTGACTTTGAGTCTTTTGTTTTTCTTTTGAAATTTTATTGGACCACTTTGAGATATGGATGATTTTCATGATTTAGCTAATGCCAGTCAGGCTTTAATCATCCTCAAGTACCAGGATAATATGATGTTAAGGAAGAAATCCCTGCTGAAGATTTGGTTTTTACAGAGATGTTTGCACTTCAAGGTGTATCCTAGATCCATTTCGTTGCATACCAATGTGAGTTCCAGGACTTCATTCTACACCATCTCAGCTGCGAGGAGGATTTGGACACACCAAGAAATCAAGCGTCACTATACCAACCTTAATCAAATCAACATTAAGTTAAAATTCATTTATTTTCTTCTGAATTCCAAATTTAATCATGTTGAGTTTACTGTAATTGACAGTGATATTCGGGACTGGGTTGAAGATTCAGGTAACATTATTTTCCAAAATCTCTCTAACAAATTGAACTTACTTAAATCTCGCAACAGAACTGCTTATACTAACACCCCTTCTTCTCACTTCTCTAATCATATCTTCCACCCTAGGTTCTTGAATCTTAGCTCTTCTAATTTTTCTTCTAATGAAGAGAAATTGTTGTCTTCTGGATTGAATTTTAATATTTCTAGGGCTTGCTCTCAACAAAACATTGAAACCTTGGCTGTGGATGTAGAACAAATAATTTCCTCCCCTCATGTTAACAATAAACCTCTTTTGAGAGCTCAAGCTGCCACAGTCATCAACTCAATTAGAAATAATCCCATTTATACCCAGCCTTCTAATCTCTATAATCACACAATTCGATCATTAAAACGTAATATTACTGACAATGATTTGGTCATATCAAAAGCTGACAAGGGTAACTGCATAGTAGCTTTAGACAGAACCGATTACATTTTAAAAGTTGAAAATTTTCTTAGTTCTGACTCTTTTCAAGTCATTAGTTTGGACCCTACTAAGTCTTATTTCATAAAATTAAAAAAGGAACTGAAGAAGTGTTCATTAACAATTCAAACATTTAACAAGTCTTTTTACCAACTGTACCCCATGTGCCCGGTCACGCCCATGTTATATGGGCTCCCAAAAATCCACAAGCCTAATGTACCCATTAGACCTGTGGTTTCCTTCATAAACTCCCCTTGTTGCAAACTAGCAGCATTTCTTAATCAGTTGTTGAGAGATCTGACTGCATTTGACAATTGCTATTCTATTAAAAATTCAGTGGACTTGGCCAACAAGATAAAAAACGTTCATATCCCTCCAGCTTCTGTCCTAGTCTCTTTTGATGTCACCAATTTGTTCCCCAGTATTCCTCCGGATGATTGCATATGTCTTGTTAGAAATTTACTCTTGGAAAATAATATCTTATTACACCTGGTTTTAGATATCTGTGATTTACTATCTTTAGTCCTCAACCAAAACTTTTTTCAATTTAATAATAAATTCTACCGCCAAACCACTGGTCTTGCCATGGGTAGTAATTTATCTCCCTTGCTAGCAGAAATATTCATGAATTCTTTAGAAAAACAGTTCTTGAACAATCCAAGATTCAATTCTAAACTAGTTTTTTATTACAGGTATGTAGATGATTGCTTGCTATTGTTTGATGGTTCTCTCCAGGATGTTTATGATTTTCTGGGTTACATCAATTCTCTACACCCCAATATTAGTTTTACGATAGAGACTGAATCCAATTCCTCTCTGCCATTCCTTGATCTACTTATCACAAAAAATACTTCTAGATTTGAATTTGAGGTTTATAGAAAACCAACTGCAACTGATTCTATAATTCCCTTTGACTCTAATCACCCACATTCTCATAAGTACTCAGCTTTTAATAGTCTGTTCTATAGAGCTTTCTCACTTCCCCTTTCTGATCATGCTTTTTCTAAAGAAATCAATATCATCAAACAGATTGCAGTTAACAACCATTACCCCTTAGAAAATGTCATGTCAATCTATTTTAAATTTTATACCAAGTTCAAACTAACGTTCAATGTCTTTTCCAGTCAACCTCTAGTTCCTCCTATATATAAATCTCTTAATTTTTTCGGACATTATACTTTCAGGATTGCAAAACTTTTCAAAAATCTGAACATCCGTATTTCTTTTAAAACTACTTCTAATCTTAAACATATTTTTATTAATTCCAAAGACAGGATCCCCCTCAATAAAAAATCTGGGGTTTACAAATTGAATTGCAATGATTGTAATGCTGCTTATATAGGTCAAACAGGTAGAAGTTTTGAAATTCGTTTCTCTGAACACAATAGACTGATTAACAAATTCTTGACTGCAGTTGATCCTAACTCCCCATCTTCGTTTGCCAATCACATTATTGATTCTAATCACTCCTTTGATGTCAATATTAATTCAGAAATTCTTCACATCTGCGATAAGGGTCCTAGGTTAAATCTTCTTGAAATTTTGGAAATTCAAAAATGCATTAATAATCAAAATGTTTCATGTCTCAATGATCAAACTAATTTTGAACGTAATCATATTTTCAGAACATTACATTTTTCATAATTTCTGTTCTTTCCATTCTGGTAGTTGCTACCCCGCCACTGGAGTTTCCGAAGTAACAATTTTTCTCCTCTTCTTCTGTTTCTGTCTCTTGTTTCTCCACTAGATGCTACCCTTACTCCTCTTCTTGTTTCTTTGACCTTTCTATTTTCTCCTCTTCTCCTTGGTTTCTCTTCACCTTGCCTTCTTTCTTCTTTTTCTTCCCCTTTTCTTCTTCCTTTTTATGTACTTACTTCTCTAGTTCTGTTGTTAGTCTATAACCTTCACTCTTGTTTGTTGTTCCATGTACAACTGTCATTTGTCAAAGTTTGTGTTGACCATCAAATTTGTCTTATTCTGCTATTGCTTTTAGCTTAGCATGTTTCAAATTTATAAAAAACAATTTTTCGGATAAGATGTTCAATCTTATCAGAGCCAGTTTTTTCTGGCTCTTCAGTAAATTTAAAAAATTAGTCATTTGTGTCTGAGCCTGATAACCCGGTGATGAATCTCCTGCCATACAACATGATTTTGATTTTCTCAACTTAATTTTTAATAATGTTATAGTGTGCCCATAATTTTGTCGGTAGGTTTTGTATTCCTTCCTTCTTCATACTGTTTTTATCTATTTTATATTTACAGGTACTTTTTGTCTGATGATGGCCGTTGTGCCGAAACCGGTAACATGTATTTGACGATATAGTATTATATAAATGTGTGGTCGACTGACTTTGAGTCTTTTGTTTTTCTTTTGGAATAAATCGATATACTTATCTGGATGCTTACCCTTTACCTAACATAGAAGATGTTGTAGCTGCTGTCTCCAAATTTCGAATATTCAGCACAATTGATCTTCGTAGTGCATATCATCAACTACCGATCAAAATGGATGACAGGCGATATACTGCTTTTGAAGCTGATGGTCAGTTATTTCAATTCACAAGAGTTCCATTTGGAGTCACAAATGGAGTAGCATGTTTCCAAAGAGTTATTGATGAAATAATTAAGAATGAAAAGCTGACCGGTGTCTTTGCCTACTTGGATGATATTACAGTTTGTGGTAAAACAGAAAGAGAACATGACGAAAATCTGAAAGAATTTTTAAGAGTGACACAAAAATACAACTTAACAATCAATGAAACAAAAAGCACCTTTTCTACAACAGTTATCAAGTTACTTGGATACTTAATTGAAGATGGTTCTATCAAACCTGATCCCTCGAGATTAGAACCTTTGACTAACTTACCAGTTCCAGAAGATTCTCAATCATTACAGAGAGTTATAGGTATGTTTTCACATTACTCTAGATGGATTCCTCGATTCTCGCAAAAAATACACAATTTGGTGAACACAAAAACATTTCCTTTGTCATCTTCTGCTATTTCTGATTTTGAGAACATTAAAACAGATATCATTCACTCTGTTGTGATGTCAATCGATCCAACTATTCCTTTCGTTGTGGAAACTGATGCATCAGATCATGCTATAGCTGCCTGCTTGAGTCAATTGGATAGACCAGTTGCTTTCTTTTCAAGAACTTTGTCAACCAGTGAACAGCGACATTCAGCAGTTGAAAAAGAAGCTTATGCGATAGTAGAATCTCTCAAGAAATGGCGACACTACTTAATTGGAAAGAGTTTACTTTAATTACAGACCAGAAATCTGTTTCCTTCATGTTCGACATGCAGCATACTAGTAAAATAAAAAACGAGAAAATCTTAAGATGGCGACTAGAACTTTCATGCTATAACTTCGACATTGCTTATAGACCAGGAGTTAGAAATACCGTTGCCGACACTCTCTCCAGAATATGTGGATCTACAAGCAGTGACACATTATTTGACTTACACCGAGCTTTGTGCCATCCTGGTATCACACGTATGTATCATTGGATCAAATCAAAAAATATGCCGTATTCAATCGATGATGTTCGTAAAATGACAAGTTCATGTCCAAGCTGTGCTGAAATAAAACCAAGATTCATAAACAGGCATGGTAAACTTATCAAGGCCACTCAACCATTTGAGAGATTGAATATGGATTTTAAAGACCCTTTACCATCATGTACCCGAAATATTTATCTTTTAACGATAATTGATGAATTCTCGAGGTTTCCATTCGCGTTTCCATGCGCTGATACATCATCCAGTACAGTTATAGCTTGTTTGAGCCAATTATTTTCAATCTTTGGTATGCCGTCATACTTACATACAGACCAAGGACCTTGTTTCATGTCCAAGGAACTGAAATCATTTCTTTATGACAGAGGAGTTGCGACAAGCCGTAGTACTCCGTACAACCCAGAAGGTAACGGTCAAATAGAACGCTACAATGGTATAATTTGGAAGACTATATCCTTAGCATTGAAAACAAAAGGTCTTAGAATAGATCAATGGGAGAAAGTATTACACGAAGCCCTACATTCCATACGATCATTACTTTGTACTGCGATCAATTGTACTCCACACGAAAGAATGTTTAATCATACAAGAAAATCATCGTTTGGACCAGCACTACCTAGTTGGCTTTCTGAACCAGGACCAGTTTTGATCAGGAAACATGTGAGGAAAAATAAATATGAACCACTTGTAGAGGAAGCGGAACTTATCGATGCGAACCCTGAGTATGCCCTAGTACGACTGTCAAATGGTCGTGAAACGAACGTATCCATAAAACATTTGGCTCCTCGGGGAAATCAACAATTATTATTTCGCGAAACTCAAACTGTCCAACGACAAACGGAAGAAATAGAACCTGATTTACCAACTCGAAGCAATATGATAGACGATCAAACAATCATTCCAGAAGAACCAAATCTGATGAATCCAACTCAAACTGAAAATCCTGTTGAAGAGAGAAATTCAGGTGAAGGCAGAGCTACTAGAATTCGTCGAAGGCCCAGATATTTAGAAGACTATGTTTCGAAATAATACTGGGGGAAAATGTGGTGAAATCACTCTGTATTTCGTCGACTCGTTGTTGTGATCTTGTATTGTCTTTTTTATGTCCAAAAGTCATTAGTTGCAGAATACTTATGTCATGTGTATGCCAAGTTTTTCTGCTTAATAAAACCTAGTTTTGGAAGGTAATCTTTACACCTCTTACCGATGAAAAGTCGAATGATTGTTCAAAAAATACAGATAATATGATTGTGGAGCATCTTTCAAATCATACATTCAATCAGATTTTTTTGCAAACTTTTCTAGTTGAATTATACAGTGATAACTGTATCAGAAAATTGAGAGCAATTATCGATACAGGATCTCAGAGATCCTATATCAATAAATTCACTGCTATTGAAATGAATTACGAGCCACTTGGGAACGAAACTATGATTCATGCACTTTTTGGCGGAAATCAATCTGAAATGGTGAATCATACTGTATATAAAATGGACTTGAGGAATTTGAAAAATAGATATGCATGTTATTCCCAACCCATAATATGTAATAATGTTGCGTTCGTCAATGAAGGCCCTTGGATATTCGAGTTAAAAACTGTTGGAATTGAAATTACGGATACAGCTGATGGACCCATTGAAATTCTGATAGGTGCTGACATTGCTGGAAAGCTTCTCACTGGAAGAAAACACGTTCTTGAATGTGGATTAGTAGCTATCAAAACATTACTGGGATGGACTTTGATGGGCAAAGTTGGAACATCGTGTTTGAATACCAAGAATACTACCTCTATGACGATATCTCCCTTGTTCTGTAAATCTCATCAAATATCTGATCTCTGGAGCCTTGATATACTTGGTATATCTGATCCGACTGAGAAACAATCCAAAATTGAGTTAGAAGCGTCAGTACTCCAGCATTTTCAGAATACTGTGCAAGTCAATGAGGAGGGAAGATATGAAGTCGTTATGCCGTGGATAGAGGGTCATCCACCGTTGCCAAGCAACTTCGCTTTGACTAAGAGAAGATCGTATGGATTATTGGACAAATTGAAGAAGGATGGGTACCATGATGAATACGCCAAGGTTTTCTCAGAATGGCTGGCAGAAGGTATTATAGAGAAGGTTCCTGAAACTGAAGTGGAAAATGAAAGTCATTACTTACCACATAGTCATGTATTGAAATTAAGCAGCATCACAACCAAATTCAGACCTGTTTTTGATGCTTCGGCTGGAGAAAAGGGACACCCCTCATTGAATCAATGTTTAGAGAAGGGTATATACCGTATTGAACTAATTCCGTCGATTTTGTTGAGGTACAGATTTTCCAGAATTGGTGTTATTTCGGACATTAGAAAGGCTTTCCTTCAGATAAGTTTAACCAAATCCGATTGAGATGCTTTGCGTTTTCTCTGGGTTGATGAACAAGGCAATCTTATTCATTTTCGACATGCCAGAGTGGTTTTCGGTGTTACTTGTAGCCCATTTCTTCTCGGGGCAGTAATCCAACATCATTCGAATTTACTCATGAAGAAATCTCAGTCTCAGTCATCTCCTTATTCAGTGTCAATTATTCAGAAATTGTTGAAGAGTTTCTATGTTGATAATTGCGTAGTCAGTCTGGATTCAGAAGCAAAACTTAATGAATTTATGACTCAGTCAGTCGAAATTATGTATGCAGGAAAAGTCGATTTACGCTGTTGGGAGAACACTATCCTGAATAACGAACCAACTGACACTTTCGTGTCACCTGTTTTGGGGCTGAAGTAGAATCGTTATCAAGATACATTAGAACTTTGTTTCGATTGGTTTCAAGATCTGAATTTAGATACCATTTCCAAGAGAACGATATTATCTATCGCAAGTAAAATTTTTGACCCGATTGGTTTTACATCTCCTGTTTCTATGTTCGCCAAAGTATTGCTACAGAAGATGTGGATACTAAAAATTGGATGGGACGTAGAAGTGCCAGAGGAAATGACAATAAGCTTCCTGAACTGGATACATGAATTGGGTAGTTTGGTCAATCTTAGGATCCCCAGATGGCATTCAAAAGTATCTGAAGTGAACTCAAGAAGTATCCATATGTTCTCTGATGCAAGTCAGGATGCCTATGCTGCGGTTGTCTTTTTACGAACCGAAGATATCAATGGGTTCTCTCACGTTCAGTTAATTCAAGCAAAGACCAAAGTGTCCCCAATCAAGAAATTGTCATTACCGAGATTAGAACTAATGGCTGCTACTATTGGTTCTCGGCTTCTTTCTTCAATACTGGGCATATTGGAAGGTGATATTACCGTATACTGCTGGGTAATTTCAAGTACAGTGTTAGCCTGGATCAATCGAGAAGATCGGTAAAAATCGTTCGTCTAGAATAGAGTCCAAGAGATCCACCAACTAACAAAAAAATAAGACTGGTACTTTGTTCCTGCTCATCTGAATCCGGCAGATTTACCTTCAAGAGGATGCTCTTCCAGACAATTACTCCAGTCTAGATGGTGGGAGGAGCCTTCATGGTTATCACAAGGAAAAAGTGAATGACCGGTTCAAGAGTATGTGACTGATAATTCTATTATTATGGATGAAAAATCAAAATGTACCATAGTCTCTTGTCTCAATATCAAGAAGGATGTTTCTCGTTTCTATGAATATTTTTCGAAATACCAACGAATAGTTAATTTATTGAGCTGGATTCGAAGATGTTTGAGTAATTGTCGTCTGGAACAGAAGCATCGTAATTTGAGCCGAACACTTGCACTAGAAGGAATCCAGGATGCCGAAAAGGCACTGTTGATATTAATCCAACAAGAATCTTTCGCTGGTATTAGTGACAAAAGTATTTCTTCTTTATGTCCTTATGTAGATGAAGATGGACTATATCGCTTGAAAACTAAAATTTCCGCGAGAGGTGTGTTGTGTTTATGGAACACAAGTAACCAGTAGGTTCTCAGAAGAAATACTATATATTGAAGATAATATTATACATGGAAATATGTAATCTGAAGTGACATTAACATTAACAAAACTGTCTAGTGACGATTATCTTCTTTTATTACTGAGTGTTCTGTTTAATATTTTGATCGGGACATAACACTCCTTCCCCCACTTCTGTCGAATTTTCGACGATTGTGGATGAAATACTATAGTCTTCCAAATATTTCGGACATCGTATAGTCCTTTGAGGTCTGGATGAATCCACAATCTAATCTCTTGGGATTGATTCTTGCATAGGCTCGTCTGGATGTCTGGTGGAAGGAATGCTCACGGTTGACGGTTCCTCTCGAACATGTTCTTCTGTTCGCAATCCTTCGCAATCTGAATCCATTAGCCTACGGCGAATTTGGCCTGTATGTCTGTGAAGAACTACTCCATCTGTTGTCTTGAATCGATATGATACTGGACCTGGAGACGTGTCTACAATGGCTGGACACCATTTATCTCCTAGGCCATAATTTCTAGCATATACAGGAGTGCCTTCTTGATATGCTCTAGGAGCAATGTCAGTATTCGACTTATCCTCTTGTTTTTCTTCCATTTCCTGCAAGAAATCTGGATGAATGGTATCTAGCATTGTGCGAAGTTGTCATGACATCAATAGTTCGGCTGGGCTTTGACCTGTCGTAGAGTTTGGAGTAATGTGTTGTTGCAATAAGAATCTTCCCAGCTTCGTTTTCAAGTCCCCACTTGATAACTTCTTAAGTGCTTCCTTAGTTGTTTGTACCATGCGTTCTGCCTGACCGTTGGATGCAGGATGATATGGCGCTACCCTCGCATGCCTTATCAGGTTATTTTTTAGGAATTCCTGGAAATCTTGCGATGTGAATGATTTTGCATTGTCAGACACAATAACTTGCGGTACACCATGGGTAGCAAATAGTTCTCTTGATACCGCAATAGCAGCATTTGATGCAGTAGATGGCACTATGCGCACTTCCAACCATTTAGAGTAAGCGTCAACGACAATAAAGAAGATGTAGCCCAGGAATGGACCCGCATGATCTATATGAAGTCTCAACCATGGTGCTCTGGCATATTCCCAAGGGTGTAGAGGAGCTTTTGGAGGCATTGACCTGTTTTGCTGACAAGTTTGACACTTCTGGACCATGATCTCGATTTCGTTGTCTATACCTGGCCACCAAACGTGTGACCTTGCTAGGCTTTCATCTTGACTATCCCAGGATGTAGAGTATGCAGAATATCCATTATTTGTTTCCTACCCCCTGGAGGGATAATAACTCTGTTCCCCCAAAGTAAACAGTTTCTGTACGCCGACAGTTGCATTCTCTTTTGCCAAAACGATTTTTCCTCGGTTGTCAAATGTCTTGTTTCTCCTGGCCAACTTCGAAGAATCCACTGCAAAATTTTGGAAAGCACTGGGTCTTTGGAAGTTTCTTCTGCTACTTGCTTGGCCGTAAATGGTTTTTCAGGTACTGTTTCTAGCATACAAACTTCCAAAACCGGAGGAGGTTCAGTTTCATTACATTTTAGCGGTAGTCGACTCAGCGCGTCAGCATGTGGAATTGAACTTCCGGGAACATAGACAAGCTTATAATCATAACTATTCAATATTAGTTTCCAGCGAAGCATTCTTGGAGAAACGACTTCTGGAACAGGTTTATTTTCACCCAGTATCCCTAAAAGTGGCTTGTGATCAGTACGTATTTCCACGAACCTGCCGTAAATGTAATCATGAAATTTCTTCAGGGCAGTGATGATAGCGAGTGCTTCTCTGTCAAGCTGAGCAAAGTTCCTTTCTGATTTCGACATTGTCCGACTATGAAATGCTATTGGTTTCTCTTCACCATTCGATTCTATGTGACTCATCACTACTCCTACACCATAGGGACTAGCGTCACAGCTAAGAATGAGTGGTTTCTTCTCGTCATAATGTGCCAGAACTATATCAGATGATAAAAGCCGTTTCAGTTGAGTGAACGAATCATCTTGCTCTCTTGTCCAATTCCATGGTATATGTTGATGTAGCAATTTGTGGAGAGGCTCCGCCAATGTTGCTTTGTCTTTGAGGAAGACATGGTGAAAATTAAGTATGCCCAAAAACGCTTGTAAGTAGAATTTGAAACGTTGTAAGTACAACTTCCATTTTTGAGGCTCGTTCGGATTGAATGGTTCAATGTTTCCGATTGTTGCCATATTTGGTATTTCCTTCTCCTTTATCGACTGCGCCAATTCGTTGTGTTTATGGTACACAAGTAACCAGTAGGTTCTCAGAAGAAATACTATTTATTATAGATAATATGATACATGGAAATATGTAATCTGAAGTGACATTAACATTAACAAAACTGTCTAGTGACGATTGTCTTCTTTTATTACTGAGTGTTCTGTTTAATATTTTGATCGGGACATAACAAGGTGATTCATATGATTTCAGACACCCGGTGATACTGCCTTCTGATCATCCAGTTGTCACCAGAATGATTCATGAATGTCATGTTAATAACTGTAACCTTGGCACACAAGGGTTACTCAACAATATGCGAGAAAGATTTTGGATAATCAAGGAAAGAAAGACAATCAAATCAAAAATTTCTAAATGCCTAAGATGTCGTAGATATAATTCGAAGAAGTTTGAATCCCTACCTGTGCCACTTCCTGAAAACCGAGTAAGAGATGCTGCTATATTTGAAATCATCGGTGTAGATTTAGCTGGACCTCTGATCATTCGGAATAACGAGAAGGTATGGATTTGTATTATCACGTGTGCTGTGTATAGAGCCGTACATTTGGAATTGGTATCCAGTTTGTCGACGGATAGTTTCCTTCAAGCGCTGAGGAAATTCATCAGTAGAAGAGGAAGGCCAGCTGTTGTTCACAGTGATAACGGTACGAATTTTGTTGGAGCAGACAATGCCTTTGCGAAAATCGATTGGAACCAAATTGCCGAATATTGTACAGCACAACGATTCATTTGGAAATTCTCTCCACCTACAGAAGCTTGGTGGGGTGGTTGTTGAAAAAGGTTGATAAGAATTCTGAAACAACTATTGAGGAGTACGTTAGGTAGGACATCACTGAACTATGAAGAGCTGACGACTACGCTTTGTGACTGTGAGGCAGTGATGAATTCAAGACCACTCACCTATGTCTTGGATGATGTACAAGATTTGGTACTGCTAACACCATCCATGTTCCTTCAAGACCTGAGAGAAATTGGAGTTCCCGACATTGATAATATTGATGAAAAAAGTCTCAATAGACGTTTGAGGTACAGAATGAAGCTAACGAGAGATTTAAGAGCCAGATTTCGTACAGAATATTCAGGTCAGCTGATGATGCGCTCTAAAAAAATTCAGTCAGGTGAAATTGAAGTGGGAGATGTTGTCTTAGTCGGAAGCGTTTTCCCAAAGCGGCTTGACTGGCCACTTGCCTTAGTCACAGAAATATTTCCAGGGAAGGACGGCATAGTCAGAGTCGTTCGCTTGGAAACCTCTTATGGTTTCCTCACCAGACCCATACAGAGACTATTTCCCTTGGAAATTCGTGCTAAAGAAGGAGCGCGGAATTTCAGATCAACGTTGGAGAAGAGGGGAGAAGAGAACAGAAAAATTAAAAAACCAAGAAACCAATATGAGGAGAAAAAAGAGGACAGAAAAGATGAAGAAGAAATCGGAAATAAACATCTAATCACTGTTAAACGCTCGGGTAGAATAGTGAAGAAACCTCAGAGATTTCGATAAGGAGTTGAGTCACTCTTTGTTTGACGTTCTCCAAGGTGAGAGTATGTTAGAATTGGAATACATACCCTGTATTAATTTATTATGATTAGTAGTAGATGTCAAGTTGAATGAAGTGCGTTGTCACATATTCTTTTTTGAATAAAAAAACCCTTTCAATTTTTGAATCAATATAATCTCCATTCAGTCCTTTGAAGTATTCGGGTGATTCACTGGGTAGGTGAACTGTCCGTTACATTATAACTACTTTTCATTCAGAAGATCAAGATACACGCAGTTCACGACTGTATCACTCCTCCCATTCCATGATTTCTGGAATATTCTATGGTTTCCTGGACACTTTCATTGATCCTCTCCTTCTAACCGATTTCTTCAAATGATCGAGAAACTACCACCGCAGCATTATTTTGAGTGTTCAAGAAAACGTTGGTGTTCTGAAATAGTCGGATGTTCGAGACTAACATGGATCGCAGAGCTCAGTGGGGATATCATTTCGCCATTGAATTTTTCTGTTATACGAAGGTGAGTGATGGTCTCTTCGTCATCAATGAACATAATAAAATTCAGTTTGGATCTTCCAACAACAGCCAAAAAATGCAAACTCCATACTTCCACATTTTATACTCGAGCAACAATGCTCGACATTCATGGAAACAATTATTAATATATTCAAAATATGCTCTCGATTTTATAGCTATAATATGGGGTGATGTACTACTCATTGACCTGATCATTCATCAGATATGTTTTAACAATTGCTTTGAATCGATCCACCCATCCGCTGAAATCACAGCTTGGGGAACCAACAATCTAATTAGATTGAACGTCATCAAAACTCAAGCCTGTATGCACTCTAGAAAAACGGAGCTCAGTGTGCCTGATATAACAATGTCTGGACATTTTCACCTAGACTACTATATCGATGCTCGGTATATCCATCAGCAATACTCTTCCATTGAAAAATAATGTTCGATTCATGCGGAAGCTGCTCCACAAAAATTTGGATTATCATTCTGAGCAAAAATCTACTGCACACCTCTAAAGATTCTCATGATCTATAGAGAACAAATAAGGTGAGTCTCAGAATATTATCCTCACATATAAAGTTCTGCACTCAAACATACGCTGATGCTCTTGAAATCCATCTTGGAAAAAACCTCCTGCCTGGTGGGTGATGCCACTTTCACTAAGAGTGTGTCTTTACAAAAACACCGTGAAGAAGTCGCCGACCTATTACTCTCCTATAGACACTTCCACGTGGAATGATCCCAAGAAATCTTTGCTATGATTCTTCTACTAGCGATACCACTTAGTCAAACACGACAGGCCCTGACAGCAAATCCTATTCAACGTTGGAATATTAAGAGCAACACCTAAATAAAACTCGTTGGTCTATAGAACGGCAAAACTTCTTCGCCAGTTAAAGTATTCCCAAGAACTTAGGATCTCCGAAAGTTGAGAAAAATTCGAAGCTCTACCGCCGTTTGATATACTCCCTTTTCACGTACGATGATTTCCGAACATAATAGGAATTCTCTTCCATGCGCTCCGAAAGATGCAAAAAAATATCACAAGCTACTCCCTTCAGGTTCTCCAAAACATGGTAGCTGCTGATTCGACTATAGCCGATATTTTTCTCTACGGTTCTAACACAAAATTGCTCTTTTTTACTGTGTTTGATACATCAATGCGGTACTTTGTATGTCATCAATTTTATTTCCGTATCTGATATTACAGTGACTCCATCGTGTAATCATTCCACGAAAATCTTATCTTTCATGGAATATCAGATTTCTTGCCATGAGAGCTCTCTCTTTGATAGATGAGCTTCACTTGAGAGGAAATCAATTGGCTACAAAACAGACAAATGAAAATTGTCGCTGTTATCTGTTACAGTCGTGAAAAAACTATGTGTATTACTCACACGAAATGCTAATTTCGATTGATTGTAGCATGAACCTTAGGCAATCATTATCTCCCCGTGCTCGTTGAGCAATATAATATTCCTAGGTTACTCAGCAGTTTCGTTTTGCTTTGGATAACTGAAGTAACCAATGATTTGCTTCTGCCCACTTTGGTGCGTCGCAAGAGCTTACATTATTTTCGTGGAAGCAGATACTCAGTGTCGTCGTCAGGAATTTCTTTAGGGTATTGTGTGATGGTTATCACATTTATTTAATAGAATACAGTGGAGATATTGATATACGCAGATATGATATATATTTGACAAATCTCTAATTAATTTCTTATATGACATATATCAACAACATTGTCCTAGCGACTAATCATATACCAAATGTTCTTTATCAAATATGAATAAATATGAATAAGGTTGCCACAATACTCCCCCTCCAGTGAATCAACTAATTTATAACAAAAGTAACAGTTTTACTACATCCAACATTTTGATTATTACCTGGAATATTTTCTTTTGCCACATAAGCAGGCTTCACTCTATCTATACTTACAGGTATTATATTATCGTCTTTATTGATAACTATAACTTTGTCATTTCGTTTTTCAACTCTAAATGGTCCGTCATAGAATGAATTCAACCCAACACGCATCCTGTCATTTCGAACAAATACAAATTCACAATTTTTAAGGTCCGAACTTACAAATGGTTTTTGAGAATTCCTGAAACGAGTTTCCGTTGGTTTGATATTCGAAAATGTCTGTTTTAATTCTGATAGAAATGAAGAAACGTCGAGATTGAATTCCGATGACGTAAAAAATTCTCCAGGTAATCGTAATGTTTGACTATAAACTAGTTCTGCTGCTGAACAATTGAAATCTTCTTTAACAATTGAACGAAAACCTAATAAAATAAGGGGTAGTTCATTTTTCCAATTTTCTGTATTTGCTCTCGCCATCAAAGATGATTTGAGGCTTCGATGAAATCTTTCTACCATTCCGTTGCTTTGGGGATGATATGATGTTGTGTGGATTTTATGAGATCCAAGAAAATCGGTTAATTCTGAAAACAGTCTGGACTCGAACTGACTACCTTGATCAGTTGTTATGGTTTGAGGTACACCAAATCTGCTGATGTATTGTTGAAAAAAGGTTTTTGCTATATTGTTAGCAGTAATATTTGTGAGAGGATGTGCTTCAGGCCAACGAGTAAAGCGTTCAACAATGGTCATAATATATCTACACCCACCTGAAGATGGTAGTGGTCCTACCAGATCTAAATAGATGTGTTGAAATCTACCTTCAGGAACTTTGAACTTTCCTACTTCAGATTTTGTATGACGTGAAATTCTTGCTTTTTGACAATTTATACAAGTTTTTGCCCAGTTGGTGATGTCCCTATTCATCCTGGGCCAGAAGTATTTGTCAGTTATTAACCTTTTCGTTGCCCGTATACCAGGATGAGAAATATTATGCAGTTTATTGAATATAACAAATCGAAAATCTTTAGGAACATATGGTCTATATTTTGAAGTAGATATTTCACACCAAATTTTATAATTTGATAGAGGATTATCTATTTCTTGAATGCGAAATTTCAAATTTTTGTTTTTACCCTGACTAGATATGAGATTCTGAAGTTCATAATCAACTCTTTGTGCATTATACAGAGATTCAAGGTCTAGAGATTGATCAACAGTTTCAGAGATTTCCAGAATTCGCGAAAGGGCATCGCTAACTACATTATTCTTACCTTCAATATGCCTGATATCCGTACAAAATTGTGAAATATATTCCATTTGTCGTATTTGTCTGGGACTTCTTTCAGACTTTGAACATAATGCAGTAGTTAATGTTTTATGGTCAGTATATATTTTGAATTCTCTACCTTCTAAATGATAACTGAAGTGTTTGATGGAAGAATATATAGCCAAAAGTTCCCGGTCAAATGTTGAATAGCGTCTTTCTGTTTCTGACAGTTTTTTTGAATAGAATGCTATAGGTTGCCATGAACCTTTTTCAAATTGTTCTAATGAGGCACCTATTGCAATGTTCGATGCATCAACTGTTAAATTTATCTCCGAAGTTTCCTTTGGATGTACTAACAAAGCCACATTAGCCAGTTTATGTTTAACTTCTTCAAAACTTTTGTGACAATCTTCTGACCAATCATTTATCTTCTTATTCTTTTGATTTTGTAGTACCGTGATTAGATTATGCAGTGGCGTCAACGTTTTTGCAAGATTTGGTATGAACCGATGATAATAGTTCATCATTCCAACAAACCTCTGAAGTTGCTTTAAAGTTTCTGGCTTTGGAAATTCTCTAATAATTTGTACTCTCTGTTCAGAAGGTGAGATACCTTCAGCTGAAACTAGGTGGCTGAGAAAATTCAGTTTTTCGACTCCGAATTCACATTTCGATGGTTTGATATTTATTCCGAAAAGATCTAATTTTTGAAACAATCGCTCTAGATGTTCTAGATGTTGATCATTGTTTTCACTAGCAACCAAAATATCATCAATGTAGACAAACACAAAATTCAAATCTTTGGTTATTTCATTCATGAATCTTTGAAAGGTCTGTGCGGAATTTCGTAAACCGAATGGCATCCGCGTGAACTCATAGAGTCCAAAAGGAGTTGTGACAGCAGTTTTGTAGACATCTTCTTCTGCAATTGGAATTTGATGATATGCACGAACAAGATCTATCTTCGAGAATATCTTACATCCCTGTATACGTAAGTTGAAATCATGTATGTGTGGTAAAGGGTATCTATCTGGTGTTGTAAGCGTATTTAATTGTCGATAGTCCCCACATGGTCTCCAATCATTTGCTTCTTTTTTTGGAACCATGTGTAGTGGTGAAGAAACTGGAGAAGATGAAGGACGACATATTCCTAACTGAACCATGTGCTCGAATTCGGTTTTAGCAATAGTATGCTTTTTAACATCGAGCCTTCGTGGCTTGAAATAAGGTGGCATACCTGTAGTTATGATATGATGTTTTACTGAGTGTTTGACAGACTTCGAGAAGTCGGGGGACATGAATAATGACGGGTACTTTGCAAGAAGCTGGGTATATTTATTATTTGTTACTAAAATCTTTGGTGTCGGAGTGTCTAAGTTTGAAATAGAACCACTAACTGTCAGTGATGTTTCTGAATCCATCAAGCATTTATTTTTTAGATCAACCAATAATCCAAAGAGAGTTAAAAAATCTGCACCAATAATAGAATGATTGACTGCAGCAACAGTGAAAACGAGATGAAAATCGCGTCTCAAGTTCAAATTAACTTTCAATAGTTTTTTTCCATATGTAGTGATGGGAGTACCATTGACAGCTGAAAGTAGATTGCCAGTATCTCTTTTGTAATCTGTGAATATATCACGTGGTATGATTGAAATATCTGCTCCCGTGTCAATCAGGAAATTTAGTTTGTTATTTTTATCACGAATAAATAGGCGACAACTAGCGTTTCTGTTATATGTCGCCATTATAACAGAATTAACTAGTTTTCCTGATGCGATGTCTTGTTAAACTGACACCATGGTCCTGCACATTTTTTTGCTTGACCTTTGAACGTTTTATGATAATAACACACAGCACCATTTCTACTGGGCGACCTGGTTCTACTGCGGCTTCTGTTTCTACAAGATTTACAATAATAATTATTGTTAAATCTTGTAGTGCGAAATCGCTCTTGTTGCATAGCATTTATTTGAGTTTGAACATCATTGACTTTTGATTCGAAATTATCGTGTTTCTTTGTTAGTACATCTAAGGTCTCACTAAATTTTAATGATAGGTCATTGAAAGCTTCGAACATATTTTGAGCAATAGAGGTATTATTTGACGATGTATCATTAGCAATAATCGGATAATGATTGGCAGAAGATTTCATCTGAATTTCTGATATGTTTGATTCACGATAAGTTTCCCAAATTTTGTCAGCGATATCAAGAACTTCCCGCGAATCAGTCTTACCAGACGAAGTAATAGCAACTAAAATTGACTTTGGTAGATGTCTCTTCCAGTAAATTCTGACTCACGATAGAAGTTCCACCAACTGTAGCTGACATATCTCTGTAAAAGTCGGAAGGTTTACGATCACCCATCTGAGTGCCAGAAAGTAACATATCTAAACGTCGTTCTTCACTAGCTGTGAGTCTATGAATAATTGTATGTTTTAGATTGTTGTATAAATCCGTTTCAGGAGGGTTCTCAATAACATCATAAAGATTTGAAATAATGTCTAATGGTAATCCTGCAATCAAGTAATCATATTTTGTTCGATCTGCAGTGATGCGTGCTAAGGTGAATTGAGATTCTATTTGACGAAACCAGATTTCTGGTTTAGAAATCCAAAAAGGTGGCAATTTAATAGAAGCAGCAATCTGATTGAAAGTATTTTGGTCTGACCTGATAGATTCATCTTCTACTAAATCCATCAAAGAAGCATTCATTGAAGTTTGAGTTATTATGGCAACTTACGGAATTAAGTTTTATAATGCAAATTTCAATAGTGATGATCCAGCAAAACAAATATATGGGATTTCGCTGCTATATTCTTCGAATATTCTTGAATATCGCCTCTCCAGTTGTTGCAGGTAAAGTTGTCTTCGATTTCTTGATTATAAATTTGCGAATATTGACTGTCCTGACGATGTAATCCGTTGATTGAATCTCCTTAGCTGCGCCTTCAAGTAGTTGTATTTTTATCTTCAGAGAATATGCTCCAGTGTTCCGAATTTCTTGTCTCAAATGAGCTCTGTGATTTCTAGTAGCGGCGATTTGATGAGGGCAGTTCTTTGTCAATGTCGGGGTCACCAATATGTGATGGTTATCACATTTATTCAATAGAATACAGTGGAGATATTGATATACGCAGATATGATATATATTTGACAAATCTCTAATTAATTTCTTATATGACATATATCAACAACATTGTCCTAGCGACTAATCATATACCAAATGTTCTTTATCAAATATGAATAAATATGAATAAGGTTGCCACATATTGAAGGTGATTTAGCATTATGATTCTCTATGAAAAAATGTTGCTTCCTTGGTGAAATACGTCAGTGGTTGTTCGAAATGATTCTTTCGAAAGAGCTCCTTCGTTGGTGGTGGAACTGGTTACTACTTCTACTTCCGTCTCGTTCCATGTCCTGGATGATCTTATCTATAATTGCCCCTTCTGTCTGCGAGCTGATTGACAAATCGATCTGTCATCATCGCGATCGATTCCGTATTTTCCGATGTTGATTCACTTGTTCCTACACTAGGAAGTATGAAGGTATGAGTACCTCATACTTATCAACTTATTCAATGATTGTTGTCACTTGGTGAATAATTAAAACTGTCGATAAGCATATTACAATCTTCATTCGTTCAACAATCGTCACTACTTTTTAATTAACATTGGTGAACAAATCCAAAACACGGTCGTCTGATGCCTCTATCATGTACTGTCTGAAGGAGGTGGTATATTAATTTTTCTTGATTTTCTGGAATTCTATCTCCTCGTTTCTAAAAAATGAAAATATTTGTATTATTTCAATATACTTGCAGTGGGACGAATCGAATGATTTGCCCCAAAATGTCACTGCGTTCAACGAATTTCTCGATCAGGGAGCCTAATAGAAAATTTCAACAGTTTGTCAGTGAAAATTTGTTCGAGAAAATGTTTGAAGGAAAGGAATATAGATATATCGAAAATATAACGAATCATTAATCAACTTTGGACGTTTCGGGACCAAATTTGACCCCGTTCGCAACATGGAATTGCAAAATATTCCTTTTGGAAGTTGTGCTGCTTATAGTTTGACAGTTTTCAGTGTCATACTGATCTTGGCATATGAATGAATGATTTCAGTCTACAAATTAGTTACAGGATGTTTTTATTGATTAATCTTGGATCTACAATGTTCATGCTCAGTTTTCAGTAGTGAATACCATGTTCTATCTATATCAACTGAACATGAAGCAATTTTATTATCTTCGTTCAGAAGAATGCACGCGGATTCCTTTTTTTTTGTTTGTTTGTTATCTTATTTTCCTATGATTTTGATATTATTCCACTCTGCCATATGTTGTCCTTACTGAAGATGGAGATGTTGAGAACGGAAGCAAATTCGGACCCATAACGTCCAAAGATGAGTAATGATTTGATATTTTTTCAATATTTCTTTCCTCCAGACATTTTTTCAAACAGATTGTCACTGACAAGCTACTGAATTTTTTTTAGGCTTCCTGATAGAATTATTTCTTGAACGCAGTGACATTTTGGGGAAAATCATCTGATTCATGCCACTGCGAAAAGGTATATTGGAATAATAGGAATATTTTTATTTTATAGAAAGGAGGAGAGGAAATTCGAAAAAATCAAGGGAAATGCCTTTGTCATGGTTTGAAGGTAACATGATGATGATAATTCGTAATTTCAACGCACACTCACTCTAAATTTCTATGATTGTCTTGCTCCATTTATCGACAGACAGTGGCAGTTTTGCCCGTAATCTACAGACGCCATCTCGAGTTCACAAGTGGATGCATTGAATACGTCAGTAGTCCATGTCGCATGATGGTCTTTGGCACACCAGTTTGCATCAACAGTAAGTCTTCTCGACCGCCAATCTGGCCATCTTTGTAAACTCTGCTGTTATCACGCTTCAGAGTGGCTATGAAAATGATTTGTCAAAGATATCTCCGCGAGATCGACTCTGTCCAGTATTCCTGCTGTCTAGCATATGAACAAGCACTCTAGCGGTGATTCGGCTGACCATCCTGAAGCTTCTGTCATGGCTTCGATCCCTAGTGCAGCGTTCAGGGCATATATGAGTCACTCAGGTTGTATTTTTTTACATTTCTTCATCTCGTATTCCATCCACGAACGTTCCGATTTTTCTGCAATTATTGTTCAAAGCTATCAAGAATGAGTATTCTGATTTCTAATAGACATCCGGATGAAATAATTACTACAAAAACGGATTTCTTAAATTTCATCTGGGAATATGACACGGATATATTATTTCAGCAAACTGCAGCTCTTGAAATTGAATGAAATATCGAAATCTTTCAGGAATCTTACCGTAACTATCTTCTTGTCTAGAATGATGACTTTCATTCAACCCTGAGAATTTCATGAACCCCTTGGAGCAGGGCACATTTAGCTTCATGACCTCTATAACGATTCCGTGTCCGACTTCTTGTGTAGGAAACCACACTTTGCACCCAGAAGCATCTCCTGGAATATCTGAGTTTGTGATGATAGATTGGTC
Organism: Phaedon cochleariae; assembly: GCA_918026855.4. Taxonomy (NCBI): domain Eukaryota; kingdom Metazoa; phylum Arthropoda; class Insecta; order Coleoptera; family Chrysomelidae; genus Phaedon; species Phaedon cochleariae. Next base: position 27,933,885 of record OU896714.1, on the reverse strand, counting down.
CGGAATGAGGCGGAGTTGGCAGTCTGGAATAAAGAACTAATATTAAACGTTTACTTGTTGCATCTACCTACATACATATATTCGAAAACAATTCTGTTTGCTTTTCCAGGAAAATGAATGCGAAATCATAGTTTCAAGAGAAATACAAGGTTGGTGAAGTTGATAATGTACCACAAAATCAGAGAACGAGTTGAGGGGAAAGTAGTCATTCATGATAATATTGAAGAAGAATTTTATTTTGACGTTATAAAAATTATTTTATTCATCAACTTTCTCTAGGAAGATTCTTTCATTCAGTTATAATCTAGGATGATGAATGTATACATAGTGTTTCATGACCGGATCTCCATAGCTTACTCAATAAAAGTTTTCAGATTCATTCCCAGGTTTCTGGATGTATTGGGCAGAATAACGTGATGATAATTCAGAATGTCAGTAGTTAATCTGTATCAGAATATCACTGTGTCAATAGATCATACTATTATTAGGATTAGGAGTACGGCAATTCATCAACACAGTTATATTCTGGGACATATAAACTACTTCGTCTTTTCTGAATATCAATCAGATGATTCTGTTGATAATTTCAGAAAACGATTGGCATAACCTCAGTGGCACAAAAGCATACCGCCACTACATATCTGTGATATAGGGCATCTCTCGAAATAAAATCACAAATCCACAATGTACATTCAGGTTCTTCTACGAAAGAAACTAGGGGACAAAGAATAGATCAGACAATTATTCCACGCATTGAAAGCATTATTCTAGAAATTTTCCGAGAATGGAATCAGATCCAATTCCTACGTAGCTAATTGTCTGTTGAAAGAACATGACTATAAATAAGTTCGAACTAATAATAAATGAGTCAGAAGCCATTTTCACGAGAACAGCAATATATTTCTTTCATCTGATACACAAGTATAACAATTACGCCAACTTTGCCCAATTCACCACATCTCACTTTACAATCGAATTACGAATATCAGCAACCTAGACAGGAACAGCTGTCAAGGGTGAATAGGGAATATCGAAACTTCACCGCTAGGAATTTATCAATCAACGTTACCTAAAACAAGGATATCAACTGAGGAATCTAGGGTATCAACAAAGGAACCAAGCTCACAATCCTAGAATTCCTAATTTCAATAGACAACAAAAATTCAGATCCAACTACTGGACAATGGGTTCATTATGGAAATAACTACGGTAACAATCGAGAAGACACTGATAGAAATCAGGGATCTATCCAGTAATATTATAACCAAAACCAAAAACGTGCTACATTTGCATTCGTACGGATCATTCTGCATATGGCATGTCGCTAAAACCAAAATATCAACCCAAACGACACTTGATGTCGCCAATTGACCCCGGCATTATGCTCCTCAGTCATAAGGCCTCGAAAAATATTACACAATCTGGAAATCTGACAATCACAGCGATGATGAATGAGTCGAAGGAGGTAGTAATGTTACATGCAGAGGCGGAATTGAATATGATTAAAAAAAAAAGGGAGAAAGCGTACAGATAGACAGACACGGTTCTTGTTATCAGTATAAAACGAACAAATTTTCACAATCCGAGTAACGATAGCCAATGGCAACATAAATGATTTCCCTGTTTCAACTGAAGCCACCGTAGTCGGAGATTCGTCGGTACCAATCATTCCAGGAATGGATTTTTAAGGAAAGTATCAGCCAACCAATAATGAACCCCGAAGAAAACACAGTTGATTAAAAGATTGCATGTCAAAAACTACTAATTTCCTTCAACTCATAATCCTGCCGGAGACAATCAAGAAGCGCATACTGGCCCGAGTGTTTGGAAAACATAAAGAAAGAATGGAAAAGTGTCACGAGAAAAGATTCGGTTGAGGGGTCGAAGACTAATTCAAAACATAAAATGATACACCATCAACATTCCGTTGCACTAAATGAGGTGATGAATTGCCTTCCTCCAAAGCCTATAAAGATACCTGAACGCAATAATACTCCGACGGCAGAAATCAAAGAAGTAAAACAGAATATTTTTGAGGCGAGATCTCAGTACTTCCAAGCACACTGTGTATCAGAAAATATGGAAATGAAAAGAGGAAACGCTGCTACATTCCGCGAAATCATCTGGAAAAATTGGAAAGAGGTTTTCAAAGATTCAAAAATTCTGGACTGACACTGAAGCCAAGAAAGTGCATAAACATAATAACAAAGATGAAAATCCAAGGACACATCGTGCATGATAATGGCATTGCCCTAGATTGATCTCTTGTAAATGCAATGGCAGATATTTCTATATCAAAGAATATCGAACAAACACGAAGATTCAGAGGCCTCTTCATCTTCTTAGAGAGTTCATTGAGAAGTCTGAAGGATGAATCAGTGACATCTTCTGTATTACAGTATTTTGAACCTAATAAGGTATTAGAATGGATGGTAACCGCAAGACAGATTGGTATTGGCAAAATCCTACTTTAAGAAGAGGAGAATTTGCAAAAACATTCGGTGGTATATATTGGTAGAAGTTAGTCGTGATACGAAAAAAATTATACAATTATTGGGCTCTAAGGACTCTAAGCAGCATGGTGCCAGATATACCTACGACATTCAATCTATTGAAGACCAGTAACTATCGTCATGAATCATCATGCATTATGCAAAATTCAGTAATTGAAAGACGCGATCAGATAACTTGGGAAATGGTTCCTCAAACCTCAGAATTTGACAACAAAAGAATACACAAGAATGGGAGAGATCACTCAGACTTGTTTGTCAAGAAACCCTATGCAATTGCTAGATAATGATATCGACTTGATGGAATTCCAACATTTTTATCGAGTACAGTGAATTTATCTAGAGAACGAAGAAATGATGAGTTGAAATGAATTCATGAAGTTCTCATGAATCCTCACAGTAGCAGCAACCATGGGACGAGCGAGAATGGCAGAAAACTTAAGAATAATCAACTAAGTAAAAAAGAATTGACCCCTATACAGTGAGTAACCCCAAATCACTAAGTAGCAGAGATATTTTTTTTTATCTATGATGAATTGGTATTCATCTTACAGGATGAACAAAGAAACTTCGAATTGACAAAACCTAATCACGAATCTGCGATTGAGGTTTATAAAAAAAAACAAGTTTTCATCGTTCGAGTTCGAAGTCCTTGTTCGGGTGAAAGTATTATTATATTCATACTATTATTATTATTTCATCATCATATTATTATTATATCATCATCATAATATTATTATATATGATGTTGAGAATTCGCATTCTTTATGTGATGAAAATATCAATTCTTTCTCGGTTTATTCATCAAAAAACAACTAGTTTCCTGGCTTTATGTCACGACGAACATTGAATTACATCTATTGAACACACACGATAAGAATTTGAAATCGAAACCTTCTGATTCACAGGACAAAACATCATTATCCATTCGAGGATTCCAATCACCCAAGAGTCTCATCCTTTTCTGAAGTGATCACGACTCCTTCTGCTTAGTAGAACCAAACATGTGGAATTCTTCATGGTACCATGTTCCTAGCAGAAGCGGATAATTTCGCCAACGGATCAAGATAAATGAGACAGATTTCAGGAACTGGACTGAGACATTGCAACGCCTTTCATGATAGATTATGTTGCCTATCCCGTTTTGCCGCTGACTCATACGACGGTCCCGAATGTGTCAAAAAAGCGAATGAAGAAGCCACATTCGAAGAAATCAATCATTATTTCCCAATGAACTGTCATAAATCGACAAAAACAAATATATCTAGAATCAAAGAAGAACAATTATTCATCTCAACCCACGTGAAACTAATAGTACAAAAACCATCTCCTCACACGATCATAGCATACCAGGTACAACAGGAATCAAAATTCCATGTAACTGTGAACTTATGATGAAGAAACGAAAATAATGCCAAAACAATATAATCTCAAATCTCAACTGAACTCTCCTACTCTCCTTGATATAACTGAATGCATCATTAGTTACTCGACAACACACCACACATGAATCTGACGTCAAATGAAGAAAACATACAAGAAATTGTAAATCAACTTAGGGTTCTTTCGTCGTTCACTCACGGTGATAGCAATGATCATTACGGGGACGATATATTCTTTGCCTGGAACATTATTTCATCAGTATGTGTCGCATATCTACTTCTTGGTAGACGCCCCATTTCAACGATGCTTTCCCAAATAATTCAACTTAGTTGAGAGTCTTGGTGAATTGACATTTCAAAACGAATTTTCGTTTTCCTCAATATGTTTGGCACTGGTAACTCTCATTTTATATCCCATAATCAGAATATTGAACCAACGACTCTCGAAATGGAGAAAAAACACACGAAAATTCATAGCGAGTCTTGAGGAGAGATATTGATAATTTACCTAATGAATATGTTCTGGGAGTCACAAACAACTCGCCGGAACTCTCCGAAAGTCAAAGTTCTGATCGAATTCTACATGAAGTTGGCAAGGAAATAATAATGTTTCAATTAATGTATCACCCGGGAGATCAAAGGAAGGAGGGTATGGAGGATGGTACAGTAGGATGGCACAGCCACATCTATTAATGTGAGGGTATCGATAATATGAAGAATAGTTCTCCAACATGATATTATGGAGGAAATATAAAGTAAATGGCAAGATAAAGAAGTTAATAACGACTGTTGAACGTTGATTGGCTGATAGGAAATCTTGAAAGATGGTTGGAAGATACTGAAAGATTTTCTATTCAAGGAATGTTATGTTGATTCACGAAGTGGTAGAGATATATTTCTATACTTGATGTTGGCCAATAGAGAATCATGAGAGATGATTGGAATAATACTGAAATATTTTCCATCTGAAGACGCGAAATGTTCAGTAATAAATGATTCTGTGTAACAATATTTCTCCACAGAAATATAAGCAGATACGGAATCTTGATGATATTTACTATTTGTGTGAATTGAGAATACCATAATCTCCCGGAAAATACACTCTTGTCGTTCGAATGATTCTTGATGAAGTTCAATAGGAGTAAAGTTCGAGGCATACATGCCTGCTGTGGTTGTTTCATTTCTGATTCAAGTCTAACTCAAGAAATTGGATCATGTTGAGAATGAATGAATGATTAAAAAATATTGAATAGATGATCAAAAATAATCTGAGGGACTGAGGGTGGAAACATAGATAGGCTTCCTATGAACTGTGGGGTAATATATAGGAAAAAATATTCTAATGTAAGATCATGTTATGAAGAATGTGAATTGTGCATACAGTTCATGCATAAATTGATTATTCTGAATGAAGGAGGAATGTTCCTGTGGTTATATTTAGTTTGTTGTTTAATCAAGGGTAACGAGGCCGGCCAAACCATAGTATAAGTGAGAAAAATATTATAGTCAGATTTCTTTCCTTCTGCTCCTTTGCAAGTTGGGTAGTAACGTGAAGTAAACTTTATTTTTATTACAATTAATGAAATCAGGAAAATCTCAATGGACAAATATATTGTTACGAACTTCAATATACAATTGGGACTCATAGGGGCTGTATATAATTTGTCAGAAAGTATTCATTGAACACCGTATTATATCAAAATATATTCTACCAAAATGGTAATTCAACAGAACCGTAATTTAACGGAGCAGTGATTCATCGAAATGTAGAACACCATATTGTCATCTTACTTGTTGTGATATAAAGGAATGTACTTTATAGGAACGCGAAACATCATTACCGTTGTTCCGTGCACGTCGATCAACTTTAGTTCGTAGTTTAGTTAAGTTAAAATCAAATAATAGATCATATCCTATTTCAAACCCATGTCACTAAATGTAATTATGTACAGTTCAAAATTCCCCCCTAATTCACTTGGTAAAGCCTCGGTACCATGCCGATTCGACCCGAACGAAGTCAGTCAGAAAAAGGTCTCAGCTCAACACGCGTTCGTGCTATCCCGATTTCAAAACTCCATACAAAACCCTCGGAAGTGAACTAGATTCGAAATATCGCCCTGTCAATCGAAAAACAATACATTGAGTGCTCCTTGAACTTGTGCCAGAAGAGATCCAGGAGAAACCTCAGGCCATAGGACATCAGACGCCAACGAGACCGGCAAAAGGTAAAAGGTGGCACCAAGTATCTTGTTGTTTTTCAATTCAAATTTCTCGAAACTCCTCTCAATTCTCAACATTTTTGGTCCTTCAGAGCCAACGGATGCTCAATCACGCATAATTACATTTTGACTTGGGATGAATTTGTTAATTTCGAAATTCATTTACTTCCGAAATCATATATCTATCTCTCTTCATCCATCGCCCTTTCTTTACTATTTACAATATTTATTCATTCTGCGTATCTAAACTGCGAACATCAGTGACAAACGTGCAGACGTTTTTTGCTCAGGCTATTCGGAGTTCCCTTTTTTGTATTTTCTTGCCCACACTTTATCCTTTCAGCTGATAACGAAAGGTATTCTCTCGAGTTGTTTACAATTTAGTCATTCGAATATTATTAGTTTTTGCTGGGGATTCCGAGATTCCCGTCTGGCCCATTCTCTCTTTGATCTTTGTTTATCGATATAAATCGAATAAATTTTTGAAATGACGACCAATGCGAACAAATTGAAACAGTATATAGCTCTTCGCGACTTGAATGTGAATGAGTTAAGAACCATTTCTCATCACTCAGTTCTAGCAAGAACCGATAATACTTATAGAGGTGCATTCAAAGTTGCCTTCAAAAGGCTCGAAACGGTTTATAATGATTTCAAGTAGGCTCATCAAAATCTAATCACATTTGGATGTCTTGTCGATGGAACCGATTTGGGAACTCACGAACTTATTCGCGATACTTTTGAAAACGAGACTATTTCTATTCAGGCTGCTTATCATTCGCTGTTTGGCGACCCTGATGATGCTGCCGGAGTGCCTAGTCATCAGCCAAATGTCAAGTTATCGAAGATAGAAGTACCCAAATTTTCTGGTGACTATAAAAAATTCAAAGGATTCATTGACATATTCAACTCCTTGGTACACACTAATACGAGTCTTCAAAATATAGAAAAGTTCACACATCTTTGTAACTCATTGCAAGGCCCTCCTTTGGCCCTTATTCAGTGCACTCCCCTATCTGAGGACAATTACACAATCGCATATGAGGCTCTCGTAAAGCGATATCATAATAAACGTCTAATTGCTACCGCCTATTTACAAGAAATTGAGAATTGTCCCCGAATTCCTGAACACAATGCCAACTCGGTGAATTTGCGAAAATTGCTAGATACCTTCGAGGAAAATCTCGCTGCCCTGAACAATATGAAGTTCCCCGTCAAAGAATGTGATTTTCTTTTATTTTTCATGTTGATAAAACGCCTCGATTCTCATACCGTCACTCAATTCGAATTGCATAATCACTCAAATAATGACGCTATCCCCTCGTTCGAATCCCTTAAACAATTCATTACTCAACAATGCAATGCTTTAGAGACTGTTGATGCATCTCAAAAGGCTTTCAAAATGTCGCTCTCTAACACTAATAAACGACTCTCCACTCACCCCTCGTATAACACAAGCTCAACTCCACAAACTCGAATGTCTTTGATGGCTAGCACATCACACTACCGTAGTAATTCAAACAGTAACGAAAATAATAGACAATTATCGTGCATCGCCTGTAAGGCTACCGATCACACGATTTACACTTGTCAAAATTTCCTAAGCAAATCCCAGAAAGAACGTTATGATTTCGTGAAACGTTATAACTGGTGTGTTAAATGTTTAGGAACAAAACATTCTACACGGTCCTGTCCTTCTAGATCTGTTTGTCGATCATGTGGACAAAAGGGACATCACAGCCTCCTACATTTTAATAACAATAATCCTCATAATTTTGTCCAACCTTCCCAGTTAGATACCTCAACATATTCCCGAGATCGAAATCGTGAACCTTGCCCCACTAATAACTCCGCAGATCAGAACCACCCCTCTACCTCGGTGGCTTCTTTAACAGGGATAGCACCCAACATACAGGGTGTCCTTCTTGCTACAGCTCAGGTAGAAGTGTTAGATAAATTCAACTGTTCTCATAAAATTCGTATTCTACTCGACTGCGGAAGCCAGGTAAACTTTATTACTCAGCAATGCGCGAATCGCTTGGGACTCTCGCGTTTTAATCTGCCACTCTCTGTGAGTGGAATTGGTCACATGAACATGAACCAAACTTCAAATGGAGTTACTTGTATGGTTCGTCCTGTGAATAAGATGTCCCCAGTATTTACTGTTGACGCCGTAATATTACCCAAAATTTGTATGGATTTGCCTAGTGCTCGAATCATTCGTAAACCATGGGCACACATTCGCAATTCAGCATTAGCAGACCCGAACTTTGATTGTCCCGGTCCAATAGACATGCTAGTGGGTGCGGATATTTTCCCTCAAATTTTACTCAATGAAAGTGTGATAGGAAACAAGCACGAGCCAATTGCACTTTCGACGATTTTTGGATGGGTTATCATGGGTTCTATCAATCATATTGATGATAACATATGTCATGTTAACTCGTTATTATGTTCAACCAATTCACTCGCATTAGACGAAACCATCAAAAGGTTCTGGGAGCTCGAAGAAGTTCCAGATGGTTTTTACCTCTCACCTGATGAAATATTGTGCGAAAAATCTTTTGTCAGGAATTTTTCACGAAATGATGCTGGACGATATATTGTCTCGTTGCCATTTCGCGAAGATTCTCCTCCGCAATTTGGAGATACACGATCACTTGCACTTCGTCGGTTTTACTCTCTCGAACGTCGTCTACGGAATGATCCGTGTCTTCATGGGCAATATTCAGATTTTATGAGAGATTATTTAGAGTCAGGTCATATGGAGAAGGTATCTAACAACTCGTTCAGTAGGTTATGCTCTGACAATATGTTTTTTATTCCCCATCACTGTATTTTGAAACCAGAGAGCACCACCACCAAGTTACGCGTGGTATTCGACGCCTCTGCAAAGGTACCTGGGTTTCCTTCGCTGAATGATTCGCTGCTGATAGGCCCCAAGTTACAGCAAAATATTGTATCGCTCCTATTGAATTTCCGTTTACCTAAATATGTCCTAACAGCTGATATCAAGCAGATGTACAGGCAAATATTGGTGTCCCCAAATCACACACGTTTCCAAAAAATTTTGTGGCGATTTTCTCCTCATCAAACCATTGATGAATTCCAATTACTGACTGTAACCTATGGAGTTAGTAGCGCCCCATTTTTAGCCCTCAAGGATGAGAAAGATAAGTATCCTTCTGCTGCTAAACTTTTGAACACCGCCCTGTACGTGGATGATGCTATCTTCGGTTCCGACTCTTTTGATGAAACCCACTCTCTGAAAGCGGAACTCATTGATATCTTAGCTGCTGGTGGTTTTGTGTTGCGCAAATGGAGCAGTAATGACCCCAAACTACTTTCTGACCTACCACAAGAACATTTACAGAATGACGCCCTCTCTTTCGATGCTGCGGAAGATCATGCCATAAAATTATTGGGCTTGCAATGGCAACCCATATCAGACTCGTTCTCATACAGTATTAAGCCTATGAACCCCACATGTACGAAGCGTATTATTCTTTCTGAACTCTCTCGCATTTACGATCCGATGGGGTGTCTTGCACCCTTGACGTTTTTCGCTAAGGTAATCATACAAAAGCTTTGGGCTCTTGGTTGTTCGTGGGACGGAATCCCCCCCAATGACATTATCAATTTGTGGAAAATATATATCGACGAATTTCCACTTCTCTCCTCTTTTCAACTACCAAGACTTCTTCTTTCCAGTGCCGTAGGTAAATATTCGTTGCATGGGTTTTTTGACTCTTCGGAACGAGGTTATGCTGCTGTTATTTATCTCAGGTTCTGCCCCGATATATCTAACACTCCCCAGCTATCTTTTGTATGTGCTAAATCGAAGGTGGCCCCCTTAAAGCGTATTTCTCTTCCCCGACTAGAACTGTGTGGTGCAGTCCTATTAACAAAACTTTTGATGTTCGTCTTGGAAACATACAAAAATAAAATACATTTTACCGATATTTTTGCTTGGTCTGATTCAACCGTTGCTTTAACTTGGATCAAGAAATCACCCCACCAATTCAAGACTTTTGTAAGCAATCGAACTTCGTACAGTCAAGAAAGAATCTCCCCTTCTCATTGGCGTCATGTTCCCACATCTCTGAATGCAGCTGACTGTGCAAGTAGAGGCTTGCTTCCCCGAGAGTTACTCCTCCATAAAATGTAGTTACCTGTTACGAAGTTTTTATTGTCTCCTTCCTCAAGTCGGCCTATTTTGAACATTCAGTGTGCCACTCCTGCTGAAGAAAACCGTAATTTGGCATTAGTTTTTGTCATAGATTTGTGTGATCTGGATGATCTCCTTGAAAGATTTTCATCTTTATCCAAAATTTAACGTATTATAGCTTATGTTTTGAGATTTGTCCATAACTCACGCGATCCACAAAATAAAAACACGGGACATCTCACTTTAATTGAACTACATTCAGCATTACTTCTCTTAGTCAAACGATCACAGCAACTCAACTTTTCTGAAGACATCTCTCGTCTTCAAAGAAAACTCGCTGTCTCGAAGTCACTTAGCAAATTATTACCATTTCTAGATAGTCAAGGTATTCTCAGGGTCGGCGGTAGGCTTCAATATTGTGCGCTTTCCTATGACCAGAAACATCCCGCGTTGTTACCACGTATCGGTAGACTCACTTTTCTCATCATTCAAGAAACTCATATGCTCCACATGCACCCAGGAATACAAACACTCAATTTCTTAGTTGTCCAAAATTTTTGGATTGTATTTGCTAAACGAGCAATTCGGCAAGTTGTCAATAAATGCATGAAGTGTTTTCGGGTAAACCCTTCATCTCCTCAGCCCCCTATGGGCAACTTACCTTCTTGTAGAATTTCACGAGTTGAAGCATTTTCTATAGTTGGTGTAGATTATGCCGGGCCATTGAATTTGACCCTAGGTAAAACTCGCGGAGCGAAAACTCATAAGGCATATATCTGTCTATTTGTCTGTTTCGTCACAAAAGCGTTACACGTTGAACTTTCATCTGATTTATCAACTGAAGCCTTTCTTGCGGCCTTACGCCGATTTATAGCTCGACGAGGTCGTGTCGCAGAAATTTTTAGCGACTGCGGGACAAATTTCATTGCCAGTAGAAAATATCTTGATCAAATCATGCAGGACGCAGCCAAATCTGAAATGATCAAATGGAGGCACCACCCTCCTTCAGGGGCCCATTTCAATGGTCTTATTGAAGCCGGCGTAAAATCAACAAACACGCATTTGCACCGAGTTATCGGTGATCAAGTTCTAACCTACGAAGAGCTATATACTGTTCTAGTACGGATTGAGGCCATACTCAACTCGCGACCCTTGTCCCCATTAAGCTGTGATCCCAATGACTTATCGGTTCTAATCCCAGGACACTTCTTAACGCTGGAACCTTCAACTGCCATACCTGATCCAGATCTGACAGATCTCAAACTCAACCGTCTGACCAGGTGGCAGCTACTTGTTCGCCTTCACCAGGATTTTTGGGTACGCTGGCAGAGGGAATACCTTCATACTCTCCAGCAGCGATCCTAATGGACTCAATCCTCAGTAGTCCCAATTGTACCAGGTACTATGGTACTCATTAAAAATGAAAACAATTCCCCCCTTCATTGGCCTCTAGGCCGTGTGCTTGAAACTCACCCGGGTCAAGACGGAGTTACTCGCGTAGTTAGTGTACGCACCAAAAGTGGGATTCTCAAGAGGCCAGTCGTAAAGCTGTGCCCTCTTCCTAATGTCGAAATTGTTTGAAAATTAATTTTTAAGGTCGGCGGTATGTTCCGTGCACGTCGATCAACTTTAGTTCGTAGTTTAGTTAAGTTAAAATCAAATGATAGATCATATCCTATTTCAAACCCATGTCACTAAATGTAATTATGTACAGTTCAAAATTCCCCCCTAATTCACTTGGTAAAGCCTCGGTACCATGCCGATTCGACCCGAACGAAGTCAGTCAGAAAAAGGTCTCAGCTCAACACGCGTTCGCGCTATCCCGATTTTAAAACCCCATACAAAACCCTCGGAAGTGAACTAAATTCGAAATATCGCCCTGTCAATCGAAAAACAATACATTGAGTGCTCCTTGAACTTGTGCCAGAAGAGATCCAGGAGAAACCTCAGGCCATAGGACATCAGACGCCAACGAGATCGGCAAAAGGTAAAAGGTGGCACCAAGTATCTTGTTGTTTTTCAATTCAAATTTCTCGAAACTCCTCTCAATTCTCAACAACCGTATTCCATCAGAATAGTATTTCATTAGGATCGTAATGTGAAAACACGATGATTCACCAAAACCGTATTATAACAAAGGCGATTAATTAGAACCGGATTTCGTCGCTTCAGTATTTTGTCAGAATCGTATTTCGTCGCAATGGTAATATATCATTACCGTGAATCGGGATATTATCAGAACTGTGATTCGTCGGAATAATATTTTGTCAGGAGTGTATAGTATCGGTACCGTATTTTATTTACGAATTGAATATTGTAAGATTCCGAAGCATCGGCTGGGGATAGTCCTGCACGATTCGCTGTTGCGTTCCAATTAACAGTGCTGCTCCTAAAGTAGCGCATGGAGTTAGTAACAAAGCCTACACAGAACACGCAGAAAGATATGATGATGTGGTTGTGAGCATCAGAGAAGAAGTAGGCCGGTGTATGTAGGTGGGTGTGGAAAATTACCAGCTGAGCGGGAGAGCGGGCCAGCTGCTCAGTAGACCTCGGTCGGGTTAACCCGGATAGTTAGCAGGACTGCCACTGCGCATATGGTAGTGAGTACATTACTAGCCTACAAAACACAGCTGAAAAACTCTGAGAGAGAGCTGATGGGCGGTGCCTGAAAAGGATGTTAGCCAGCTCTCTTGAGCGAACCACATCAGTCATTGAAAATACTTGGGGTTTGCAAAAAGGTCCCATTGGGAACTAGTTGCTGACGTGAAAACGTCCCCTACCAGTACCAGTACCAGTAGTATCGGTACCGAAAACATTATAACCGACTTTTAACAGAACTGTAAATCATCAGAACTGTGTTTTATTAGAACCGTTATTCATCGCTACCGTATTTTATCAACACATCAATGTATCATAATCGTATTCAATGAGAACGCTTATCCATTATAACCGTATCTCATCAAAACCGTATTCCATCGGAACGGTATTGTATCAGCACGATATTTCGTCGGAATGGTAATCCATCGAAACCGTCTTTTGTAGGTACAGTGTCCTATCGAGACCAGAGCATCGACATTTCGTCCGAGTAGTGATACAAAGCCGATTGATCGTCAGAGCCTCAATAAAATGCCGCTAGTTAGCGTTGGCGCTGGTGTCGCTGGTGTCGCTGGTGGCGCGAAGTTCAAATTTGCAGATGGCGGCGGCGCTGATGGCGGTAAATTTGAAATTGTGAGGTTATGACATCTTAATCATGATGAATTTTTAAATAAATAAATTAAAAAAAGCTGTCACCGCCGGTGGGGGAAATTGAACCAGGGACCTTTGCATTATGAGGCAGCGTATATACGCACTGCGGTATTCCGACCTCCGTGATATTTCAATTATTTAAATGCTATTCAAACGGGATATCCATTGCTGGCGCGCGCGCGCGCTTATCTTTGCAACGGATCCATCGAGGTAGAGTGAAGCGAGAGATGCATTCCAGAGATAAGAAACTTCGAGTCGAAAATAATATCCATCGCTGGCGCGCGCGCGCTTATCTTTGCAACGGATCTATCGAGGTACAGTGAAGCGAGAGATGCATTCCAGAGATAAGAAACTTCGAGTTGAAAATAATATCCATCGCAGGCGCGCGCGCTTATCTTTGCAACGGATCTATCGAGGTAGAGAGTAAGGCGGCTCGAGCGCGCGGTGCTGCAACGTTGTCGGACGTATGTGTTTGGATGTTAATATTGTTACATTATTGTGTGTGGCAACGCTGTCTCGCTTCATGGCGTTCGAAGATCTAGCAAAGCGAGAGATCCCTTAGAATGATAAGCGCGCGCGCGCGCTCGTATTGGAAACAAATACTTGAATAATTAATTATTTATTTTATAGTGGGTGACGCGTCATGCTGTTGTTTTTTCTTCTGGTAAAATGACATCACGTGACGTGTGTGGGTACTCTCTCTCTCTCTCTCAAAATAGGATTTTTTATGGACAATTCTCGGAAATGTCAATATATGCCTATATGCAAAGTCGCATGGTTTGAGGGATATCGTTCAAAATATATCGAAAAAAATTCAACATAAACAATGTATCGTGTGTCGATGTATTATTAGAATGACGAAAACCTCCTGGTAATGATGGGTGGCTTGTTAGAATATTATTGTCCTGAATCAGCATCACATTATTGCTGCAGGAAAAAAGTGATTTTCCATTATATGTGGGGGGGACCAAGTGGATGGAATGGCGTGCAGGGTATGCAAACATTTTTGCTTTTGCATGTGCGCATGCAAATCAAGACATAAAAATGGGGTAGTTGGGTGTTTTGCGACAGTCTTCCAATGTCTGTGGCAGAGTACAAACGTCAGTTGCAGGAATTCCAGAAGAAAATAAAAGAACTAGAAGCTACAATAAAACATTACGAGGATAAGCAGCTGATCATTAGAAATTTTTCGAGAATTACATTATTAGAAGACGCTATCAAAACTCGACGCATACCTACAACGCAGCAAACTACGAAAAAAATATGGCTATTTTGAAAGCAACATACGTATTGCTGTTCGCAATTATGAACAATATATTGTACATGAATGTGCCGAACAAAGTTAGCGAAGCGGGAATTTGTTTCAATAATCGATCATGTCAGTGGATTGGTATGAGAAGAGGGTACATCAATGATGGTCGGATGGAAGTATTCTCAATACAAGTGCCGAAAAACGCAACGAAATATAGAATTCGTTTGATTTTCGATGATAGGACCTTTGGGGAGCTAGGACAATGGCAGTTTTTCGAAAACACATCAACAACAATTATTCCGACATCCCCAGCACCAGTGGACCATGAAAAATTCGTCACATCATCGCATATTATATCGAATATTAATTTAGCATTCATAGTCGTGATAATTCTGATAAATATCATTCAGTTATTTTTCATGAAGAAATAAAATCGAATATAATCAACTTGTTGTGCATATTTTCCGTTTAGAATTCACTGAGATTTGGTCGGTAACTTCCTGCGATAATGATGAAGTCTCATACGATTGCGGTTGCTGTTTTTTCCAACGATTCAGATTGTAGCGAGAACATCCTGTTTTTGCGGTTGATTGTTATTCCAACAGTTTAGATAAGGTCGAGAATATCCTGTACATGTGGTCATATGTTTTTTCCAACATTTCAGATAAGTTCAGAGATATCCGGCAAATGTGGGTAGATATTGTGTTCTATTTGGTTTTTACGTGGTGAGTAAAACCGCAGAAAATAACGAATGTTATTCACATATCGCGCGCGTTCAGTATCCCCTTTTCCCCGGACATATCTTTCTGCCTATATAACCAATGTCGCAACGCTCTAACATTCATTCGAATCGCAGCAGCAGCTCATTGAACAACAGTCAGTGCTATATTGTGTGTGCGTGCATCATCAAAAATAGTAAGTACCTTTTTTTATCAAAGTGCTAATTTCTTTTATGAAGCTTTCATAGTTTTCCCATTTCGAGTTTTTTCGAACCAACAACAACAATAGCAATAACTGCCTTTTGTTTCAATTCAAGTGTTCATCCTCAGTCCTGCATATGTTATAGTCCTTTTCCATTATATTCAGAGTTTTTTCGAAAAAAATAATTCAACCAAGTGTCAACGATTATTCTGAAATTGTAAATGATTCATCCTCTAGTGCTCGTTGTTTCTACCCTATATAATATTACGGTTTTATTTTGAGTTTTATCGTGGATTATTTCATCCAAGTGCTAATTTGTATACCCTATCCTATATAATCCATCGTTTTTCATTTTATTTTTTTCCAAATAATTACAACGAGTGCTTATGCCTGATTATTAATTGATCATTTTTTACATTTCATTTTGGGGTTTGTGATCGCGAGTGATTATTTTATTTAACGTTGGAATTTCAACGATGCTTTTCAATCTTGTTCTTTTTCTCTCCAGATGGATCTACAGAAACTGAATGCAGCAGCTTCCCTCGTGGTGCAGAGAAAACCAATCGTGAAACTAGCAGAGCTAGAAATAGGACACCCCCGAAGAATTGAAGCGGCGAGGGTCACCCAAACAAAATTCGGCAAATCCATATTGATCGAATTGGAGGATTCCATCGTCTTCCTACCAAGCCGCGTCACAGAGGTCTTTTCTCCACACATTGAAGCGCTGTCATCGAGTGGGAAATACTCGCTGGTATTCCGAGGACAGGTGCAAACCGGAAAACAACATCCAGCAGCTTCATTCGAAATTGTGGAAAACTAAGTGAGCGACATTCTTTTTATTCTTTTCTAAAAAACATATTTTGCACCAACATGGAAAATTTTCAAAATACCCTAACCAAAATTGATGAGACCCTTTCAAACATCAAAAATAATTATTCAAAAACAATAGCGTCTTTTGCTCTTAAATCAATCGACACACATATTAGAAAATGCATTCGGGCCATGGGGAAGTTTCAATTTTCAATAGGGCAAAAGAGAAAGATTCAAACTAAAATCGGGGAGCTCAAACGAATGCGGTTCTTCATAAAATCTATGAAGAACAAGCGACGTCATGTTGGCTCAGGTTTGGGGCGAGCAAAAACAATTCGATGGATAAGCGTAAATTCAGTATTTAAATCGAGGATTCAAACGGCACTAATTATAAATTTAACCCATAAGGAAATTATAGACTTTTTGAGAGATTCTTATACATTATTCGTGAAAAAAATCACAAAGATCTTGACTGAGTTTTCCATGTTGAAAATAAATTTTTCATTTTGCGGTGATTTTGTCAAGACTTCCAATAATGTGGAGATAATGGATCGTAAATATTTCAATACACCAAATACAAACGTGGACATGGGGACGGATTTAGAGGAATGGTTTCAAACGAATGCCATAGATGTGATTTTGAACAAATTAAGTGAATTTGCAGAAAAAAATAGTGGATGGGCCTTAAAAGAGATAATATCATTGGAAAATGCTATGAATAAAATTGAAGTAGGGAACGGCTCGTCCTACATCAAACTGCCCATAGACATTTCAAAAAAGCATGCCTGTATTAATGTACAAAATATCGATAAAGCCTGCTTTTTCTGGAGTGTAGTCAGCGCTTTGCATCCAGCAGCAAAAAATGCTGAAAGATTAACAAATTACCCGCATTTTTCCACAGTTTTAAATACGAAAGGAATGGACATACCAATAAAAATATCCCAGATTACAAAATTTGAGAAACTGAACAATATTTCCATCAATGTTTATGGCCTAGAATTGAATATAGCTAAAGATAAAGAATTTCACGCAGTTGTACCTATTAGATTAACTAAACATAAACTAGATCGGCATGTCAACTTATTATTACTTCAAGATAGATATTTCGCAAAATTGAACGATTATGAAGCCCCTCCTGTCCATGATGATGATGATATCACAATTAAATATCACTACTGCTGGATAAAAAACCTATCTCGTTTGATATCTAGTCAACTTAGCAAAAATGATCATAAAAAATATATTTGTGATAGATGTCTCAATTATTTCCAAAGTCAAGAGAAGTTTGATAGTCATAATGCCTTATGCGCAAAACTCAATAATGAAAAAATTTCTTTTCCTAAATATGATTTTGTAGAATTTAAAAATCACGTATACAAGCAGAAATGCCCTTTTATTATTTATGCGGATTTTGAGTCACAATTGCAGAAATGCAGTTCAAAAATTTCCAACACGACACTGAAATATCAACATCATAAGACATATAGTGCGGGATATTACTTAAAGTGCTCATATGACGACTCTTTTTCATTCTATAAAAGCTATCGGGGTGAGGACTGCATGGGGTGGTTTGCTCAAGAAATGTCTGATGTTGCCAAATTTGTTCAATCGAAAATAAAAAATATTGTTCCCATGATTGTTAAGCCAGACACCAGTGGCGTTGCAACTGATGTCTGTCATATTTGCGAAAAAAAGTTCACCGATGAAGACATGATTGTTTATGACCACGACCATTTTACGGGTCTCTTCAGGGGCCTAGCACACCAAACCCCATGCAATCTCAATTTTAAAAAACTGTTCGTTGTGCCCATAGCGTTCCATAACCTCTCAGGATATGATTCACATTTCATACTTCGAGACATTTCCAAGCGTGGACGTGTGAGCGTGCTTCCAGTCAACATGGAGAAATACATATCATTCACACAACATGATTCTGAAACAGACATTAAATTTAGGTACATCGATTCATTCCGTTTTCTGGGAGCAGGACTTGATGCTCTCGCTAAAACTATGAGTATAACAGATTTGAAAATTTTAAGAAAAGAATTTAGTAACGTCAATGAAAGTCAATTTGAATTGCTCACACGGAAAGGCGTTTTCCCTTATGATCACATTGATAGTGTGGAAAAATTGAATGAAACTGCCTTGCCTCCTATCCGAAATTTTTACAACAGATTAAATGATGTTAATATTTCTGATGATGACTACGCTCATGCTCAAAACGTTTGGAAGTCCTTCGAGATAAAGACACTCGGAGAATATAGCGACTTGTACATGCGTACCGACATTCTTCTTCTCGCCGACATAATGGAAAAGTTTCGTGATTCCTCATTGAAAACATATTGTTTGGATCCCGCCTGGTATTACACCATGCCTGGGTATACTTGGGATTGTATGCTCAAGTATACAAAGTGCAAATTGCAAATTTTAAAGGACATCGATATGGTGATGTTTGTCGAAGAAGCGATACGAGGAGGAATGTCGGTATGCTGTAACCGATATAGCGAAGCGAACAATAAATATCAAGTCAGCTACGACCCAAAGAAACCATCAAAATATTTGCTCTACCTAGACGTAAATAATTTGTATGGAAAAGCCATGAGTGAACCCCTCCCCTATGGAGGATTCACTTGGGTAGATGATACCGACATCGATGTCACCCAAATCCCAGACGATAGTCCTGAAGGCTATATTCTCCAAGTTGATCTGGAGTATCCTGAGAGGCTGCACGATTCACATAAAGATTTCCCATTTTGCCCCGAACACCGCATTCCGCCAAATTCTAAATTACCAAAATTAATGACCACCCTACATGCCAAAAAACAATACACCATACACTATAGAAATTTGAAACAGGCTCTGGAGCATGGATTGATATTAACGAAAATCCATAAAGTATTGAAATTCAAACAGTCGCCGTGGCTAAAATCCTACATCGAGTTGAATACTCGATTGAGGACTTTGGCTACGAGCACCTTCGAAAAAGACTTGTACAAGTTAATGAACAATGCGGTGTTCGGCAAGACGATGGAAAATATCCGGAATCACCGAGTTGTTAAATTAGTTTCAAAGTGGGAGGGTCGCTATGGTGCTAAAAATCTAGTAGCTAGCCCTAGATTTAGCAATAGGACGGTTTTTGATGATGACCTAATTGCAATAGAATTGAAAAAGTCCGAATTGATTTTCAACAAGCCTTTGTATATTGGTATGTCCATTTTGGACTTGTCAAAAACTGTCATGTACGATTTTCATTATAATTTTATACAAAAATTGAATATAGGTGTGGAAAATTGCAAGTTAATGTATACAGACACAGACAGCTTCATTTACGAAATAACATGTGACGATGTGTATAGAGAAGTGATCAGTGCAAATTTAGAAAAGTTTGATACATCTGACTATGCTACAGAAAATGTTTATGGAATTCCCCAAGTAAATAAAAAAGTGTTGGGTTTGATGAAGGACGAAGCCAATGGCAGGATCATTTCTCATTTCGCTGGGTTACGTGCTAAAATGTACAGCTATAAATTGGACAAAACAGATGAAGATATCGAAAATGAGAGGAAACGTTTAGAGAGAAAGGGTCTGAATAAAGAACGTTTAGATAATGAATTGAAAAATTTTGGGATAACTAAAAAGTCAAAGGGTGTTAAAAAATGTGTAGTCAAAAATAATTTATCATTTGAAGATTATGTAGAATGTTTGGAAAATAATGTTCAAAAGAATGTAACTCAGCGAACAATTCGTTCCTACGCCCATGAAGTATACTCCATAGAACAGGTTAAAATAGGTCTGAGCCCACATGACGATAAGCGAAAACTCATGAGCGGTTCGTTTGATACTCTGCCGTGGGGACATTTTAGTTTGAATTAATGTTTTGTTGTTTTTCATTGTAGCAAAAATTGAAAAATGAATCTGCAAGCGTTGTGTATCAGAACGATATGCGAAAACATGAAATCAGTACTCAGCTTCATTCTCAGATCTCCACTGCCCGAACCATTAACCAAAACTGTTATTAGAAATTTCGCAAAGTTCAAATGGCTGCAGATCCATCGTGAATCATCACCCTACACTGACGATATTTTGTTGGATTTTCCCGATTATGGCTATGAAATTGACATGCCTTCCGATGTCCGAAAGGCACTATTAGATGCCCCCAATTTAGAACCATTTTGCGATAAGGACTGTTATTGTACGGTGAAGAAATTTTATGAAATTGAAGAGTTCAATTTAATTGTTTGTAAAGTGTGTAGACATGCATTTACTGAAATTTTGGGAGAGGTTCAGAATAAAAAAATTAATTTCATTAGTAACATTGAGCATGAGATTGTTACCAGCGATGAAGTACATTTCCAATACCAAGATAAATCGTCTTGGTGTCAAAATGACTTTCACAATGTCACCTTCAAATTAAAAGATCGTGATGAGTGTTTTCATGATCTCCACAAACAGAAAAAAGTTAAATTTTGTTAATGTTATTGTGTTGGTGCATCAATATATTTTTTGAAAAAATAAAAAAAATGTTACTCGCCTTTTTCCCCTTTTTCGCCTTTCTCAATTTCACTGCTTATTTTGTTGCTTTCATGTGTCAATACACACACACACACAATTTTATTATTTTTTGAATTATATTCTACTTATATATATATATTTATCGAGAAGACAATGTGGTGTATACTTCTTTTTTATGTAAAAATGAGTTTTATATATATTACTGGCAATAAAAAAACATATTATTGAGAAATTTTCTGTGCTTTATTTAATCTATGGGGTGATATGAAGAAAAAAAAAAAAAAAAAAAAAAACTCGAATAAGCATTCAATCATTTATTACATCCAAAACAAAGGTAAACTACATGAGGCCATTTTTGTGATAAAATAAATATTCTCGCAGAGCATTAGCTAAAATACTATCTGAGGATGATGCTTGACAAAGTCCAATCATGATCTCTTTCAAGGTTAAATTAGTTTTGTTTGTATTCAACCAAGTGTTGGCAATATCACAAATATTACGATAATACTCTTCAAAATTCAATGCATTCAACATGGCGAGCCGATCAGATACAACACCACTGTGAGTAAGTAAAATTTCATCAATGTCCCCTGCATTCAGAGTCATATCGATAATATCCTTAACAATAGAAACTTGTTTCACACCACTCTCCATGAATTGGTATAATTTCACAAAGTCCCCACACTCTATCACCACAGGATCGAACTCATCTGGGTAGCTGCCGTCGTTGCTGTCGTCGAAGAAGGTTTGCTTGATCTCAGTCAATAGTTGTATGATTGAAGCCCACTCGTAGGTGTTGAATGAAATTTGTCGAGTTGAGGACCTATTTTTTAGTATCACACAGGCGCTGAACTCCCTCGTTGGACTTAGACCACATCGAATTTCGTAGCAGGACGTAGGAAACACCATCAACAATATAGGATTTTCACTTTGGGCTTTGATTTCATACCATAACAGCGATTTACCAACATCAAATTGTTGCTGAGCTGCATCCTCATACTTGCTCAAGGCACGATCGATATCCTCAAGAGTTTGCTGATAATCATCCGAATCGTCACCACTACTACTATCATTATCATCAAACTCAACTTGGACGCTGCTGCTGCTGCTGCTGCTACTACCACTACTTTCATAGCCAATATCACGAGGAGACATTTCGAAAATTTATGCTGATGCCGAATTTGAACTGATGTGTTGCTGCTTTGGTTGGACGACGTATTTATACCCCCCACTGCTGATGTGCGGATGTGAATTTCTTTTTTCTGCTAGAGTTCGCTCGAAAGGCCTCCTGATTATCTTGATTTGTGCTAGTTTCTCATACGTTCGTATTATAATCGTGAAAAAGGCCTCATGATGTTCTTGATTTGTGCTGAATTTCCAACTGTTTGTATCATAATTTATTACTAGCATCAATCCAACTGTTGTGTGAGTCATCTAATCCCAACCATTTGACCAACACTTTCTTGCCTTTTCTTCGTATTATTTTCTCTACCAAGTAAACATCTGGATTTGTTGTTTTTTGAAGTTCCTCCGTATAAAAGGCCCCTTTGATTGGCGACCCTTGCATGTCCTCCAAGAGGTAAGTAGTAGGATTCGTTATGCGAACTTGTACAATCTTGAATAATTCTGTGGTCCAGTTCGGGGTATAATTTTTGGCAAAAACATGTTTAGTCTTACTAATCCGCACGATATCACCAATTTTGAATTTTCGTATACCGACAATCTTCAAGTGAGTATAAGATTTGTTGAGGATTTCCTTCTCGTTGGATTTGTTGACTTGAGCTGGTTTGTAGCCAGTCTTGCTATGTCGTGTATCGTTGTAGGATTCTGTAAAGGTATGCAATACGTCT
The DNA here is from genome assembly GCA_918026855.4 of Phaedon cochleariae. Classification (NCBI taxonomy): domain Eukaryota; kingdom Metazoa; phylum Arthropoda; class Insecta; order Coleoptera; family Chrysomelidae; genus Phaedon; species Phaedon cochleariae. The sequence continues at coordinate 27,911,015 of OU896714.1, read as the reverse complement.
ATCCATTTATAGGTACCACTCAAGCTGAAATATTTGTAGAGTTTCTCCTTCAAAGTCCGAATAACACGTTCGGCCATTGCCGCCTTCTTCACCGAATACGTATTGTAATGGTTGATGGAAAACTTTTTCATTAGGCTCTGGAACTTTTCGTTAAAGAATTCGGTACCCTGATCAGTTTGCAAATTTTTTGGCTGTCGTTTCGAGTGTGTTAAAATGTCGGTGAATGCTCGGGTAATTTCGGCTCCAGTCTTGGATTTCAGCGGTCGAGTCCACAGGAATTTGGAAAAACAATCAATCACGACCATTATCAGTTTGAAATTTTTATTTTTCGAAGCATATGAACGCATCTCAGCCAAATCCATCTGCCATAAGTCGTCTAGTCCTTTGATGATGGTGCGACGTCGAGGAAAGTTTTTTCTATTAGGCTTATGCAGCTCATTGACGAGCTGAATTTTTTCTTTAGAGTGTTGTAGCATTGATGCCATTGTAAATTGGAGTGATTGTGAAAAATGGAGAAATGAAACTTATATTGACTTCGTTGGGTTAGGAGTCTATATGATGGGTTTCACACAGGAGGCTTCCTTTTCGGTGGCGGTGGTGTTGTCATAGATTTTGGAGTGATGGCAATCTTGGCCAGATCTTTTTTCATTTGATCAATGACATCAGCAAGCTGGCGTTCTTTATCACGGCTGTGTTGTTGCTCAGCCTTCAAATCGTGCAAACTCTTCACAGTGTTGTCAATCTTATCGACAAGTTCTAGAATATTTTTCACATTCAAGTCGATGTCGCTTTTGAGTTTTGGTAGAGAGTTGTTGCGAAGCTGCTCCACATGTATGTTGATCTTGTGCACTATGCCAGACAACTGAACAAAGTTTGTATTGTACGTTGCTAGTTTAAGATCATGTACATCCACTCTCTTCCTTTCTTTGATTATTTCGTTGCTGAAGCCAGCAAGGTGATTTCGGATTTTTTCACCGTAATTATCGAAAGCTATCTTGAAATCTTTTTTTATTTGGGATATAATATCATCTACATATTGCTTGTTTGTGGCATCACTAGCATTGGTAGGAGGCTGCACGTTGCATACTTTCAAATGCCCAATGTCAATGTCTCCGGTGGGAGTATACGAGAATCCTGATCTCACTACTGTTGCCGCTGAACGTTCATGGTGTGGGATAGACCCACGACCGAATTTGTCAAGACTCATTGTGCAAATGAAGTCTAGTTCATATATGTAAACTATTATATCATTGAACAATGTTCGAAAATGCGTGGAAAAAGCGTCAAAAAAAACCGTCACGTTTTCGTCACGCATGCGTTGAAAAGCGTTGGAAAGCGTTGAAAAGCGTTGAAAAAACGTCGAAAAAGCGTCACGAATCCGTCACGTTTTTGTCACGCTTTTTCAACGCTTTTTTCACGTTTTTTTCAACGCTTTTCAACACATGTGTGTGACGAAAACGTGACGCTTTTTTCACGTTTTTTCACGCTTCTCTGATTATATTAGCCTCCTTCAACTCGTTAACTATGGCAACAATCTCATTGTCATTGGATGTGTTTCCAGCCTGTTGTGACGCGATTAGCAATTTCAATCGATCAACCAATTCATTCGGATCGTCCCAATACATGTATTCAATGGGTGATGTGTTGTAGGCCAATTTTAATCCATGACCAGTCGTTTGCGAGCGAAACATTGGACGAATAATTTCTTTGTATTTGATTCGCTTCGTCCCCTTCAAGTGTCCTAAAGAATTCTTGTGCGCGTCTGTGAGCAGAAGCAATTGCTTGTACTGTGCCTTATCATCCTCATTATAAGATGGATCACTATAGAATAGTAGCTGATAGAGACCTGGGGTAGCGGGAAAGCGCCTACCACCCACAATAATATCACCATTTCTTTGGTGGAAGTTCAATTCATGTGCGTTGAGATACCATTTCGATGTTGTTAGATCGTATGTAGGACCATAAACTTTATCGATGTTTTCATGGTCGGTCCAGTATTGTGTTAGGTATTTTTGAGCTATTGTGGGATATTGTTCAACGTAATCATTTACGGCAGCAGATGAGATATTTTGTGGATCGGCAAAAACATCATTATCAACAGCATCGTCATCATCGACATCAGCATCAGCATCTTCATCATCATCATCACCTCCAACATCTTCAGCTACATCCACGAGAGGAGTGTACTTAGTTCTATTCAGATCGAATCGCTGCGGCTTATTCTCCTTCACCTCCTCCCCACGCGCCGCTGCTGCCTTTTTCGGTACTCTTTTATTTTTCCTCATAAGTGGCAGTGGGTCGAGCTTTTCTCGAATCACTTTAGATGTATTGACGATATCTTTAAGAGGTGCTGTCAATGGTTGAAATATCTTCTGTAGAGCCTCATCATCTTCGGACTTGCCCATCTTCAATGCCAAATACTTTCTCCTGATCGATTTCGACAGTTCACCAATTTTTCTCTTGCGTAATGCATCAGAAATATCACCATGTTTATCGGTTGTCGTCATCGTGATCAATGATGGACCTAGCGTAATCATCATACCTTTATATATTTATCGAAGCCATTTCTATATCTGCCTGCATTAATGTCGAACGACTTTGCTATGACTAGTGTCCCAAATTGACTGCCATTCCAACATTCTGAGCACAAATTCTTGAATTGATTGAATGACATATCTGGTGAGACATGTTCGTCGAAAACGTGCTTCAAGTTCACCTCATCCTGCTTGAATAGCACAATTAGGTTGCAATTATCACGAATGAGCTGCTTGGGGATTTTACTGAAAGTCTGGCATAAGTACGCTACGTCTATGTCTTTATGTCTACACATTGAAAAATATTCGCGAATTTTTTGTTGTTTGTCGCAGGATACATCATCAAAGATGAATATCGAGTTGGTTTTTGCTTTCGCCGGATCTATGACTTCATCATTCTCTTTGAATGGAAAATATCCGACCCCCTTTACTGAATCCAACACCTGTTGCAGCAGTTGATATTTCGGTTGGTACAACGACTTTGAATACACGTAAACGTTTTTAAATTTCGCGCCATTCGGATTGAAAAGCAGGGACAGCATTGCGTTGGTCTTCCCACATCCACTGGGTCCACAGAAGATGGCTCTGAAGGAATGTGGAAGCAGTTTCCCATGTTTACCGCTACTACTACTACTATTCCTCTGACTATTGGCTAGAACCTCATCCAAATTCTCGATAGGTAGCGTCCGTTCTTGTTGAACGACCTTCATCATGTGATAGCATGATTTGAAGTACACTAATATATAAATGTAGGTGGTGCTCTTCATACTCATCATTGTTCATGTTGCTGTACCACGGTGAGGGTGTGTTGAATTCTGTAATCAATAAGCTGCCCTTCGAATTACACATACCAGGTTACAGATTTTGTGGGCCAGGTACGAAGTTAGAGAAGAGACTTGCTCGAGGGGACACTGGAATCAATCCATTGGACGACGCTTGTCGACAGCACGACATTGCCTATTCGCAGAACCAGTCTTTGGAGGATCGTCATAAAGCCGATTGGGTGCTTGAGAATAGAGCGTGGGAACGTGTCAAGGCAAAGGACGCTAAATTCAAAGAGAAAGCTGCCGCCTGGCTAGTTACTACTGGGATGAAGGCTAAACGTAAGCTCGGCATGGGTCTCATGTCACGACCATCATTCGCCAGCGTGATCAAGTACATAAAAAATGTACTATCAAAGTCAGATGGTGGTGGTAGTGGGCATCAAGGTGGTGGTTTGAAAAAATCTACACTGGCTGCTCTCAGAGCAGCTAGAATGGCCATCAAGAAAGCTGGAGGCAAGAAAAAGATCCGCGTTCCAAGAATTATACCGTTCAATTCGAATAAGAAGAGTGGAGGCATCTTCCCGCTCATTCCGATCTTTGCAGCTTTGGGAGCACTGGGATCATTGGCAGGGGGCGCGGGAGCGGTGGCAAAGACTGTCATTGATACTAAAAATGCTGCGAAAAAACTAGAAGAAGATCATCGGCATAACAAAGCGATGGAAGCCATTGGAAAGCAGGGTTCTGGCTTGTATTTGCGCAAGACGTCTAAAGGATTCGGGCTGTATTTGAAGAAGCAAAAAAACTAGTAGCCAAGCTACCCAATAAATCCATGTACGATTCAGAAATAATAAAGTATGCCAAACAATTGAAAATACCATTTTTTCGAGGTGTTTTTATGCGTGACACTTTACCCATACGTCGTCGTCCCTGGCGTCGTGAGTGTGCAATCATAAATTTGGATACTTCAAATCATTCTGGTACACATTGGGTAGCTTATAAGAAACACGATAATGTCGTGGAATATTTTGACAGTTATGGAATGCTGAAACCACCCGAAGAATTGGCTCGATACTTGGGTGAAAATGTGAAAATCTTCTACAATAATGATCAATATCAGAATTTCAATCAAAGTAATTGTGGACGTCTTTGCTTGGAATTCCTCGATAAAAACAAGTAACTAGATGGTTCAACGTCAGTCATGTCTTTGATATTAACGCTGAAGGGTCGCACTTCTACGCTCTCCATAGACTTTCTTACACCACTGCAATTAGATCCAGAATCAGACTACGGTCTAGCATTGCTAGGATTTCACTCATACAACAGTATACCAAACATCGATAAGGGATCCAAATTTTACTTGCAAGACCAATCGTCGAAGGCAAAGAAAATCATCGAAATCCCAGAAGGTTCCTACGACATTGTGGACATTGAAGCATTCATTCGAAAAGAATTGGGTATTTCTACTGCGAAAAACGTTGAAGATATATTCTCATTGAAACCCAACAACAATACATTGAAGTGCGAGATCTCCAGCAATAGGTTTGACATTGATTTCAAACCAAAGGATAGTATCGCTCAAGTGTTGGGATTCTCGAACAAATTGTTGAAAGCCAATAAAATTCACAGCTCCGATCTGCCCGTTAACATAACCAAAGTCAGAACCATTCACATTGACAGCAACGTCACTGCTGGAGCTCTTTACAACGATCGACCTTCACATACGATCTACGAATTTGCAGTTGCAGTCGATCCGGGGTACGCAATAGACGAAACTCCTAGGAATCTCATCCATTTACCCATAGTTAGCAGGCGGGAGCTACCAAATATCACGCTTCGAATACTAGATCAGGACTTGAGAGAGGTAAATTTCAGAGGTGAAGAGATAATAATCCGATTGGAATTAAGGAAACTTGGAAGATGGGACTAGTGTTTGACTACTCCTATAAATCGAACGATTATCCGACTCCTTCATCAGTCTCAAGAACGTCATCCAGCAAAGCAGACGTGCACCATCGTCGTCATCATCCACATCGTTCGAAGAAACAGTTGACATTATCCAATATCCTATTTCTCAAATCAATCGGCTTTATTGTCAACGATGACAGCCCAAGTTTTCGACGTCTTTCGCAAGCCAAGGTTCGATGAATCCATCACTAAAGTGGAGTGGCGTACCTATCACCCGTACGTCAAATCGTTTGAGAAGAATGACATCATAGACATTACTATTAATCAGGCAGATGTCTGGCTCGCTATGTTCGAGGGTGTTCTCATCGTAAAAGCCAAATTAGAAGTTGTTGGAGGTGGTACGGGCACTTTAACTCACAATGCCGGCGCATATCTCTTTGATTCTTGCACATATGAATTGTGCAATAAGGAATTGGATGCAGCGCGATATCCAGGAATAACGAGTACCGTAAGAGGATATTTATGTTATGCTCCTGAAGATTCACACCACCTAGCAATAGCAGGGTGGAACTACCCAAACGCTCCCATCCTTAATGCCGATAAGACGTTCACCATGAACATTCCATTGAAACATTTGTTCTCCATATTCAATGATCATCAGGTAGCAACGTTAGGAAAACAGTCGATTCGTTTAGTTCGATCACGCACTGACGCCAACAGTGTGAAGGTTGTTGAAAGGCCAAGTAATTCTATCCAAGGAGCTCCTCTGACGCAAAGTAGCGCCAGAATCATAATCGACAGCATTACTCTAAAGGTACCGCATCTCACTCCGAACGATGACATCAAATTTCAATTGTTGAAACGTGTGCGAGCCGATGAGCCTATGATAGTAGCGTTTCGTAAATGGGAACTACATGAGCTTCCAGCACTCACGCAAAACTCCACCACCGAAGTTTGGTCTGTGAAAACTTGTTCGGCAATGGAGAGCCCCAGATATATCGTAGTCTTTTTTCAAACGAAAAAGATTGATGATATACATGAGGATGTCACATTGTTTGATCACGCCAACATCAAATCCTTACGATTGGCTCTGAATGGTGACTACTATCCGCAGGAACGAGTACTCCTGGATTTTTCCAACAATCAATACGCCGATGCCCACTTCAATTACTCTGAATTCAACAAAAGCTATCAAAATTGTGTTCAGAAGCGTCCTCTGGTGAACTTTTCCGAATTCAAAACACATCCTATGTTCGTCATCGATTGTTCGAGAAGAAGTCTCGGTCCGAAGGCATCGACAGTCGACATCAAGTTGGAGATTGAAGCAACTACGGGTTTTCCTGCAGGCACCAAGGCCTATTGCATCATCATTCACGATCAAATCATGGAACATCTCCCACTCAGCGAAATTGTTCGAATCATTGATTGATAACAGAAAGTTCAACCCTATCAATACATCAGTTTATTCCAAGACATCATGCAGATCGCACTGGTCGACATTCAAGGCTTCTTGGTGGTCGGTGAATTCGTTCCGAAAGAGTTGACAGTCCGCATTGGTAAAAAGACGAGCCATTTCCTATTCAAACCATCTGTGGAGTTTGCTAGTTTGAGCAAAAATGAGAAGAAGACGGCAAACTTTGTTGAACGATACTGCCACGGTTTGAGTTACTCAGGTGGTTATGTGGACTTTGATGAGCTGAATCGAATACTATTAGATACCCTCCATCAAGCAGATTTGATCTATGTTAGAGGTCATCAAAAGATACAGTTCCTGAAGCGAAAGTGTGATGAATTGGAAATATGCTGCGAGATCGTAAATATGAAAGACTTTGATGGTTCATGGTGGTCACCGATTATATTCAAACCCACAACCCCAGCATGCATGCATCATATCCAAGGAGGTGGTGGTGGTGAAAGAAAGTTCCAGTGCAGTCTTCACAATGTCGATACTTTATATAATTGGTTATGTAATTTATTGCCTAAATAAAAAAGCTATGAATAATATGAATGTGTTGTTATTTCATCAGTCTGCAACTTGACTTGAAACTAGAAGCATACACTCATATTGCTCTGCTCAAAAACAAACAAAATAATGAAACCTGAATCAGCTGTGCTCTTAGAGTTTCTGAAATCTCCTGCAATGGCTTTGGTGAAATTCACTGAAGAAGAATTACAGTACATTCCAGTGGAATGCCTCATTGAATATGCTAATGCTTGTGGGCTATTGGCTGTGTGGCACAAACTTCCTCAAGAATATCGTGGCAACTTCAACCTCCAAATCAAGCTGCCGTGCTTCGTCCATTATAACCGACCTGATTGGACTACTCACTGGGATGGCCCGCCATCTTCTCAAGAATCATGCTATTTTTGTAAAAAAGCTTTACTGTGAAATAAAAAAAATTGATTATCTATCAATAATTTTCCTCGTAGTAGTAGTAGTAGTTTCATTTCGCATTTATGTACCATTAATGACATATGTCAATGGTAGAACGATATCCCTCAAACCATGCGACTTTGCATATAGGCATATATTGACATTTCCGAGAATTGTCCATAAAAAATCCTATTTTTAGAGAGAGAGAGAGTACCCACACACGTCACGTGATGTCATTTTACCAGAAGAAAAAACAACAGCATGACGCGTCACCCACTATAAAATAAATAATTAATTATTCAAGTATTTGTTTCCAATACGAGCGCGCGCGCGCGCTTATCATTCTAAGGGATCTCTCGCTTTGCTAGATCTTCGAACGCCATGAAGCGAGACAGCGTTGCCACACACAATAATGTAACAATATTAACATCCAAACACATACGTCCGACAACGTTGCAGCACCGCGCGCTCGAGCCGCCTTACTCTCTACCTCGATAGATCCGTTGCAAAGATAAGCGCGCGCGCCTGCGATGGATATTATTTTCAACTCGAAGTTTCTTATCTCTGGAATGCATCTCTCGCTTCACTGTACCTCGATAGATCCGTTGCAAAGATAAGCGCGCGCGCGCCAGCGATGGATATTATTTTCGACTCGAAGTTTCTTATCTCTGGAATGCATCTCTCGCTTCACTCTACCTCGATGGATCCGTTGCAAAGATAAGCGCGCGCGCGCGCCAGCAATGGATATCCCGTTTGAATAGCATTTAAATAATTGAAATATCACGGAGGTCGGAATACCGCAGTGCGTATATACGCTGCCTCATAATGCAAAGGTCCCTGGTTCAATTTCCCCCACCGGCGGTGACAGCTTTTTTTAATTTATTTATTTAAAAATTCATCATGATTAAGATGTCATAACCTCACAATTTCAAATTTACCGCCATCAGCGCCGCCGCCATCTGCAAATTTGAACTTCGCGCCACCAGCGACACCAGCGACACCAGCGCCAACGCTAACTAGCGGCATTTTATTGAGGCTCTGACGATCAATCGGCTTTGTATCACTACTCGTCCGATTTTTAGAAATGCTATGAGATGGCGCTGGTGAATGCATGTGAGATAAAAGACTCGTGAAGTAACAGATCAGAATAACTATTATATACTGTAATATATCATGCAACATATTATTCTGAATGAGATCTCGATAGAATTTCACCTCTAGAATTCTTGTAAGCTTCTCAATACAGCTTCTCAATGTTGAATTGTATATTTTTCATATTCTCATTGTCGGTGTTTGATAGGTGTATAGAGAAGCAGTTAGTTCAAACTGTCTGCGAGCGGTATTAGTTGTCAGGAATTCGATTTTAGGTACCTACGTGAATTATATTGAAGAAACCCCTCATTCAATTTAGAATTTTCTCACACTCTATACATATATATTGTTATGAAAAATGGTGAAAAGTTGGTAAATATCTTTAAATTAAGTTAATTATAAATTTGTACAGTTAGTTTTAAGAAAAATAATAAAAAAAAAAATAATGTTTTGAAATTGAATGCTGTAACACTAAATACAGTGAACGAATTTCGGAGTGGAGTGTGAAAAGAAATAGAGGAAATCTAGGAAGAAGGCACAGGGAGACTGTTACCATGGAAAAGTTTGTTTTTTTGTTTGTGGTGGTTGTTGGGGGAAGCCATTTGGAATGATAGAAAGAAAAATTACCGATTTTTACAACAATCAGAAAATTAAAGAAGAAATCCAAATAGAACTGATAGAAATTGGCATAAGAAAAGCGACTAAACATAATTGGACACTGATTGAATGAAGAAACTCACCTGAAGCTGCATTTTAACATATAAAATCCAGGAGGAAACTACATGGATACACTACCAGTAAAAGAATAATATCCAAGGTATTTATCTCAGGATCCATACAGTACTGAGTATATTTCGACAAACTTCCTGATGTTCTCTTCAATGAATTTGAATCACAATCTCACATGAAAACAAGAAATTTATCTACTACAAACTTTCATGCGCTCTAAGTGACTTTTAAAACTCCATAAAAAAACATTTCCTACAGTAAATACTACTCATTATTCTGTATAACAGACTCTATTTATACATTAGCAGACACCATATCTCCAATGTTGGGAGAAATTTCATAGTTTATAAACAATAAGTTTGGTTAGAATATCACAGATCTGACAGAAAACCTAATCATTAATTCCGTTGTGGCTAGTGAATCAGCACCGTGACCATAACACATGAAAGGAAAGGTTCTGTGGTATTCTCACAATTTCAACATTTTTGATAATAAAAAAACATTGATAGAATTAAGTTAGCTAGCGCAGAATAGGGTAGAAATAAGGTAAGACTGATTTGAACACCATAATTTTCATGGTTTTTTTTTGATGAATGTTTATAATAAAACAAACAATCAGAGTTTGAATCATCTTTATGTAATTCTTTTGGTACAAAAATAGTCAAAGTATCTATAAAAAAAAAATATATTAAAAAAAAACCTTTCTGAGAATTCTACCTGAGCAAGAGAGTTCTGCATGTTCTTGGGTACCGACTGAGCTGAGTTGGAGTAAAAGAAATAAAAGGTAAGAGACAACAATGAGAAGAGTGTAAGTATTTATCTGGGCAATCAATAATATAAAAAAAAATACAAACTATAACAATATATATATATATATATAGAAGAAGAAGAAAGATAGTGTGTATGAACACAGAGCCAGAGTATGAAGTAAAAGATTGTAGGTTTAATCCGTTCCGTGAGTATATATATATATATATATATATACACATATACATCTTATCGAAATGTTATATCTATACATACAAGAATATAAAGAAGAACGTGGTGCTTCCAAAGTCAGAATGATATGATACAATGAAAAATTTCATGCGTATACAGGGTGAGTCAGAATAATATGAATCCATGACGAATTTTGAAATCATCACATTACTAACCTAATTTTGAAGTAAACAGTTCGTATCGCTGAATATCCTGAACTCAATTCGTTTTGTAATAGGGTGTCAGGAATTGGATTACGATTTGAAATATTGAAAGGCTATAGAAAGCAAAGTTAGTTATTCAAATAGCATTCATTCGAATTTTTTTCAACTCTTGAGGTACTCACGGTCGCATATGACCACATAATTCTTTATATCACCATTTCCAGACATCAGAATCACTCCTACTTATTCGTTCATCATAACTTCAACTGACGCAGTCAAACAAGCCTTTTGAGTTCTCATGAGCTTGGACAGCAATATCAAGAATATATCTTCAGGAGTAGCTGAAACCACTCTCAACATGTTGTTTTCAAATGCAACTCTATGACATTTGACAACTCATTGGAAATCAGGTGGACAGAGGAGTCTAGCAAACTGAAGAAATTCAAGATTCTTGTACTTCTCTGATGAGCATTCTTTTCGAAAATGATTCCTCAAATTTTTCATGGAATCTTCAGTTACTTCAGAGGATCACAAAATTCAACGAACGCACTTTATGCAAATTTTATGATGTGATATATTTTTGTATCCAGCTTTCCATGGACATTTAAGCAATTGAATAATTTTCGATATGTTTTTTCCGAAAAATCATCGAGGACGTCATGAAGGAGACGTTAATCACCCTGTATATTTGATTCTTGCCTACAAATTTGGAAAAATGAGAAAGGATTTTGACCTGTTTCAATAGATTACTCACAAATGGATAGTTTGGCTAAAAACCAATGTATCCACTACTATACAAGAATCCTGCTCGATGTGACGTATTTGCTGCATACAAATACAATGTGTGATATATGTTTGAATTCAGCTTCTCAGAAAGATTTCGAATATTGAATAATATACAGCGTGTCTCACTTCGAATGGTTCCCCCTCAATATCTCGGTAATTAGTCATGCGATTCCAACCAAATTTGGTGTGGCATGAATTACCATCAATATGTTCAGTTTCACAGGAATGCACATCATTTTGGACAGTGCCATGCGATTTTATCTCGAGAAAAACGGGGTCGATTTTTCATGAAATCATACTAGGCATTTTTCCACAGGGAATCTTACCTCATGCTTCAGAACCTCCATATGCAGAAATCACCTGATTCCGAATTAACAGGCTTGGCCTAATTTTCCTTATTTTCAGTCTCGAATTGATAATGACTTCGAATCGAATACGGTACTGATAATTTGCTGAAGCTATGGAATAAATTTCTGTTGGATTAGCATTCCGATGTAGTACGGTTCTGATAGAATACCCTATCGATGAAATTTGATTATAATAAATTACCGTGATGATGAATAACTGTTTTGATGAATTACTGTTTTGATCAAATACGGTTCTTATCGAATACCATTTTGATGGATTACATTTTGACGCTTTACGATTTGTTATTTCACATTCCTACAAATTACGGAGCTTTGTTTCACAAAGCGATGAAATACGTGCTTACAGAATACAGTAACTATAAATTACAGTACCCACGGATGAAGAAATATATTCCTATGAAATATATTCTTATAAAATATTTTCTTATAAATTATATCCTGATACTTTTATATTCTGACGTTTTGGGTGTTCCCGCACGGTTCGCGCTCATTCCGCCAGTATAGATATTATGTCATGATCACGTAATCTCCGTCAACAGCAGATGACATAACTGTCAAGAATTATAAATCCGACTGACTTTCTCAATGTACAATATTGCAGTAGGTAAAGTGAAGTACGTAATGCGTGTTGCGAAGCAATTACGTACTCAACGCTCCGCGGCGGCGTGTGCAAAATTTCATTTAATATACTATTTGTCAATGAATTTTCGAGGAGGTTTGGAAATGTTTCTGTGATATGTGTTGTAGTCACTGTTGAGTCAGTACATTTGATGATATGTTCTGGTTTGTAATTTCAATAATGTAAATTCTTCATAAACAACTAGAGCAGGTAGACTCTGAAACGGTGTTAATGAACATAAAATAAAAGAGACTCAGTATAGAATTGGAAATAAAAGACAGTGATCGGGGAAAAAGAGAATAAAGGTAGTCAAGGGGATAAAAAAAAAGAAATAATAAACAAGTAGTAAAAAAAAGGGATTAGAAAGGTGAACGGAAAAACAGTAAATTTCTTTGAGAATAGAGATATACGGAATAGTGAATTGATTGATATTGTATATAAGAAAGGAGGTATCAGGGAGAGTAGCAGAGAAGGAGAATATTGTGAAGAAATAGTACACAGAAACAAGAAGATTGCAGGGAACGATGGAATTGGCAAGACACCAGGACACCAGGTATTTGGAACTATAGATAATTAAATTTTAAGAACGAGGAACGTTACATTGGCGCCCGAGAAAAAAAAAAGATAAAATAGAGATTTTTTTTTTCAATTAGTGGAATTGGATTGTCGAATTTGAAGTGACACTGACAATGTAAAAATATATATAATATATACGGTGGGTTGAAAAAAATATCAGATTTCGAATTCCTGGATAAGGATGAAACTGAGAATTATTAAAATTAAAGGACAATTAGGTTTGTTTACAGGGTAAACTAGGTATTATATTGGAATTTCCTATATTAATACATTGCATTGATTATAGATTTATAGCTGTTCTTTAACTTAGTAACTATTAGCTTCATTTGATATTGAATATATGTTACTGATATATGTTTCCCGCTGAGAAATTGATTTGAGTTATGATTTATGAGTTTATGAGTCAATGATTATTACTTTTGTGAAAAGGCGAAGTTGAAGTGCTGTTTAGTTAGTGAGTGTTCCATTTCTGAATGTGTTAGTTTAAATAGTTAATTTGAGGTATATTTGAAGTGATTGTGTGATTATTGAAGATGGAAAATAATAGGGAACCTATAGCCGAGATACATGCTGTTTCTGATTCTGAAGCCATTTCAACAGGAGCAGTACGAAGAAGAAATAGAAGTATAGAGAAGTATTTGAATAGATCTGGTAAAAATAGAAATCAAGGAGATTATAATTTGCCTGTGAGAATTGATTATGATGATTTAACCGAAGATAGAAGGCGAGTGGATAAAAATCGGTTCAGTGAATATAGCGCTGGACGAAATGTGGAATTTCGAAGAGACATCGAGACGGATGGAAACAAATTTGAAAATTTGATGGAAAGATTTTTCACAAAATTCACTGATGTGATGAAGCCTGCGGTGAATGTATCACATTAACCGGATTTCGAAGGTAAATTAAGAGAAATGCCTACTGAATTTATAGAAGAATTAGAGTTTTGGTTCAGAGAACAAAACATTCCTGAAAAAGAAAAAATCATTTGGCCAAAACGTAGCTTAAAGGGAGAGGCGAAGCTTTGGTTTGATTCTTTTTGTAGGGTGCAGAATTTTCAGCAATTTAAAACGAAATTTTTGAGCCGATTTGGGAGGAATAAGAAAGAAATGTTGAAAGAAATTTTCAATGGTGACTATATGAAAGATGGAAAAGGAGAGACTTTGTCAAATTATTTTTTGAGAATTTGGAAGAAAGCTGAATACGTTGATTTCCTCAACAAAGAGGAATTGTTAGATGCAATTATTGAACACTACCCTAGAGACATAACTAGAATGTTGATTACCGCATATCCGAAAACAGCTGAAAATGTTTACCTAATTCTGGAACAATATGACAAAATTGAAGAAAGAAATCAGGATAGTTGGGATTCACATAGGGATGAGAGATTGTACAGGAATAGATACAACGAACGATCTGTTGGATTCAGGAATATGAATGATAATAGAAATTATTCACGAAATAATGGAAATGGGAATTTCAGAGGAAATCAAACTGAAGAATTTATCAATGATATGAGACGAAACAATTTCAGAAATAGGCAAGATAATACGAATGGTACACGAGATAAACAATATCAAGCGAATTGGAGAGAAGAAACCCAGGAAAATTGGCGGAAAACTGGAAGAGATCTATACAGTATACCTAGCGAGGCAGAAAAATCTGTAAGAGAAGTGAGGAATGAGTATGGACAAAAAAGAGATGTGAGAGTGAGAACAATGACTCAACAAAAAAATGTTGAGGAACAGGAAGCTCTCGATCAGCCGGAAATCTAGAAGTGGTGAGTCAAAATTGCTCCGAGGGCGCACCATTTGAGAGAGGAGCAATACAGGTGAGTGATGTTGATAAATTTATTGTGAGTGGCACATTAGAAGAATTTCCTTGTGGTGTGTTAGCAAATGATAATAAAAATGTGAAATTGAATAAACATATTTCTAGGCCCTTCATTAAAGGAAAAATTTGTGAAAATATAATACCAGAAATTTTGATTGATAGTGGTTGTCAAATTTCAGCTATGTCGAAAGATTTTTATGAGCATCTGCTTGAAAAAAAATTTGATATTCCGAAATTACCATTTACAGGGGTAACTATCATTGGAGCAACTGGTAATAAAAGTAAAAGAGTAGAATTTCAAGTATTTATATCTCTTGAAATTGATAACGAAAATTTTGATATTACTCTATTAGTTATTGATAATTTGATTCATCCAATTATATTAGGAATAGATTGGTTAGTAACTGTTAAAGGAAAAATGGATTTTTATGGAAATTGTTTAATTCTGAATATAAAAAATGAGGAGGAGATTATCAACTTCAATAAGGGTACAGAAAATTCAGAAACTATGAATTTATTAGCAGTTGTACAAGAACAGCGTTCTGATAGTGAGGTTGATTTTCAACAAAATTCAAAAGTTTCGGACAAATTGAAGACTTCAATAGAGAAGTATCAGATTATTTTTCAGAATAAACCAAGCTTGACAGATTTTTACACTCATGATATTGAATTAAAAGATAGTAAAAGTATAATATTTGCTAAAAGTTATCCTGTGCCAATGTGTCATAGAGAAGCAGTTAAAAGAAAAATAAATGAAATGTTAGATTGGGGGGTAATTGAGAGGTCAAATACTTCATACATAAGTCCCATTATTCCGGTTATGAAGCCTGATGGTTCGGTTAGGGTTTGTTTGGATGCCAGAAATTTAAATAAAAATATACTCATGGATCATGAATGTCCTTTGAATCCGGAACAATTGCTTTATAGATATGAAAAATGTATTTATATGACCACATGTGATTTTACCAGTAGTTATTGGCAAGTTCCTTCATCAGAAAATGCGAAGAAGTATACAGGATTCATGTTTGATAATGAAGTTTATCAGTTCAAAGTTATGCCGTTTGGATTAGCAACAGCTGTGGCTGGAATGACTCGTTGTTTTGATAGAATTTTTCATGAACATCAAGGATTCATATGTAACTATATTGATGATATTTTAATTACTTCTTCATCAGAGAATCAGCATTATGAGCACTTGGAAATTTTTTTTCAAACAGTGAAAAATGCTAAAATGACTTTGAATTTAAAAAAATGCTAGTTTTTTCGAACAGAAGTCAAGTTTTTAGGTCACATATTAACTCCTCAGGGTTTAAAAATGGACTATAGTAAAGTTGAAGCGATTATAAAATATACTAAACCAAAGAACATAAAACAATTGCGATCTTTCCTAGGCGTATGTAATTATCATAGACGGTTCTGTGATCAGTATGCAAAGTTGTTAACTCCTTTGATAAAGTTACTAAAAAAAAATGTTAAATGACATTGTACTAAAGTGAAAGAGACTGCTTTTCGAGAAATAAAAGAAGCTCTTGCAAAAGATGTGATCCTTCATCATCCTGATATACAGGTAGCATTCAATTTAGAATGTGATGCTAGTTCGTTTGCGATAGGTGGTCGTCTATATCAAATGATAGATGGGTCAGAAAATAATATTGCATTTGCCAGCAGAAGACTATCGCCAGCAGAGATTAATTATACATGTACTGAACGTGAATTGTTGAGTGTAATTTATTGCTTGAAAAAAATGGAGAACAATTATATTAGGTTGCAAAATTATTGTATGGAATGATCATAAGTCATTGTCATTTTTGATGAGCTGCAAGACGATGAATGCAAGATTGAATGGATGGGTTTTAGAAATTCAAGAGTACAATTTAGAGATGAAATATAAAAAAGGAATGGAAAATGTTATCGCAGATGCGCTTTCTAGATATGTCGCTGTTGAGGATATTAATGAAATGCTGGGAAATAATACTTTCGTTATAGCTGAAATGAAGGTTCAATTGAATAAAAAGTTGATGGAGAAAATCAAAAATGTAGGAAAATTTTAAGATGAAGATGAAAATTCGAGACAGATAAAAAAATTCGTGGAATGAACAATCTGATAAATTCAGGGATAGAATGTTAATTGTTGAAAATATTTTATATGCACGAAATAGAGATGAAGCAGATTGGAAAATTGTGGTCATTTTGGGGTTTGGAAGACTTACAAAAGTATTTCAAGAAATTTCATTTGGAATGGAATAAAGAGAAGTATCAAAAATGTTGTTAGGACTTGTCAACTTTGTCAGAAAATGAAAATTTCGACAGTGAGAATACAGGGTAATATGAAATCTATTATTCTAGAAAATGAAAAAGATATGATTGCTGTTGATTTATTTTGCCCCTTGCCAACTAGTATCGGTGGTGTGAAGTATGTTCTGGTAGTGTTGAATGTATATACCAAGTACATAGTATTATATAATCTGAAGAGAGCTACTTCTAGAAATATAATAAATAAATTGGAGAAAGATTATCTGATAAATGAATTTATTCCAAAGAAAATGTTAGCAGACAATGGAACTCAATTTACAGGGAAAAATTGGAAAGAATTTTTGAAAAGATATGATATCAAAAACTTACATTGTTCTATTAGGTTTCCACAGGGAAATCCAGTCGAACGTGTTATGCGAGAATTAGCTAGATTATTGCGAATGTACTGTTATGCATATAAGCATTCCAGTTGGGCGAAATTTGTTCGGATAATACAATTCCTTTCGAATTGTTCAGTTCATGATTCTACAGGAATCGAACCTATTTATTTAGAAAAAGGTATAGACCCACAAGGATTTGTGAGAAATATAGTTAAATTTCCTACATCGAACATGAAAAAAAGGAACGAAATTATATCAGATGTAAAATTGAGACTCATTAAGAAAGCGGGAAAAAGGCAAGAAAGGCATGACAAAAATAAAAAAATTACTGAATTCAATGTTGGAGATAAGGTGTGGTTGAAAAATAATTGGATATCATCTTTAGAAGATCGTGAGATAAAGAAGATGTTTCTTCTTTATGAGGGACCATATTTTATCAGTAAGATTGTAGGTCATAATTCATATCAATTGAGGCATTCTGACAATGGTAGGATTAGAGGAAATTTCAATATAGTAGATTTGAAACCATGTTTAGACTAATGAGATAGTAATTCAATTTTAATTCTTGAAAATTTCAAAATCTCAGTTTTGTCTACGTTTCAGTAGTTTGGGGGGAATGAAACGGTAAATTATTAAACAAAAAACATATTTTTTCTGTTATAATAATTTGGGGGGACAATGAAACGGTGTTAATGAACATAAAATAAAAGAGACCCAGTATGGAATTGGAAATAAAAGACAGTGATCGGGGAAAAAGAGAATAATGGTAGTCAAGGGGATAAAAAAAAAAGAAAAAATAAACAAGTAGTAAAAAAAGGGAATTAGAACGGTGAACGGAAAAACAGTAAATTTCTTTGAGAATAGAGATATACGGAATAGTGAATTGATATATTGTGATAGTGTATATAAGAAAGGAGGTATCAGGGAGAGTAGCAGAGAAGGAGAATATTGTGAAGAAATAGTGCACAGAAGCAAGAAGATTGCAGGGAACGATGGAATTGGCAAGACACCAGGACACCAGGTATTTGGAATTATAGATAATTAAATTTTGAGAACGAGGAACGTTACAACTCATGTTTGCTCGTCCATAATGAAGGGAACTATCACAAATAATCGAAGATATCGAATTTGCCGAGTTTAAAGGAGTCAATATAAATTGTTCCAATTGGTTTTTCCAAAGTAGGCGTAGGGGTTGAAGTTTGATCAAAGGCCTTCAATATTCGACTCGTTGACAATTATACAGGGTGTCCGGAAATTATGCGCAAAAAATCAAGGGGGTGATTCTTCATGATAAAATAAGGAATTTATTTCATATGTACGTGGGTCCGGAAATGCATAGTTTTCAACATACAGTGTGTTGAACTTCAAAAAAAAAATCGGTTTTTTATGAATATCTCAAATATCCTTTCACCGATTTACTTGAAATTCGGCAGTGATATTTTTTGTCATGAGGAGCTGATCTAGCCATAATTGAATTGGAATTATGAAATCCAGTGGCGTCCCGGGGGACACCCTACAGAATATTATTGTCAATAAATTGTGCGCCACTGATTTTTCTGAATTATTCATCTTTATATCCTATTGACCAACTAGAAATACATCATTTTGGTCTCCTGATTTGTTTTGATATTTTGCTTCATTTCTGTGTAAAAAAATAAATACCAATTTATTGTATAAATTTGTGCAAAAAATTCCTTCAAAGACTGGGGTGAAAATAAATGTGTGATCCATAATCATAGACATAGAAGAAGAAAGAAGATTCATATTCGTTTTATAATACATGTTTGACACACTTTGTATTATTGAAAACTACGCCTTCCTGGACCCAGATACTAATGAGAAAAAAAACATGTTATTTCATGTTCAATCACCCACTTTTTTTGCTCTCAATATCCGGTCACCCTGTGTGTACCGTTTCTGTCAATTCCGGTAAATGAGCTGTATGTCGCAATCTATCAGTCACCAATGAAACTAAGACCTCATTTGATCGCGATTTCGAGTGTTTTACCACCATATGAAACTATGGATGTCCGGAAACAGTGCACAAAAAATCGAAGGGGTGATTTTATTTTCCAAATATTTCAAAAAGGTTCTCTTGTTTCATCACAATGAAATGAGCAGTTCTCGAGAAAAAAACCGTTTCAAAATTTTGCTACCACTACATCTGACCATTATGAATAATTATGATTACATTATCCTCAACCATATAGCAAAGCATGCTTTGGAAACAACTGCGTGGATCATGGACGTATAAAAAAGAAGGACACAGCAACTCTATACTTTCAGCATATAATGTTTTGAAGTCTTAGAGATGTAGGCAAACGGGTTGAGGGGAAGGGAAACGGTAACGATAGACTGTGCTATTTCCTCAAACGGCAGCGGCGTGCGAAAATGAATTATCGTGATAGTAAATTTCGGAATCCAAAATGCAAATAGCGACTAAAAACTGAATACCAATCACTTATGACCGTTTCCCAAGTAGCACACTCATATTGGGCCGATATTGGACCAATATAGATGAAAAATTGGCGCAATATCGAGAAATCAAGTAGGCACAATATTGGATCCAAACATTCAACATGCTATTGTAGATTGATATTGATTCGATGTTTCATAAAAAGATTGTTAAATCATTCAACAAAATATCTGAAATAATATTGATTTATAATCATCCTACAATATTGATTTGTTGATATGAAAAAAACAATGAAGTGCGTTGATTGAGAATCATTCATCATCTCTATATATGTAACTGATGGCTCATCGATATTGACCAACAATATAGTAGGTTGAAGATGAGCAATATTCTTGGCATCACCACGTAGTGATATATTATAAATATTGACACCAAATATAGATCAATAATGAGAAATAATCTTGTTATTGCATTCATGACTGATGTTGAGACTAATTGAAAAAAAAAATATCGACACATATTCAAAAGAATGCTTCAAATTATATCAGTATCTTATATTCATACTATATAGTAACTCAGACATTGGGTAGGAATATGGACGGGTTATTTATTAACAATATCTCAAACATATCGCCAAGAAATATATATTCCGTATGAAATATCGGTATGCTTAGGTATTGATGGATGATATTCATGTTTCTATCAATCAAACGTTGATACAATATCTATCCATAATATTAACAGGAGATTCAAAACAAATATATACACATATTGAACAGTATGCTTGGAACAGAATCAATATAAAATATTCATAAAATATAGTTATGCGAATATTGGTTGAGAATATGTGGTGATCATTGAAAATTGATATTCAAGATATATTTGAGGAATATATAAATATTATATTCAACATCAATATGCTGGGATGATAGATGATCATATATGGAATAATGTCGTATTCGAAAGTTTATGGAACAATGATATTCCAATGTGGGGAGTGAATTGAAAAAAAATATTGACAAATATCAAAAATAAAGCTCAGAGCTATATCTAAAAATTATATATAGACAATATAGTTGAATAGATATTGTGATATATCTACAAAAACATATATCTTTCATATTGAACATCAGTATAATGTGATATTGATGGATCCCATTGAATAATGTCATAACTGGAAGTTGATACGAGATAGATAATGAATGAAAGTAGTATATTGATAACAAATATTGACACATATTTAAAATAATGTCGGAAATTATATCGATGGCCAATATTATTACATATATGTATGTGGATATCGGCGAATAATATCTAGTAGCTATTGAGGAAGAAGTCTACAGAAATATCTACAAACAATATCTATAACATATTGAACAGCGCCTTTTCAGGATATTGATGAATCATATTGATCATTCTCACACTTTGAAGTTGATACAACATTCATTTTCAATGCGCGAAAAATGTCGAAGTGAAATATACCTATATATTCAAAATATTGCCCTGAACTATATCTAAGGTAGACATTCACACAATATCATCATCCAGATATTGAATGAGGATATAGAGTGGTTATCCAGGAACAATCTCCACAATATATTTTCAAAAAATTGTTATTTTATATTGAACATTCACGATGATACGATATTAATGAATCATCACGATCAATCTCTCATTTATAAGTTGATACACCTTCGATTCTGAATGTAACGGATACATTGAAAACAAATATTGACACATATTCAAAATGATGCCAGAAACCATATCTATGGCATATATTCTTACAATACATATACATATATGTAGATATTATCAGAAAATATCTAGTAGCATTTGAAAACGAATTTTCCAGAAACATCTACAAACAATATCTGCAACATATTGAACAGCACTTCACAAGAATATCGATGAATAATATTGATAGGGCATTATTACATTATATCGATTATTTTCACACTTCAAAGTTGATACAATATTTATTTCCAGTATTGGTAAAACGTTGAAGGGAAATTTACATTTATACAGTCTGTCCAAGATAAGGTTGAACAGCATGGGGATCTCGAAAACGGTAAGAGATACGGAATCGGTTAAATGAGGAAAAAGTTGCGCATTCGGAGGCTCATATCAAGAGGCTTCGAAAATTTTGAGAATAATTTTTAGTTTTTGAGTTATATCGAAAAAAGTGAATTTTTGGAATTTCTATTTTTTTTTTTTTCTCCGTTATTATTAGAGATACAGCAAAACTGAGAATACTTTTTCATAGCAACTTTTGATGACGGTCAACGTGGTGATACCGATTTTTTCATGCGACGTTTCGTATTCGTGGAACCATCATCAACTTTTGTTTTTTGAATACGGTCCTGATAATTTTTTCACAGATTCTGAAAGGTTTTTTTATTCTGAATTCAACCATGTATTATACAAGGTGGTTCATTTGTGTTTCGACCTATTTCCATCCATCATCAATGTTTTTTCGAAACTCCAAAGGAAAAATGCCATCAGTTCCACTTATTTTGAAGGAAAATTAGTCAACACACTAATACCTCATCAACTGGTTTCAATCAACAACCCATTTCATTTTGCGGAAACAAAAATTCCATCCATACAAATTCAGAATATGTCAAGCGCTAAAACCAGGAGATGACGAAAGGCGCAAGACATCCTGTGAGTGGTATACCAGGAAATGTTAAAACTTTGCAGATTTCTTTCGAACAATCATCTGGACTGATGAAAGCATGGTCACTAATCATGGTAGCTTCGATAGAAAAAATACACATTATTGTTCACGAGAAATGAACACGGTGACACCAACACCGTTTCGGCTTTAATATGTGGGTTGCAATATTTGGTACACGAATTATTGTTCCTTCTGTTTACCATGAAACACAGACTTCCGAACGTTATAGAAATTCGCTTGAGAGTCATCTTGAGGAAGCTCTGGATGATTTACCGATTGCGGAAGTTCAGAACTCTGTTGGTTTCAACAAGATGGCGCTCCGGTACATAATTCCAGAGAAGTCCGTGCGTTTTTATCCCTTGGCCGGCGCGGTCGCCTGATTTAACACAGCTGGATTCTTCCTTAGGGGATATATCGAACTTTGTACACGCAAATAACTTTGAGGATGAAGAAGAACTAAGGGACAGTGTCTTCGAAGCATTCAATAGAATAACCCCAGAAATGCTTAGCAATGTCTTAGAAACAACTGTGATAAGAGGATATCTTTGTTCAGAAAATAATGGTTATCATTTTGAACATATGTTATGAATGTCTCTGTAGGTATTGTCAAAGTTAAGTTGTTAAAGTAATTCGTGTAAGAATTCATCAACAATTTTAAACGCTGCATTGATCGAATGATGTAGTGAAATATTTTTTATTCACTTTTCAGTATTGAATAACTAATCCATCAAGTTTGACAGTAAATGATAAGAAATAAGTGGAACTGATGACTTTTTTTCTTTTGGAAGTTCGAAAAAACATTGATGATGGATAGAAATAGGTCGAAACACATTCGAATCACCTTGTATAGTACATTGTTGAATTCAGAATAAAAAAACCTTTCAGAATCTGTGAAAAAATTATCAGGACCGTATTTAAAAAACAAAAGTTGATGATGGTTCCACGAATACGAAACGTCGCATAAAAAATCGGTATCACCACGTTAAACCTCATCAAAAGTTGCAATGAAGAAGTATTTTCAGTTTTCCTGTATCTCTGATAATAACGGAGAAAAAAAATAAAATAGAAATTCCAAAAATTCACTTTTTTCGATATAACTCAAAAACTAAAAATAATTTTCAAAATTTTCGAAGGCTCTTGATATGAGCCCCCGAATGCGCAACTTTTTTCCCATTTAAGCGACTTCGTATCTCCTACCGTTTCCGAGATCCCCATGCTGTTCAACCTTATCTTGGACAGACTGTATACACAATATCGTCAGAAATTATATCGAATGCTCATATCCATACAATATAAGTATTTAGATATTGAATGAGAATAAAGAGATCTATTTGCACAATATGTCTACAAAAAATCTATTCCATATTGACCATCACGATGATCAGATATTGAAGAATTATATCGACCAATCGCTCATTCATATGTTGATTCATTTTCGAATCTGAATGTTATAGAGATATATCTAGAATGAATATTGCAACATATTCGAAATGGAGTCTGAAATCATATCCATTGCTAATATCCGTTTAATATCAAAAGACAATTTGAGTTGAAATTGGGTGACAGTATGGAGTTTTTTATCACTTGGAGCGCACGAAGTATATCTTCCTAATAGTTTCACGAATAATATTTCCGATAGCTCGAAGTCCCTTTTTAAAAACTTTTCGTATACACGTATGATTGACAAATTATGTACAAGAGATGTTTAACATACGGAGTTGAGTTAAGAACTGACTGCAGAACGGCTCTCGCTGGGTACACGACGATCTTGCTGATTTCATGGAAACGGTGGATTCAGGGAATCCAAACTGTGGGATCAGCAATGTCAGCATCTTCTTGTGGGAACCTATGTTGAGTGGCGACATAATTCCTCCCCCCATAGTTTCGGCTTCCGAGGGTTAGAGAGGAAGACGAACATCGCGGTGGTCTAACTCTGGGGTTGTTGCAGCTCGAACCCTATTGGCTATCTTCTTGTATCCTAGGTAGCATGCGGCAGCAACTAGAAGTCCATATATGATGATTGTCCAGGCACTGGGGACATAGGGAGGAATCCCGTTGAAGTGAAAATCGGGTTGATTTTCTATCACTTGGGTCCGGATTTCTTGCAGTTCGTCTAATCGGAGGTCTTCTAACTCGATGTCGATATTGGTTTTTGGTGACATCGTGATGGCAGTGTCTAAATCGGGGAACAGGATTGGCTGATTTGGATTTGAATATTGTTGTTCGTTTGTTATGGTGAACTGATCGGTGGTGAATTGGCAACCCATAGGAATTTCGATGAGGAACGTGCCAATCAGTTTCCGAATTTCTTCTTGTCTATGGCATCTGAGCTTCGTGGTTGATTCGGATGGGAATAATCCAATCCATTGATTGGATGCGTCGAGGTGGTTCAGCAGTGGTCTGCTCAAGTGGACCCGAGTCTGGTGGCATGTGGAGGTGTTTTTGATATTAAGCAGTTGGATTTCGCAGGGACCGTCTTCGACTTCTCGTAGTTCTTGTTTGTCGCAAATGTACCATCGAGGAAGGATTTCTTTGCAAGTATCACTCAGGAATGCAAAGTACATCTCGTTTTTTATCAAAAATTTATTCTTTGGAATGATTGCCTTAAACTGACCCTTTGAATATACTGGTGTTGAATAAAAGTGATATAATTCAAAATCAAAAGGAAACGTTATTGGAATATGAAGAATATATGTGATTTTATTATTGAGTAAATAGCTATCGATTTTGATCAGTCTCTCAAAATATTCTGTATTATTGAATGTTACTGCGAATGGTAATTGTTTAGATTCAGTTTGGTTATTCAATTTTTTCAATTCTGTAAACAGCTCATTTATTGAAATAATGCTCGGATGCATAACTTGTATTTTCGAAAATGTGATGGAATTTTCAATGTCCTGAAGAATGGAGTTAATTATTTCGTACATATTTATAATTTGATTGAGGATATCTTTTATTAGCATTGAATTCTGTCTATATGTATGACTTTCGACTATCAGTGCTATTTGGTTCAATTTTGAAGTAATCAATTGCTCATTATGATTGATCGTTTGGATTGTTTTATTAAATTTATCTATGACATTCAGAGATAGAGAATATTGTTTACCCATATTTGAAACAATTTGTTTTTGATTTGATTCTAGTTGAGAAATCAATTGTTCATACCGTTGACCATCATAGGCATCTAAATTGCCAGTAACGGACTTGAAGATTGAGCCCAGACCGTCAATTAAGCCTCTTTTGTGAATATTATGGAATATATTGGAAGTATATTTTTCAATTTTGTCTCAACTTTTTCTTCAGTAAATTGTAGGATTTTTAGATAGTTTGATGTATCGAAAGAATAATCTTTATTGGTTAGTATAAGGCTAGTAAGATTTTGAGATTTTGATCTTAATTTCCCGATTTCAGAGATTATGGGATTCATATCATAATAATGAATAAGTGTATGTATATATTGTTCGACTTTGGCTGTTCCGAGTTTAACTGGAATGAGGCCTGGATTATTTTCTAGCTTTTGAAGTTGAATTTTTTCCTGGAGGCCGAGGATCCCCGGGATTCTGAAATAACAGAGACGAAACGTTTTTATTTTTTGAAAGTATATGTCTGTTTCAGTGGGCGTTTTAAATTGTCCATATGTATTTTTTCTTGTGTTGAAGTCGAAGCTGTTTTCGAGTCGTTATTGACCGTTTTCAATTGTGTAGATTTGTTGAATTTATTCGCTTGTTTTTGTCTGATATGTTTTTTCACGAAGGTTTTCTGTTCTGGTTGAAATATTTCGGGTTTGTCTCGGTTAACATTGAGTTTCTCTATAGTCTTGGTTTTGAGCGTGATGAGGTCTGAATTAATTTTGGAATACAGTAATTTCGATTTTTCTCTATGATCATTGATATAGTCATTCACCAATATCTGATCAATCTCCATATTAAAAGGATTGTTATCTGTAATATGTCCATTAATTATATCAATAGGTTTGAATTTTGTTGCGGAGTGTACAGAATGATTATAGGCTAAAATTGCATAAGTTATTTTCTTTCTGATTGGAGTTTTCAAGAATCCTTTTGTATTTAATATCCGAATGTGTTCAATCAACGTTGAGTGGAATCTTTCGACAATTCCATTGGATTGAGGGTGATTTGGACTACAAAAGTGAGTGTCAATTTTGTGTAATTTTAAGAGTTCTGTTACCACAGAGTTTTTGAACTCAGTGCCGTTGTCAACTACTATTTGTTTAGGGGTACCATGATGTGAAAAGAAATTAATCAGATTATCGACAATTTCAGTGCCACAGGACGAGTTCAAATAATATGCCTGAGCGTATTTTGAAAAGCTATCAACAATAGTTAGAAATTTTGACTGTTCGAGGGTGAATGTATCTAAATGAATTATTTCAAAAGGTTTTGACGCTGTTGGTGTAATGTTCATTGTCATTCGTACAGGGTGTCGTTCATATTTACTCTGCTGACAAATTTCACAGTTATTGATATATGTTTGTACTGATTCCTTGATATGGGGCCAATAATATTTGTCTTTGATTCTGTTGAAGGTTTCGTCGATTCCGCGGTGGTTGGATTTGCTTTCATGATAATTTTTGATCAATTCCTCTATGTCGTTTTTGTCTGTCACGTCAATTAATAATTTGTTGCATTTTTTAAATTTAATGGAAGGCCATTTGAAATTAGTTTGTAAAACTACAGAAAATCTCTCGTAAATATTTGGATTCTCGAAATAAATGTGATATTGGACATTTGGTGCAATATATTCTTTGATTAATCGAATAATATCATTTTCAAAGTTGTTTTCAGAAATTTGCATTTTAATGCGCTGTTTTCTTTCGAATAAAATGGTGATTTTTGGCTTGGCAGGAGAATGTAACACTGTTGATATAATGATCTGATTTTGACCGTAGTTTACTGGTGAGTCTGATGTTGGAATACCTACTACAGGGTGTTGTTCTGCATTAGAGTGTATCGTGTCATTTTCGTCGTCTTGTCCATTATTTCCTTGTTCTACGTCTCGAATGGATTCATCTACTTGTACTTGCATGGAAATTTGGTCTAAGTCACGTTGTTTATTAACATCGGTCGAGTCAAAAATGTCTCGGATTATTTGTTCATTCTCAGGGTTAGGTGGTTGTGTCGAAAGGTCTCTCACTAGGTCTTCTATTTCGTCCGAAACTGTTTTAGTATGAATTTCTACGCGGGACAGTGCGTCTGCGTTTGAATTTAGCTTTCCTTTTTTATATTTGATATTATAGTCATACTCCTCTAATTTTATTCGCCATCTGGTGAGTTTCGAGTTCGGGTCTTTTAGAGAAAAAAGCCATTCCAGAGGTTTATGGTCAGTTACAATGTCGAATTTTCTGCCAAACAAATACGGGCGAAAATATTTTGTGGCCCAAACTATCGCAAGTAACTCTTTCTCGATAGTTGAATAATTCTGTTCCGAATCGTTCAAGGTACGAGACGCATAGCCGATAGGTAGATCACTACCAATTGGCCCTTGAGACAGAACAGCGCCCAAAGCAAAATTACTTGCGTCCGTCGTCAAAACAAAAGGCTTTGAAAAATCTGGATATTGTAATATCGGTTCATTGATTAGCAGGTTCTTGCACATATTAAAACAGTCTAAAAATTCTTGATTATGCTCGATCTTAGCTCCTTTCTTGAGACACTTAGTGAGCGGCTTTGTAATTTTCGCGAAGTTGTTTATAAACCTACGATAATACCCAAGTAATCCTAAGAAACCTTTTATTTGTTTCGTACTATTCGGTACTGGGAATTGTTTAATTGATCGTATTTTATCGGGGTTGGGTTTAACGCCCTCAGGAGTCACAACGTGACCCAAGTATGCTACTTCTTTTCGCAAAAACTCGGATTTGTCAAGTTGTATCTTAAAGTTGGAGTCTCGTAACCTTTGAAAAACACATCTCAGCCTCTCTAGGTGTTCTTGTAACGATGTCGAAAAAACGATTATATCGTCCAAGTACACTAGACACTTCTCGTTCTGGATTCCACGTAAAATGTTATCCATAATTCTTTGAAAAGTGGCTGGCGCGTTTTTAAGCCCAAAGGGCATGCGCAGATATTCATAATGCCCGTTTTCCGTATTGAAAGCTGTTTTTTCTACGTCCTTGTCATCCATCTCGATCTGGTGAAAGCCACTGGCCAGATCAAGAGTAGTAAAATACTGGCATTTTCCTAGTTTGTCGAGAAGGTCAGTTATGTTGGGGAGAGGGTACTTATCATCAACAGTTTTTTCGTTGAGCTTACGGTAATCAACCACCACTCTCCACTTTTGTTTACCCGAAGCATCAGCCTTTTTTGGTACGACCCATATAGGAGACGACCACGGGGAACTACTTGGTCTTATGATATTTTGGTCCAACATTTTCTTGATTTGATTTTCTACCTCTTGTTTATGAATGAATGGATAACGATAGGACTTCGAATATACTGGTAGTTCGTCTACAGTTTTTATTTGATGTTTAATACGGTTAGTAAAAGTTAATGGGTCATCATCATTATAAAATATATCTGCGAATTCCTTACACAACTTCAGTATTTCGTTACGTTCTTCTTGATTTAAGTGATCTATTCTAATTTTCGATACGTTCAAATAGTCATTAGGAAATTCTTCAAAATTATGAAGTTCTGCTTCTTGAATATGTTTACGATCAAACTTTTCTACGAGTATAGGCTCCGAAAAATCTAAAGTTACATTATCTACTGTATTATTCAGAATAGTTGTCAAAGCATACCCGTTTTTTGCAATTGTGAGGCATTCCGGTATTTCACAGTTGTGAAATTTGTGGTGGGGAATGATTATCTCGCCATTACTTATAGATGTTTTTATTTTGATAATTTGTTCCGATCTAGCATCGATTTTTATTAGGTTAAGGTCCGTTTGTGTTTTTTGAAAAAGCAATTTTATTTTTGAGTGTGGCGTAATCAAATATCCTTTATCGAAATCAATAGTTGCTTGTAACGATTTCAAACTATCTAGTCCAATCAATCCTCTGAAGACATTATGGAACTTGAATAGAAAAAATTTCAAGGTTTTATTCTTATGCAAATTGAATATTTTTGAAGCGGGAATGCACGCACTAAACTTATGTGCCGACTTTTGAAATACTGTAGATACGACAAATGGGTCGTTTCTTATTAAGCTAGGAAAAAACTTATGAGCTATATCTGGGTCAATGAACGATTTCGTCGAACCAGAATCAAGTAAAACTTTTATATTATATTCGGGTAAAATAATATATGGTAATTCGCTTGCATTAGTAGTATTAAATGGAATGATATGTGACTCTAAGCTGGATTGGTGCTGTGATGGGATTTCTGAAAATTTTCACTCGTACCGGCAGCATTTTCATTATCGAAAGCTTGTTCCTGTAATGTATAGTCATTTTGTACGTTATCGTATTGTTCTTCGAAATTTTCATAATTTTCCTCTAGTTCTGTGTTGTTTAATTCTTCTGAAGCAAAAGTTCTTCTATTATTATCGAATGATCGTGAATTTTGATAGTTTTGGTTATTTTGTGCAGGTCTAAAAGTATTTGTAGTGTTTACGCTCATTGGCGTGGACCTGAAAGTATTTCTAGTGCTCACGCTCATTGGCGTAGGCCTATCAAAGCTACTATTAGGGTTTGGTCTGAAAACATTCCTATTTTGTTGATTGTTTCGACCAAATACTTGAGCATTTGTGAAAAATCTTTGTGGGCGATTATTTTCTCTAGGTTGCACATTGATAGGTTGAGAAGGGAATGACATATTTTGTGAATGTTGGTTTCTGAATTGATTATTTGGATTATTGAAAGTATCATTTGAATAATTATTAGGAAATCTTTGTTGCGGCGGTGATTGCCTTGTCGGGATATTATTTTGTCTCGGCATTTGTCTATTTTGATGCATATTCTGAAAGTAATGTGTATTGTCTTCTTGGATAACGAGTTGCAGGGCCTCGCTTAGACTTCGAGGTCTCATACAACGTATAGTGGTACCTAGTGGTTCTTTAAGACCTGATAAAAATGTTTTGAGTGTTAATTCGTTATACAAATTGCGTTTCAGAACTTTCGCTTCATGATTTGCTTCGTGAATATCTACATGACTACAAATGAGGTTCAGGATTTTCAGGCATCGATCATAAAATTGCTGTGGTCTTTCGTTTTGACTTTGTCTCAACATTACTAAGTCCCTATTGAGACAAGCTTCGTCTCGTTGATCAGCGAAATTTCTCTGAAGTGTTTCTTTCAGATCATTCCAATTAGTTGCTAGCTGAATATTTACAACCAATCTAGCATTGCCAGTCAGTTTAGATATAAGAGAATTCAATAAGTAAGTATTATGGAAACTACCAGGATTAGCAGCATCATAAAAATTTGTAATAATTTGATCACAAATTGAAATATATCGATTTAATTCATTTGGATTCCCGTTGAATTCGGGGATACAGTTCAAATATTCAGATTTGAATTGATTCATTATAGGTTCGGTTTTAAATAAATTTTCAGGGGTACGATCAGTTTCAGAGTCAGTTGAAGGATCACGCAAATTTATACTTTCAAGAATTCTTGATAAATCTTCGATAGACATTCAAGTATGTACTCACAATAATAATAGAGTTACTTCAAGCATATCCTTCCTAATAGGTATAAAGATGAGTCCTGGATTTGCGATTCCTGTCTCCTCCAGAAGTTCGATCTTTGCAGAAATGGACGATATGGTTCCAATTCTCGATGCTTCGTTGATGTAGGGCTTCAGACGGGTCTCTGCTAGACGGTCCTCTTCAAACACCTCCACAACGAACCAACAATTTTCGATATCCAGTCAATCGTTAAAACGAAATCACCACGTTCGATACGCGATAACCCGGATATCCTACCGACTGCGCCAATAATATTTCCGATAGCTCGAAGTCCCTTTTTAAAAACTTTATTTTTCGTATACACGTATGATTGACAAATTATGTACAAGAGATGTTTAACATACGGAGTTGAGTTAAGAACTGACTGCAGAACGGCTCTCGCTGGGTACACGACGATCTTGCTGATTTCATGGAAACGGTGGATTCAGGGAATCCAAACTGTGGGATCAGCAATGTCAGCATCTTCTTGTGGGAACCTATGTTGAGTGGCGACATAATTCACGAGATATATTTATTTCATATTAAACATCACTATGCATAGTCATTGATGACACATATTCATTAATCTTCAACTGGAATGTTGTCACAACGTTGACTTTTAATATCAGCATTAGACTAGAGATAATTATCGGCACATACAGGGTGGCCCACGGTCGATGGTACCTTAGACGTATACGGAAAACGGTACATTGGATTATCCTGAAAATTCGGTTACTATAATAAGCGTTTGTGATCTAACGATTCAAAATATTTTCAGAGATGCAGCGTTGCCACCTTCACCAAAGAGTAGCATCATCTTTGTTATTTCAAATGGAACACCCTGTATTTCATTGCGTTTTTAAATTCTTCTCGAAGAGCTGATTTCATCAATGTATCACACTGTTCAAAATCGAGATTTTTCAATTTCAGGAATTTTTTGTGACGAAACTATTCATTATCGATCAAAACGGATTACATGTCCCTATCTCAACTTTTGATTCACTATCTACTGACATTTAATTGGAACAGATACAGGGTGATCAAAATTCTGAATCTTGGACCATCCTGCATTTTTTCCAATTAAATGTCGGTAGATAGTTGTTCAAAAGTTGAAATAGGGACATGTGAGCCGTTTTGACCAATGATGAATAGTTTCGACACAAAAAAATCCTAAAGTTGAAAAATCTCGATTTTGAACACCCTATATCTCTGTAATAATTCCCGCTAGACAACAAGTGTGATACATTGATGAAATCAGCTTTTCGAGAAGAATCTAAAAACGCAATGAAATACAGGGTGTTCTATTTGAAGTAACAAAGATGATGCTACTTTTTGGTAAAAGTGGCAACGCTGCTTCGCTGAAAATAATTTGAATCGTTAGATCACAAACGCTTATTGAAGTAACCAAATTTTCAAGATAATCCGATGTACCGTTTTCCATATACGTCTAAGGTACCATCGACCGTGGGCCACCCTGTATACAGAATAATATCGATCAATCATACACATACCATTCATCTATACACAGAGATTATGATATTGAATCACCATCGAAATTCAATCTTCTCAGTATACCTATATCTTAAGAAGATATTCATTCCATGTTGAACATCACTATGCTGGGAATATTGATAGATCATATGGATCACTCTCGCATTTGAATAATGAAATGATATTGATGTTCAATATTGCGAATTTGTTTGGAAATTGATATTGAAATTCAACCAGAATAATCCTCAAAATTTATATCGATGGTTTATATTCATATAGATATCGAGTGAGAATATGGTATTGGCAATTGAGATTCAAACTCCTTAATACATATACATACATATAATATTTGTTTCATATTGAACATCACTAAGCTGGCATATTTTTTGATCAAATTGATCAATGTCTCATTCAACCGTTTATACAACAATGATTTTCAGTGTTGTGAATATATTGAAAAGATATGTTGACATTTTGTATCGAGGAGGATGCCTGAAATTATATCGAAAGCTTATATACATATACAATATAATTATGTAGATATTGAGCTAGAAATGGATATTTCCAGAAGTCTACGAAATAAGACTGATTTCACATTGAATGCTACAATGTATACTGGAAAGTTTATGAGATAATATTCGATATTGAACCTATCTAAAAACGGCAATATCTCGAAATGGGAAACACTTTGTATGATAGTATATACAGTGGAATATATTCAATATCAACTTTTCAGATATACGTCGGTTTGTATAATAAAATGAAAAAATAATATCTCAAATTCTTATAAAGAGAAATATTCGAAAATTTATTTTCTTCCCATTCATTATGTCATTCTGAAGGCCTGGACTTCCTTCCCCCATCTCTATCTGCTGCTTGCGCCAAGCAAGAACGAACATGCCTTAGGATGTCGTTCTCGCAGGCAGTAGGAATCACTACTCTTGTAGCGTCTGAAAATGTCGTATTTACTATAAGCTGAGTGATTCAACTCTTTTTTTGTGAAAATTGTAGTGAAGGGCAATGAATTTCCATTATTTTATATAGGTATTATGTTTGGTTGGCCGGTTCCCGTGTTACCCTATACATATTCAAGAATGAAAAATTTTGAAATAATCCCCTCTTCGAATTAGTTTTGTCACGTTTTTAAGTCAGATTTTATATACAGGGTGTTTCATTGGCAAAGGAGAATAATTCAACTGTGGATAGGGGTCACTGGGGTGATTTAAAAAAACCCATGGTTAATGGATCTTCGACTTCTTATAACCGAGATACAGGATGTTTCATCAATTTTGTCCATATCTTCATTGTCTCATAACTTTCCAACCAACCTGTATATATTTCCAAAAATTGTTACACTTGCTCAATCTACCCTGTGGAATTGATTGAGGCAACAACAAAAGATAAAATCCAGGTCCAACTTCACTTAAGATTCACAAATTCTTTCTGCCAGAAAATAACACCCTATACATTCGAATTCATCTTTTTTGATGACGGACCTGCAACTAAGTCTGGAACAAAGAACGATATGAAATACTCCTTTTAAATGTAATACTCACGTATACTGAATAGGAAGTAATAAAATTAATAAATCTCGTCTGATTCCAATTTTGTACCCCAAAATGAGCAAAAATAATATTTTGAGCACATAATATGAATAGTTAAAATCGTCTGTGCACGAATGAAAAGCACATCGTTGAATAGAAATCTCGATGTTCTTTTCAGATATGGCAAAAAAAATGAGAAATTCGAATGTATAGGGTGTTGTTTTCTGGCAGAAAGAATTTGTGAATTTTAAGTGAAGCCGGACCTGGATTTCATCTTTTGTTGTTGCCTCAATCAATTCCACAGGGTAGATTGAGCAAGTGTACCAATTTTTAAAAATATATACAGGTTGGTTGGAAAGTTATGAGACAATGAAGATATGGACAAAATTGATGAAACATCCTGTATCTCGGTTATAAGAAGACGAAGACCCATCAACCATGGGTTTTATGAAATCACCTCAGTGACCCCTATCCATAGTTAAATTATTTACCTTCCCCAATGAAACACCCTGTATAGAACTTGACGATCGAGCTCAAAAGCACTATTGCTCCACCCTGGATCTTACAATTAAATATCAGTAAATAGTAAATCGATTGTTAAATCATAGATTAACGGGGGAGTCATTAATCTATGGTTAAATTAAGGACATGTAAGCCGTTTCGAACAATAATGAATAGTTTCGACACAAAAAAATCCAGAAATTGAAAAATCTAGATTTTGAACACCCTATACCTCTGTAATCATTTTCGCTGGACCTCAAGTGTTATGCATTTCTAAAACCAGCCTCCCACGGAAAATCTATGAATGCGAAAATATACAGGGTGTCCTTTTCAAAAAAACACATAATCGGCCGATATATCTTGGAATGCTAACACCCTATAGATTTGAAAATAATTTTAGGTGACAGTTATCATGGAACATTATAATTTATAATTATTGTATTTGAATTTTTTCTCTACTGAGTGTTTCCTAACTTGGGGCGATCAATGAAATGGATGATGGAGACGGAAAAACAAAACGAAAAAAATCATTTTGGAAGAAATTGAGCTCCAAAGTTTGCTTGAAACTCTTGTAAATCATTGATAAAAGGTTAATAGCCCAATTCAAGCGGTAATTTGCTTTCTGCGAGATCACAAGCACCGGAAGTACCAATGACTTTTGCAATATTGCCGGACGTTCAAAAATATTTGAAAGATGATTTATGGTGTGAGCGCACATTTTTTGACAACATTTCAGAACAAATTTTTTTTGTCTCATAAAACACCGCATTCCATTTATCGCCCCAACTTCGGAAACACCCTGTATATCTGACGTTTGGCTAATATCGAAGAAGAACATACTATCGCTTCACCCTGTTTAGGTAAGTACATATTATCCCATTTTCTATGATAGATATCTCAGTTGTATTTGGATATACAGCGTTGCGGTTTTCACAATACTGTACTATTTTAAAAAACCTGAGTCCAACTATACATGAACATACTAATATCTCATTTGAAAAGAATTTATGTTGGCTCCATTTTCTGAACAATAATCATTTATGGACGTCAAATAAATACGCCAGTGTATTCTACGTAAGAAAAGCAGAACTGTGAGAATTCTGTTTGCGGCCAGTGGCCGATCAAGGAAGCGGTAAAGGGAGAGATTATCCCTTGAGCCTCGTTGAAGATTGATATAAGAGAAGTGTATAGAAATCGGCCAGTGCTGTAACTTCTGAATCAATCGTGATAGGATTTCGAAATTTCGTGGGTAGCAACTAGGTATACCAAATTAATCATTCATTGATAAAATCACTTCCGTTTCAACCGGAATCAACCTCAACTTTTTATGTTTGAATAGGAAACCCTGTAAATTCTTTTATATTCATCTTGGATTTCCTGTATATACGTAAAAAATTTGTATCAAAGTTGGGCCAACAGGGCCAACATAAATAATTTAGTAATGTGAAAACCGCAACTCTCTATCTCCAAAGACAACTGAGAAAATCATCGATAATGTCACACATTGTATACCTACCCCGAGATCTAGGTACCTATATTGAAGTTTCATCATCGAACAATACTTCAAAAATCGCATTACCGTTATTAATAAAGCATCTGTACTTAGGTAGGTATGTAGGAACAATATTTTGCCAAATCTAGGAATCCTATATCATACCATCATTATTCCCCAATATTGTACCAATAACTTCTCAACAATATTGTTTCGATATCGTGCTGGAATGAGACAACTGAGAAAATCATCGATAATGGAACACATTGTATATACCTACCCCGAGATCAAGGTACCTATTGAAGTTTCATCATCTAACAATACTCATTATGTTTCGAAAATCGCATTATCGTTATCAATAAAGCATCTTCAATACTTAGGTATGTAGGTACAATATTTTGCCAAATCTAGGAATCCTATATTATTCCATCATTATTTCCCAATATTGTACCAATAACTTCTCAACAATATTGTTTCGATATCGTGCTGAAATGAGTAGGTACACATTGTGTGTGCTGCTGGATAACTTATGGCGAACACTGATGTGTACGTAACAAAAAAGTATCTACGATTTTACTTAGGTACATGGACTTTAGTACTCGAATGATATCAATAGGTTAACTTATACTTGTTACATAGTAAGTAGGTAAAAACATTTTTCTGACTGAACTACCAAACTGC
Organism: Phaedon cochleariae; assembly: GCA_918026855.4. NCBI lineage: Eukaryota > Metazoa > Arthropoda > Insecta > Coleoptera > Chrysomelidae > Phaedon > Phaedon cochleariae. Next base: position 27,874,233 of record OU896714.1, on the reverse strand, counting down.
ACGAGGGCATCGAGGGGTCGAAAAAATTTTTGGATTTTGCAGCATCAGCACATGGTATGGCAAGGAAGAACATAATCAAAATTGTATCAAAGTTGAACTAGTATCAATAATTGGGATAAGTAATTTTACCTTATTATTTTTTGCACCATTCTTATAATATACCACTCGCGATCCACGCCACACGCTTGAAGACTCTATGAGACAACTGAAAGAACTGAGCTAGTGAGTGTCGAGCAAAGATAGTCAAAGATGACCTGAGGTATTTGCCCGACAGTGTTGTCGGGTGTACTAGTAGACACGTTATACTAGAAACATACATTTCTTGTTCAGACAAGAATATCAGAATAATGTGAAAAAACTGGAATGCCTACCTAGGTGTATCTTGAATTGAAATTCCACAATAAATAAAATCATTTGTTTGATGTAATATTTGTGCACAAGTTCAGAATCCCCAAGTGATATTCCACTTCGCGCATTTGTTTATACAGTGTGTCCCATTTACCATGCTCACGATGGGTATCTTTTTAACGGTGAGAGATACGAGGTCGGTTAAATTACACCAAATGTGGAGTTTGTCAAGGCCAACTATAATGTGAAAAAATATTTTGATAAAATCTATACGTTTTCGTTTTATACGCAAAAAACAAATTTTGATCATTTTCATGTCTCCTCCGTAACTTCTTTATTCATGAAAATATTCAGATAGGAATTTCACATTCTCATGGGAGTTTTTCGAAGTGAATTCGAAAAAAATATGATAACTCTTCTAGAATTTGAGATATCAGCACCAACTTTAGTTGTTCAAATGAAGCTCATAGCTCACTATGACTTAGTTACAAATAACTTTTTTTCCTCTTACAGATGACATGTCGAAGTTATAGTTTTGTGTTGATAACAACGGAGTTATCGTCATTTATACAAAAACATAAACTTATTTGGAAGTCGCCATCTTGAATTTACAAATTTTAACAAAAATATCATAATCGTCGACCTCAAAAACCCCCATTTACCAATTTTGAATGGAATGGGACCAAATCTTGTCCGCCATCTTGGAGCAGCCATTTTTTTAGAATTATTTCCATTTCCATTTACTAATCAATGCATATTGTTACATACAAACAAAGCGTATGGTCAAATTTAGACGTTCGTTCAGAACTACGCAAAAAATAATCGCATCGAATACAATTCGAACTTTGAAATCTTCAAGATTATGCATCTTAAACTTTCTGCACAATTAAAAATAATCGTGTCCGTTCAACATAATAATCCTTTCGCATCGTGATCGGATTATTTCAACTGTTAAACTGATACTCTTCGTAATTATATGCAACAAAAGTTATCGATGTTTAGCCTTAATCTTTTGAAGTACTTATAGTATTATAGTATTACTACTGAAAATACTAGATTTAGTGACAAAACCAAGATGGCAACAGTGGTGACTAGTCTTGTCGTTCACGGTAACACTCGAACGTGCGCGAGAAAGCTCTAATATTGAGAATTCATCATTGAATTGATATTAGGTGTTTGATATGGTACACATATATGAAATCTAGAAGGTGACTTCACTATATTGAACCTGATGTTTGCTAGCAATATTGAACTAATCTTCATTTCTCAATATTGCTCCATTATCATCATGTTGATAGTATCTAGAGATTACGCCTCAATATTATATCAATATAACTGACTGAACTCAAGATGGATAATATCGCTTGCACATTGTGATGACAACACCGAATTGATATTGGGATCTGATTATGGTACAAATATATGGAATCAGGAAGTTGGTTCCACAATATTGAACACTATGATTATTTGCAATATGAAATTCATATTCATTTATAAAGATTGCTCTATTATCATCTTGATGATAGTTTCAAAAGAGATCACAGCACAATATTGTATTCATAAAGTTGACTGAAATAAGCATTAGAAATATTGCTCTGATATTGAGATTGTATCATTGAATTTACACTGAGTTTTCGATGTGGTACACATTAATGGAATCAAGAAGTTGAACTCACGATATTGAACCTAATGATTATTTGCAATATAGAATTATCTTCATTTCTCAATAGTATCCCTTTATCATCCTGTTGATAGCATCAAGTGATTACACCTCAATATTATATCAATATAACTGACTGAACTCAAGATGGATAATATTGCTTGCACATTGTGATGACAACATCGAAATAGTATTGGGATCTGATTATGGTACAAATATATAGAATCAGGAAGTTGGATTCACAATATTGAACACAATGATTATTTGCAATATGATGATCATATTCATTTAACAATATTGCTCTTTCATCATCTTTATGATAATTGCAAGAGATTAGAACACAATATTGTATACATAAAGTTTACTGAAATATGCATGGGTAATATCGCTCTAATATTGAGATTTCATCATTGAATTGACCTTGGGTTTTTGATATGGTTAACATGAATGGAAACAAAAAGTAAACCTCACGATATTGATCCTAATAGTTATTTCCAATATCGAATTATCTTCATTCCTATTTATGGATGATATTATTGCTTGCACATTGTGATCACAGCATCGAATAAATATTGGGATCTGGTTATGGTACAAATATATGGAATCAGGAAGTCGGTTTCATAATATTGAAAATAATGATATTTCGCAATATCTAAATCATCTGCATTTCTCAATATTGCTGCAACCTCATCCTGATGAAATCCACTAGAACAATATCGCTGAGATATTGGGATTTGATCATTGAATCCATATAGAGTTTGTGATATGGTACACATATATGGAATAAATTGATCGACCTCACGATATCCAACGTGATGATTCTTTGCAATATCGAGGTCATCTCCATTTCCCAATATTGCTTATTCATCAAACAGATGATGGTGTCATAAGAATACAACTCTTCATTGTATACATATAATTTACCAATATCCACACAAACAATATTGGTGGAATATTGGGATGTCATCATTGAATAGCAGTTTTGTATTCGATATGGAATACATATATGAAATCAAGAAGTCCACGTGACGATATTGAACCTGATGTTTTATTGCAATATCCTCCAATATACATTCTATCGATATAGGTTACATATCCAGTTGTAATATGAACTGATATCAGGCAATAAATATATCTATCATGAAGATTTATCAATATCGAGACATAAATCATCAGGATATAGGAGGAATATAGATTTCATCACATATGTCATTATGAATATCGATACAATGTAGGATTCTCAAGATCCTGAAAAATGTGAGCCTATCAACATTGTATTCATATTGATCCGTCTAGCTCATTTATTCAATATCGTTACAATATCATGCGACCGATTTACGATATTCAAATATTGGGCCAATGCAGAGCCGATTTGCAGCCGATATTCTGTGCTACTGGGGTTATCAATCCGGGTCGCTATGGGTTATACCAAGTGAAGATAACAAATACAGATTTGTGTGTTCACATATTGAATAATAGATTTTATATACCTGTGGTGTGGTGAACTGATACGCAAAATAGATTATTAAAATAATGAAATTTTGGTACTATTTAATTAATCATTGAAAGTTTTGTATCTTTTTCCATATGGTACACCAACAAACCAACTATAAAGAGTGTCCCAAAATTGTTGGGCTAGACAATATGACTGATTATCATTTCATTTTCATTTTTGAAACTATAATACATTATATACTTGCTTCTATATGACATGTAATGCAAATAACACAGAAAAAAAAAGTAATAAAAAATATAGAATTATAGGAGCTAGATAACTACAATTTCTATCACATCACAAATGTATAATAATAATGACAGACGTCTGTTAAACCGCAGCGCTAATGAGTCTTCGGCAAAAAAACTTTGATATCCACAAAAAAGTGCATTCTTTTTTATTACGATAAATATTGTTTTGATATGCCTATAACTGGATGGCAGTAGATTTTCTATCGTTTCCACAATTGTTTCTGATTCGACCGTCCATATTATTCCCGAGGTTATCCTAATTCAAATTATACGCGTTAATAAACGTTTATAACGTTTTATTTTTCAAGATATTCCATGATTCTTGAACTCAAGAAATATTGATAATAATAATATAAGTTTATTCAAAAACGTTTACAAAATATATACATTGGAACATACAGATAGGTATTTTGAATAAACTGGAAAAACCCTTACGAAGTGAACCTTGTAGTAAGGATAAGAAATAAATGTACATAGTTCAATGAATATTTAACAATAATTGATTATCACAAGAGAAAAATTGTCTCATTAGGAAATGAGACATCATGTATATAATTCATGTATACACTCTAAGAAAACTGTTGGTGTCTTTTTCAATTCCAGACTGTTAGAATTAACACTAACCCTATTCAACACCAAAATTGTACTATCCTATCATAAGTATTGGGAATTTGATATCGTGGGGTTCGACGGTGTAAATCGTGATACATTATGGCAAATCTGAATTCGGAATCACACTTTTCATACTCATTATTTGAATTCAAACTGTAAACATCAAATTATTCTATTCATGAATCACAAAGTTGATATATTCTGAAAAATTATCATTAGTAGGTGTAATTTTTCAAAATTCATATCATGAAAGTGATCAACTATCAAATTTTTCATGTGGCTATCAATTTTATGAAGTATCCATATTCACACAAATAATTCCTCTTCATAAGATATTCACCTAGTAATGAGATTGATAACCAAACCAGTGTATTTTCTGATATTACTGGAATAAATGACACTGGAATAGTTGTAAATCAACACCACTAATATCAGAAAAACATCGGAACAAATTTGTCGCCATACACTGTTGCCACCTCGTCTATTTTATATTACTTAAACCTATTTCATATATAACACTTTGAACATCGTGGTGTAAGATAATGATTAGAAGTTGATGAATTCAATATCAATATGATGCTCTCTAATTAATGACTGCAACATTCTGTATCATTACTGCAGAGCTTACATGCATTTTGGTCCACCATTCGTCAAACGTACTCGACAGGCTGAGTCAGCACATCATCGTTTTGTCGTCAATCTAGAATTATGTCAAACAACTCCTTTCCAAAACACGTTTGTCAATGAAACGACGAAGCTTCGGTATTCTTTGCCAACGGAAGTATTTCCAAGAACTTATGAGGACAATTTCATTGAAGTACCTACTGCCTATGTTCATTAAATTATCATGAAACTAGGTACATAATAATATACTTAGTTATTTCATATCGTGATGCTTGGCAACCTTGCGCATATTCTTTGTGTACGTGCTCCTATCACTTCCACACTCCAGACTCCAGAGTTCCACAGCCATTCGTAGTAAACGTTGAGCAATATTCAGCACTGTCTCTCTTCACTGTGCTTTCAATAAGCACGGATCATGTTGCTCTTCCAGTGTGAAGTGCATGATTGTTTCTATCATGAAGTGTATAAAAATGAAATTCAAATGCTCAGAAAAGTTTATTGAGGAGTCAAAATCAGAAACAATTGTCTCGATGTTTCGACACAACACCAAAATCGATGGGACACAGAGCTACCACAGGTAATACAGGTCAAAATGAGTTGATTGGACCTAACTTGTTTGTATAAAAGAATGTACCGTTTGTCCGTAAGGTGAGTTTAAAGTTTTCATAAATAAACACATTTTCGTTCGCTGATCGCTGTTCAAAAATGAGTGAAACAAATTGGATGATATTCGACGAAAGTGCATTTTAGAGTATAACTCTTCTTTCAGTAATCGAAGAATCCCGAAAGAAATTGTAGATCTTTTGAAAATATTTTTATTTATGGAAACTCTGAACTCGTCTCACGGACAAACGGTATATTTTTCAATAAAAAGAAGTTGGGTCCAATCAACTTATTTTGACCCGTATTACCTGTGGTAGCTCTGTGTCACAGCAATTTTGAGATACCCTGTACCTATATCTCAACAAAAATATTTCACACTATAATGAATTACAAATTGATTGAAGCAATTTTGTTTCATACCTAAATGTGTCAGAATTCTGAAGATTCGTGTCAGATGAAGAACTGTCCTCAATTAGAATTGACACAATTCCGGTTAAGAATTCAATGATCTGGTGTAAATAAACACCGTATTCTTGTAGATTTGATCATTTGATGATGATTTTGTAAACTCATTCCGGTGTGACTTTAAATATACTGATGTTTTTCATGATCAATAGTATTGTGATTCACACCAGACCAGTGCGAACTTTATCAGAAAATATCGCACATAACACACCAGACTGGTATTACTTTACATCCATTTCGAAATCACAAATCTCACCTGGAAATGTGCAGAGATAGCACCAAACACCGGTGCTCTACAAATAGGTGTGAATTAACACTGAAATATGCAGGACCTCTAAGGAAATCATTCGGTGTTAGCTGGTGTCAACTGGTGTTCCAGTTTTTCTTAGAGTGTAGTGTACTAAGCATTTATTTCAATTCGCATAATTATTTATATTTATATATACTTATTCACAATCATTATTCATGTTTCGAATTTTATAATTGAATGTTAATTTTGAAAACCTCACCGTAACATTGCCGTATATTCTTGAATTTCTAGGTATATTGGAGCAGTCTGAAATGATATGAAATAATGATGATATGATATCCCTCTGATATTATGAAATTTCAATTTTCAACACATGTCAGACCCTCGTAAACATTGCAAATAAGGCATGTCTCTTTCATCTCCTTTCATAAATGGTAATTCCTATAAATTCTGAGAGCGGCGCCACTCTCTGGACATAAATTGTTGCTTTTTATGTTCATTTTTCCTTTCGAGTGAATAAAAAAATCAATACATATTTGTGAAGATCTAATCTATGTTCCTGTCGTCTCACTTTTTCGAAATTTGATTCAGTTTTTTCTAAAAAAATCGCAAAATAACGTGTTTTTTGATGATTTTCAAATTTCTTTTCTCAAGAACCGAATCAAATTTCGAAAAAGTAAGACGGCAGGAACATTTATAAGATCTTCATGAATATGTACAATTTTTTTCATTCACTCAAAATGAGAAATGACCGTGAAAAGTTAGGGACTACGAAAACCTTGCACGAGCACTTGAATTATTGCTTTATATCATAGTACAACTTCCTCTTAACAGAAAAGCATTGAAAAAGAATGTTCTCAGATAAATTATGAACGTTAAAAAATGGATATATACATATATGAAGAAATACATCTAGACTTCGTATTCTCTATATCTGATGAAAATATCAATTGTTACGCCTATGAAACTCTAATTCAAACATGTAAACAAATAGTACTTACGAATGGAAGGTGAAATTTGAGTATTAAAACTTCGTTTTTTCGCAAATCCAGCAGTGTAAAACCATTATTAGTCTCTGTCTATCAACTTTTCACAAAAGAAATAAGAAAATTCACTCAAAAACAACGAAAACAATAAACTTCCTCGAACACATTAACATAAACGAATAACGCCGAACTCGCCGAAAGCACGAAACATCACGAAACGAGCCTGTTTTGCAGCGGCGTTGTCGGTTGTGTATAATCTCAGTAACCTTCACAGAATAACTTCGAAATAATGTATAACGACAGTTTTATAATATTTGATTGTGACTATCTTTGGACGTATGATTTATTCCTTGAGTTCTATGAATTGGATCATAATGAACATCTAATTGAATAGATGATTACAAAAGAGGTAAGTTAAAATACTTGAGAGGATTAGACTGAGGTTAGGAATTATTAGCGACAGGACGTGACAACCTCCAATTCAACATCAGGTGATATGCTGTGACCGTATTCTCTTACTTCACATTACGATGTAAATAAATGGGTCCTTCTTTGTTTATACGTCCATGGCGTGGATCGTCTAGGAGATACGACGAATGTTTTGAAGTCAAACTTGAAAGATAATAATTATTTGATCAGAGTAGGAATCTTGTTGAATTTTTGAGACGATATGAATAATCATCTTACTTATACTAACGTTGAGCTACGTGATATGCATTATTATTATGGTGTAGCTGGCGGCAATGCACTTGCAGCAAAACGTTTGTAGAGTGAAGCGGTTCCTAATAGAAGGACACCACAATCACGGATGTTCAGCAATATCCATCAAAGACTGGGAGAATGTGGATCATTCAAATCTAAACGTCTTGATGCAGGCCGTCCGCGAAGAACTAGAACTGGAGAAGCAGAAGAACGGGTATTGAATTCAATCGAGAATAATCCCAACGTAAGCGTGAGATCAATTGCTATTCAGGAAGATATCCCGAAGAGCTCGGTACATGAAATTGTGAAAGAGCAACTCCTTTATCCCTACCATTATCAAAAAGTTCAAGCCCTGTCTCCTGAAGACCCTGTTGCTCGTCTGAATTTCTGCAATACCATGAGAAATCTCCTCAACGAAGATCAAAATCTGATGTCTTCTATTCTTTTCACGGACGAAGCTGGCTTTGGACATGATGGTTTATTCAATATCCATAATTTAACTGGTGTGATTACAATCCTCACTTGGGAGTAGAACACGAGTATCAAAATAAATTTAGTGTTAATGTCTGGGCGGGGATCATAGGGGACCACTTGATAGGGCCACATTTTCTTCCACAAAGACTGAATGGTGAAGTTTATCTAGATTTTTTGAGAAATCAGTTGCCCATTCTTTTGGAGGACGTACCCCTTCGAGTAAGAAATTCGATGTGGCTGCTTCATGATGGTGCGCCGCCGCATTATGCAATTGGGGTAAGAGATTTCCTCAATGCAACTTTTCCTGAAAGATGGATAGGACGCGGAGGGTTTGTGCAGTGGGCTCCTAGATCGCCTGATTTGAACCCAATGGACTTTTTCTTCTGGGGTTATCTCAAAACTATCGTATACAGGACTCCTGTGCATGATGTTGAAGAGCTTAGACAAAGAATTATTGATGTCTGTGAGGTAATCAAACAAAAAGAGGGAATGTTCGCCAGAGTTCGTTGGAATTTTCGAAAAAGGATACATTTATGTCGTGAAATGGAAGGACATCACTTTGAAACTATGTTGTGAAGATATGTGCCAATTTGTTGTTGAGGAAGTTATTAGTGGAACAGAAGAATAATCTCTCACTGAATAAACTTGTTAATTTTCTTTGTTTTTCTCGGTCTTTTATCAACATAGAACATGAGGACCTTTTCCAAATATTTCCATATGTTCTTCAATTTCTCACCTTCGAAACTAAAAATAAAATTATTAAGAATAAGTTATGATCCTATTTTGGTCAGGTCAGGTCAAGGGCAGTAAAGTGTATTTGGCTTCGAGGGATCCAAGTTAAATCTAGACCAAGGACGCAAAGGAATAATAGTAATCCGTGTGCCAAATTTGAAATAAATCAGTTTCATAGGAAGACAGTGATAAAAGAATATTTATTCTCAAAATATCAACTCTGGAGACTACTTTATTAGTGAGTTTTCGAAAAAATGTTATACGAACTTTTTGTAATATTCAAATAGAATCACCCCCTTGAATTTTCGTACAAAATTTACAGACAAAATGAGGTATTCTTGTTTCATTAGTAACTGATAGATTCTGACATACAGTTCATTTACCGCAACTTCACATTCAGGGTGACCAGAAATCGTGCACTAAAAAATTTTGAGGTCATTCAACATGAGAGAATATGATTTTTTTTATTTGTATACCTGGGACCGAGAATACATAGCTATCAATATACAGAAGGTAGAGTGTGTCCAACATGTTTTATAAAATTATTCGACAAAAATCAATCATCATTCTTCTTCTATGTCTATGGATATGGATCACACATTTATTTTCACCACAGTCTTTGAAGGAATTTTTTCCACAAATTTATACAATACATTTTTATTTATTTTTTTCCACGAAAACGAAGCAAAATATCGAAACAATTCAGGGAACCAAAATGTTGTATTTTCAGTTGGTCAATAGGATATGAAGATATAAACTTCGAAAAAATCAGTGGCGCACATTTTATTGACAATAATATTCGGTGAGGTGTCCCCCGGGACGCCACTGGATTTCATAATTCCAATTTAATTATGGCTGAATCAGCTCCTCATGACAAAAAATATCACTGCCAAATTTCAAGTGAATCGCTGGAAGAATATCTGAGATATTCATAAAAAAAACGATTTTTTTTTTAAAGTTTAACACACTGTATGTTGAAAACTATGCATTTCCGGACCCACGTACATATGAAATAAATTTCTTATTTCATCATGAAGAATCACCCCCTTGATTTTTTGCGCATAATTTCCGGACACCCTGTAGATGTTCGAACATCTTCACTCATTTTTGGCCAATAGTATTGGGTTCTGAGTGGATTGTCAGTTTCGAGAACTATACGGTGATGAATGTTACCTTCGTGTTGACTTCTAATTGATTCTTGTTGTTTCTTGGATCTGGTCATATCGTAAGAGAGTTTGTTAGATTCAATTCAATCTCAATATTTTTTACTGCTGTGGAAGAGGTTCACAATACTCAACAGAAATTCAAAAATGAATTGATATCTGCCATTACATTCAATCTAGTTGGCAATGTGAATATTCAATTATATTTTTATTCTTGCTGAAGATGAGCCTGCATGGGCTCGAAACATGTTCGATGATCTGATTGAGTAATTTGATCACATCGAAGATTGTTGAGACGACTCCGTGTTTTGATCTTCAGTAACTTATACCTCCTAACATTGAAATACGATGGACTTCTACCACAGATAAGATACACGGAGAGAAATATGTAGAACATATTTTATGGTATAGAAATTCTACCACCCTCTGGGATGAAATATGTCAATCTAGAAAATGTTTGTCTTTCTCCTAACTAACTTTTAATTCAACATATGATTTTCTCATTATTAGAATAAGCATATGCTTATTTCAAATGTATATCCAAATTCTCGAGATATCTCATGTTGAATATTACCATAAAGTATGTTTGTCAAAATGAAGATGATAATTTTCCATTTTGTATCATATAATGCTTTCTTCATAAATATCCACCTGTTATCGAATATAATTTGCTCATAGAAAAGCATAATATGTATGTCAGATATGAGGATACTGTTCTTTTCAAAAGATTTGAGTGGGGGTTTCGCAGGCGCGGATTCAGCAGCACGCTTACAGTGAACAAAGGAGGATAAACGAACCACCATGCATGCAGAGACAATTTTATTTCTGGTTCCAGATCCAATGCATACGAATAGAAATTCAAGTTTCTGAAGAGTATATCATATGGGTACAAAGTTATTTTTCCTTCTGAAGTGGAATTTTATTTCAAGGTATGAACTAAAATCTATTCAGAACATTAAACATATCACTAGGCAATACAGTTTCTTCAATACTTCAAGTATCAGTGTACCTATTTGATTCCTGAGAAAATATGAGAACTTCATTGAGAAAAATACTAGGTAGCGCAGGAATCAGCACAATTTGACGGAATTTCGAATCCAGCAATCGCCTGATGATTTTTGCTCCACTTAGTCCCGCAAAACTATCGACTTCTGCGGGGTAGGTATTCAACGTTGGAGTAGTGATATTTATCAAATTTACGAATTTCTGGTAGAAATACTTCAGTTTTTTTTTTAGAATTCTACGTTAATTTCCTATTCGCGGATACCTATTGATCTAACTTTTGAATATTTTTTTGACATTCATCCGAATTTCGGGATTTGTAAATTATTTTTCAAATACGAGTTTCAAAAATGAATATTCATCTAGGCGACACCTGCATGCCCCCCTGGATCCGTGCCTGGTGCAATTCCGCTTAGTTTAGGTACTGGAGTTATTTTTAGACTACTTCGAAACGCTAGCGATGCACAGTGCAGTGAGCAGTATGCAGTTGCAGTTACATTTTAGCAGTCATATTGGGATTAGCTTGGGCGACAGCCTCTCGAATCTATAATTCATAATCCTAAGTTTTTTTGTGCGAAGTACCTATTGAGTCTAACGTGTGTGTTGGTGAACATTACGAATTCGGTGAAATTGGAAACTTTTTTGAATGAGTTAGAGATGACTGAACACAATGTTGAAGCATTATGATATAATGTTATCATCATACATTTATTTGTGAAAATAAATTATTAATATTATTATTCTCATTTTTATTATACCATGTCTTCAAACTGAGAATACAAATATTTTCATTGATTGAATATCCATCTCATAATCCTAAATATAACATCATTTCAATTTTGAAAACAATGTGTCGCTCTATTGAAATATAAAGTCATTAGAAATGAATATACAGTATTTGATAAGAAAGTATAATGTATAGTATTTTCTACAAAAATGTATGTTAGGTATATGGACAATGAACGTTTGCTGCGAATTACTATAAAATATTCTCAGATGTATAACAATAATTCATGTTGGTAACTACAATATTTCTCGCATATAATGAGCGTGTGCACCTTAGTAGAACTTTTAACTCAAACCATGTTTATAATGATTCTTTTATACGTAAATAATGATTGACGACATAATTCGATCGAAAAATCAACTGGAATGTTTTATTTTTGGACATAAATAATAGTAACTCCTGAAAACGGACCATATCATGACGTAGAAACCCCATCTCGCCATAGTTCAGAGAAAATATCAAACGACCGACGGAGACTGAGGCAACTGATATATTAATTCTTTCGACTGTGATCTCGCGCTAATTCACTCTGTCAGAAATTATGTATCATTCATCTGTGTCTGGAATAGTCTTGTTTCAGTATTGGGGTTTTGACGTCACATCATCGCCTCGTTTTCAGAGGTCCGAAAAATCGGGGATTTCAATAATTTTTTATAAAACGTAGGAAGCTCACAGCAAGAAACTGTTTGCGGTGGTGAGCTAGTTTGGGTGAGTCCTATCGAATTATGAAATGAATTTTTTTTGTGATATAAGCTCATTGTATCATAATACTCACCATTTTTTATTGCTGTCACATATAGTACCAGAAATTTTGGTAAACTGTACTATAATTCTGGTAATACCTGCTATCTACTTTTCTCCGTGTAAAAATCTGTTGATTTTTATTTTCAATATAATTTTTTTTTGATGTCTCATTCTTGAACTCCAAATTTATGTGAAAATACTCAAAGTTATTAATTCATTTATCTATTTATTTTCTTATTTGTGGATCATCCAAACAGATGAACCTTAGTGCTTGATCCTTTAATAGGAAGATACATAGTAACATGTAAACTCATAACAAAATATCAATAGCTATATTGAAATGAAATATTCTCAGATAAATTATGAACATACGAAGATGTATATATATATATATTCATATGAAGCAATACATTGAGAATTCGCATTCTCTATCCCTAATAACACAATTACATCTGTAAGACATCGTAGAAACATCCATTTGGGATGATAGGAACATCTCTGGAAAATCCCTATTTTCCTTGGGACATTTTTGACACCCGTGTCAGCATTATTTGCGATGTCTTATTAACATTCCATCAGAATGTTTGTGGGATGATACGGGATGTACCAGAGACATTCAGGGTACTCGATATGGAACATCTTAAAGAGACTTTTAGGATGTTTTTTGTTCGATGACAGTAATGGATGACACGGTATGCATTATTTCCAATCTGATATCCTGAAAATGGCCGACCTATTTCCAGATATAAAGTAACAATCCGAGTCCGAATATATAAGGTAGGTGCGGTCCAATAACTAATAGAAGATGATAACAGTTGTTTTGAGGCTCATATTTGTTGACGCTGGGCCGACGGCTGTTAGTAACTCTTAGCAACGTAGGTGTATACCGCCATCTATGGGCTGGTATAACAAATAAATTCAGAAATAAATATGCTGAAGAGATATATTTTGATTTTGTCGTTTATTACATGGTTCATGAAGTTGAGCAGGTACTTTCGTAATCTTATTGAGGCATATTTAGTATGATTATTTCAATTTGTTATCGATGAGATTAGCCGGCGTTGGTATAGGTATAAGTATATGAGTACGAATACAGTTTTGATTTCCATTTTCTATCAAATTCTCAATGTTTCAAATGTCACAATTGTTCGAACTGTTCAATCATGTCAATCATATCATTGGCAAATATGGAACCATGATATTGTTCATAAAAAAAGATCGAATGAGATGTTTCTGGAACATCCAATGGAAACATCTGATGAATGTTCCAAGAGAAACATCTCTGGGATATCTTACCTAAGTCTGAAACATTGGGACATTTGTAGGACCTTAGCGGGATGTACCAGCAAGATCCCGTATTGTTAGGGATGTGATGAGAATATCTCTTCTTCAGTTCATTCAATAGAAAACAATTACTTTCCTGGCTATTTTCCACGTCGAACATTGAAATATATCTGATGAACATTCAAAAGGAGAACATAAAAAATAAAAAATAAAATCCTCCGAAATTGAGACTTGACATTCTTCTTCAAATCGGATGAATAATATGATGTTTAATGATATAGAAATATAACTTACCAATATATTCAGCAGTGAAATGAAAATTGGAATGTTTTGGGAAAGTATTCATACAGGCATAAATTTTGATCTTGATGAGCTTGAAAACTTCCATGAATAATCAATCATATCAGGGATATGGAAAATATTATTTCTCACACACAGGTTATATGACTTTATTCCAATAAAACCATTCCGGATTTCTGAATTCTCATCAGTATACACAATTTTCATCTCTCATATTTTTTTGTCTGAAGGATAATGCAAATTCTCAATTTCAGAAGTTAATATATTTTATTTTCAAACTCATATCGTGTGTGTTCAATAGATATAATTCAATGTTCGTCGTGGCATATAGCCAGGAAATTAATTGTTTTCTATTGAATAAACTGAAAAAGAGATATTCTCATCACATAGAGAATGCGAATTCTCAATGTATTAGTTAAAATAGGAAATGCGTGGATCATGTTCTTCATTATTTAATCATATTCAAGTAATTCAAACTTCTACAGATTCTCAAAAAACAATCTCTTTTCTAATTATTCAACAATCTACCATAACAACATCGCATAGATCTAACTAGACCTTTTTCTCTTCCATACAATATCAGCAGAAGTTAATCATTCATTCATGTCACCAAATTCCTGATACAGTGTGTTCAAAGTTCATATGAAGTATAGCTTCTGAAATAATGAGTATTTCAACACACCTCCTTCCTTCTAGAAGCGACTTTTTTATCAATAAAAAATAAAGAACATATTATTTTTCTTTATACTAGTAAATACTCAATAACTGTCTTAAACTCTCAGAGCTTACAAAACTCAGAGCCTTTGTCAAAGTATCAGCCAACTGGTCTTCAGATGAAATATTTGAAACCTTTATAATGCCCCTTTCAACAAAGTCATGTACATAATGATAACCAACATCTATATGTTTACTATTTTCTAAAAAATTCCCATTATTTGCCAAGTGTTTTGCTGATGAATTATCTTCAAATATTTCCACGGGTTCACTTATATTCAATGACAAATTTTTTGCAATTCCAATTGTAAAAATATTTTCATCTGCTGCTTCTGCTAGAGCAATATATTCTGCATGACACGATGATCTAGTAACTACTTTTTGTTTTCGTGATATCCACAACACCGGATCACCTAAAACCCTGACTAAAATACCACTTCGAGATTTGCGGTCAATTGTGTCACCTGCCCAATCGGCGTCCACATAACAATCAATAGGAATATCACACGAAGAATTAAAATTCAATCCCAATTTTCTCGTGGAATGCAAATACTTCAAAATCCTAAGAGTATACTTGGAATGAGTATTTGAGTCCCAGGTAACATGGAACTCTCCGCAATATCTCTAAGTAGTTATCTTCAGGATCAAAATGCGAAATCCTCTTGCGAGGTGTCAAAGATCACTATAGGCTCTCACCATGGAAAATACTCTCTGGAGTCGTCCGAAAGAAATCGCGGAGATCTCGCCTCAGATTTGATATATTCCTCATTATTGCGAATCCTTGAGGTTATCTATAACAGGAAATGAATAGGCATTTCTTTCTGCGAGCACCCAAGGATATCCTGGACGTAACAAGATCGAGAATTTCCCTTTGCGAGCTCCTCAAGTAATCACAAACATAACCTGAATAATTAATGAATATTCCTACAAAAATATTGAGTTGTTTTTCTCAATAGCGTTTATAATTCAAATACTGGGTGTCCCAAGTTATCGTTTACAGGCAATATCTCGCCTATTTGTCAAGATATCAAAAGCATCAAAAAACTGCATTAAATGGCAATAAATAACTTTCCTAATGGCTTATGAAGAATGTGATATATTTGGCAGCCCCCGGATGATAGATACGGATCAGTTTTTATTTTCTAGTAGCATATTGTCTCTGAAAATTGCGTGTCAATCTATTTGGAATACAAGGATATAGCACATACTTGGTGTTTTGTTCTTGATAACATAAAAAACATGAACATTTTGTGACTTTTTCACGTTACTCAAATGACAAATTGCTTTCACCCATGTGTTCAAGAAGTTCACAAATAAGAAGTATGGATTGCATTTTTGTTTCAAAATATTAATGACAGATATTCCATTTTGAACTGCAGAACATCAATCATTGCAGACGGTACCTACTTAGTGTAATAATTAATCTAATTTCATTGTGGGACATTTTTACAAACATGGGAAGAGACAATTTTCAATCGATGTACCGTATATGAGGTCAAAAAATTTTATTGTTAATGTTGTTATTAATGAACAAAATACAAAGTACCGATGTGCTATCGTTCATTCCCGAAATAGGATGATTGGCAATTTTTAATGACAATATACAGGGAGTCCATTGAATGAAAATTGGGGAGTTGCTACCAGGTGGCTGTCCAATCTAATACACTTTTATTGAGTCATAAAGAAAGTTTTCTGATGTCATTTGAAGCATTTTTACTATTTTTTGTTCATCTTGTCGAGTGAGCAAGTTTTTGCCGGTACCTTTACGATAACTTGGGACAACCAGTATCAACATAAAATGGGAGTCATTAATCTATGATAATAATAATTGTATACTAGATACTAGATTTTCTTACTGTCTCAGAGAATGTTTTCAACAGGTCATATTATTATCTCTCCGCCATTATGGAAGATTATTTGAAATTTTGCAGTGAATTAATGATAATTAATAATCTGCTCTGACGAAAAAGACAAAAATGTTCTAATTCAGGTGGAATCGAGAATCAAATATCTCCTCAAATTCGTGGGTAGATATCGGACGACTTTTTTTTTAAAGGATACCCGGCCAACTCCTCGGAGATTTTTTCAAGTGATAAAGTTTACTTGATCAATGTCTTGCTATAAAATAATATATATTATAATTGAAGCTCATTACGTTGATCTAACTCTAAGTTTGGTAACTCAATCTTTTCCGCTGAAACAAATATCCAGTAAATTTAACTCCACCCCAAACAATATAGCTGGCGCTAGTTAGACTTCGCCGACAGGAGACTACTGATAACCAATGACTTCTCAAAAATTGAACACCTTACCATATTAGTGGCGATCATGTGACGATTGATGCAAATATCGCTCTTAAAGGCCTCGTTATAAGGTGATGTGCACGGATTCTTGAACAATTCATAGTTGCGAGCACTTGAAGAGTTCGCTATTAGTAATTGATGCGAATTTCCCAAAGTTTTCTTCACAAGGCGATGCGTGCGAAAATCTCAAACAGCTCATAGTCGCGAGCACTTAAAGACCTCGCCAGAAGCAATTGATGCGAATCTCCCAATGTCCTCGTCACAAAGCAATGTATGAGAATTTCTCAAACAGCTTATGATTGCGAGCACTTTCAGTTATCGCCAGTGGCGATGGAAGCGTATATCTCAAAGTGCGCGCCTGAGGGCATTGTATGAGAATTTCTGCGTGCGATATCTTCAAGACCTCGCTGAGCTCAGCCTAGGTGGCGGACATTTGGCCTAGATATAGCACTCTCGGCGATCTCTCAAAGAAGTTACAAAAGGCATCACAATTTCCTAAAAGGATTTCTTCAAGACATCTTTAGGACCTCTTTGTGCTGGCTGGGGTAGCTATCCTGAAATCCACTCAAATAATTCACAGCGTAAGAAATATATGGACGAGTTTCCTGACTAATATATAACAATGCACCTATCAAATTTCTGTACTGAATGTAATTGTCACAAATTTCTGCATGATTCAATTTCAAGTTGATTTCTATTAGAGTTCGATAATTTTCAATTTCTAATATATTAAATTTTTCTGCAATCATTTCAATGTATTTTGTTTGATTCAAACTCATAGACTTATTCTCTTTATTATATTCTATATCAATTCCTAGGTAACTTTTGATTTTCCCAAAGTCTTTCATTTCAAAGTTTTTGTTCAGAGTTTCTTCCATTTGTTGTATCATGTTTATATTCGAACTACATATGAGTGAGTCATCAACATACAAAATAATGTATACAGGGTCTTTCTCATCCTCTTTAGTACATTAAAAACTATCATACTTTGAATTCGCAAAATTCTGAGATATCATACAATCATGAAAACAATCATACCTTGTCCTCGGACTCTCACGTAATCCATACAGTGCCTTATTCGAACGACAAACTTCATTTCCATTTTCTACAAATCCTTTGGGCTGATATACATAAACCCCAGAATTTATTCTCCTATTCAAAGAAGCTGTATGAACATTCATTTGTTCTATATACCATCCTTCACTCCAGGCAACTGACAACAAAGATTATTTTTTATTGTTCGATTACTCAAATGAGCTGCAGTTTCTACACACTCAGGCCAATATTTTTTCTCTAGTTTTGAATCTGATGATAAGCATCGTGTACTATCCATTAGAATTCTATTATAACGTTCTGCTACCCCATTCAACTCATGTGTATAACTTGGAGTTGGTCTTAACCATATACCATTCCTTTTCGCAAATCCACAAAAATTTCTGTTTAGATATTCTGTTTTTCTACCACACCTGATTTCTTTAATTTTTTTCTCAGTTTGATTTTGTACTAAATTGGCATGTTTTTCAGAGCATTCAAAAATTTCATCTTTCGACTATATACAGTAGACTACAACTTACCTACTGAAATCATCTATGAATGTTATAAAATATCTCTCACCACCATAACCTACTTGAGCTATTGGGCCATTAACATCAATATGTATTATTCCACACAAAGCATTTGCCCTTCTTCTACTATCTCCGAATTTAAGATCACTCATTTTTGATAATAAACAGACTTCAGATTTCAGATGTAAACTCTCTATAGAATTTGGTAAAACCATACAAACTTGATTTTTACACATATTTTGTAAGTTTTAAAAATTTATGTGACCTAATTTCTTATGCCATTTATCTTTTTCGCCCACTATATCTGAATAATTAGACTCAACATCAAATTCTACATCACCAGTTGAAACATATGGATTCTTCTACTTCTCTGCTACAGCGATAATTTTATTATTATGATTCATAATTTCCACGTAATTTTCCTGAGCCCAAATTTTGTTATTATTATCAGTGATTTTCTGACATACTCAATAGATTATTTTCCATGTTGGGAGCAAGGTAACAATTTTTTATAAGAGTCTTGATTTCCTCTCCTCCTACTCTGAAATTTACAATTATAGTCCCTATAGCTAAGGCTTTCATCAAATGACCATCACCTACCTTGATATTAATTGATTCATCTAACTCTTTCCTTTCTATAAAATACCTATCATCATTTACTATGTGATCGCTGCATCAACTATCTAGAAGCCATGTTACTTAATTTTAAGTTTTGTCTACCTCAATTTCTTCTTTCCGAGATGTCATTACCATTACTTGGAACAAATTATGTTGATTTGTCTCACTTCTTACTTCAACGGAATTTCACGTAGGGATGTGACGATTATGTTTCATTGCTAGTTGGTATCCACCTCGGCCTTTGAACGAGCCTCTGAAGTTTCCTCTATAACTCTGTCTACCTCTATAAGTCTGTCCACCTCTATAAGTCTGTCCACCTCTATAAGTCTGTCCACCTCTATTAGTCTGTCCACCTCTATAATTCTGTCCACCTCTGCAAAATGTTTGAATGTGACCCAAACGTCTACATTTGTAACATTTTCTCATATTCTGATCATTTTCTCATATTCTGATCATTTTCTTTTCTATTTGTCTGTTCATCATACTTGATGCCTGTGAACTGAATACATGACTCCTGAAGTTCTCATTATTCGCAAAATGTCTGTTGAAATCAATTAATAATTTTCATTTGACATATTCAACTGTCCTTTGGTTTGGAGCCAATGCATCAACTATATACACTATTTTACTGAAGGATTCTGGAAGTGCAAGCAACAAATAGAGATGGTCTTCTTCTGCTACTGATTCACCTGTATTTCTGAGGTTATTGATGTGCCTTTCGAATTTGGTGAGGAATTCTTGCGGGTCATCTTCTCCTTTCATTTTCAAATCCAACAGTTTCCGTTTTGGTATCAATTTCAGGGATGTTGAGGAGGGTTCATAGATTGAATTTAATTTATTCAT
The DNA here is from genome assembly GCA_918026855.4 of Phaedon cochleariae. Taxonomy (NCBI): domain Eukaryota; kingdom Metazoa; phylum Arthropoda; class Insecta; order Coleoptera; family Chrysomelidae; genus Phaedon; species Phaedon cochleariae. The sequence continues at coordinate 27,853,708 of OU896714.1, read as the reverse complement.
CATGTCAGCAGCCTCAGTTTTATTTATAATCAATTCCAATTGTGCATTTCAAACTCCCTGTACGATTATCGAACGTGCTCTCACATTATTTGTATCCCATTTCCATTTTGCTTCTTCATCTGTAGGTATTGTCCCATCGATAACATTTTCAACATTCTCACTCTCCAATACTAATTATAATCTGAATTTCCATTTGGACCAGTCCTTTCCATCAAATATTGGTAACACACAATCTTCTTTCTTCTCAGCCATTTTATTATAATATCTTTCTTGTTTTCAATAACCACGCTCTGCTACCATGTTAAAATGAGGAATGCGTGGATCATGTTCTTCATTATTTAATCATATTGAAAGAATTCAAACTTCTACAGATTCTCAGAAAACAATCTCCTTCCTAATCATTCAACAATCTACTATAACAACATCGCATAGAAATAACTAGACCTTTTTCTCTTTCATACAATATCAGCAGATGTCGATCATTCATTTATGTCACTAAATTCCTGATACAGTATGTTCAAAGTTCATATAAAGTATAGCTTCTAAAACAATAAGTATTTCAACAGTATTGCTTTATATAAATATATAGGGTGAGTCAAAAATGTGTACCGAGCTTTCTGGGGGTGATAAAACATTGAAAAATAAGTATAGTTTGATGATTAAACTTATGGCTCAAAATGCATATTAAGGGAGATATATCCTTCCAAAGTTGATAAAATCAAAATAATTTCTCCGCATAACTTCTGAACGATGAAAGCCACCCGATTTAAATTTTGTGCATGAATGTATGTTGTCAAAATACATTTTTTCGTCACACTTCCACATTTCTGATATTGTTATAAAGGGTGTTTTCAGAGGGTGAGTCATGATTTTTTGTAGAAAACTTTTTTCCCTGTATTATTTTTGGTGAAAAAACAGGAGCATTTGATGGAGCGAAGAAAATTACATGGAAAAGGTACTATTATTCAAATACAAAAAATTGAGCCGTTCGTGAGATATTTGAGTTTTTGTAGTTACATGATATCAGCAGATTGATTTTATTCATCGCGAGATTCATCGGTATAACGATATTTCAGCAGGCCATGAACAATTTTGTTTTTAATTTTGTCGATAATATCACCTCCCTGTGCCACGTTACTGCGCAATAAGTACATAGCATAAGTCTGTCCCAACAAGGTTTGAATAAAAATAAAAGTTTGATAATGTTTTTGGTACTTTTAATTAATACAAAATTTTGAATGGAAGAAAAAGGGAAAAAAAAGAATTGAAGTAGCTGTTCGAAATGTCCACCGTTTTCGGTTATACATAATCTGAGGCATTTACGTAAATTATTCATCAAACCGTTCATAGTTTGGTGATCATTTTTCAACAACGTGAATTCGTTCACAATTTGTTGCCTCAGCTCCTCAACATACCGAATTTCGCTTGAATAAATCCTAGATTTCATGTAACCCCAGATCAAAAAATCTAGTGGATTGAGGTCAAGCGAACGAGCGGGCCAGGAGCGTCTATGCCTCGTCCTATCCACCTATCAGGAAAATTATCATTAAGCCATTCACGTACAATTCTTACATAATGAGGTGGTGCTTCATCATGCATAAAACAGATTTCCCTACGTATATTGAGAGGAATGTCTTCTAATATCGTACCTAACTCATTTTCTAAGAAGTTGAGGTACATTGCACCATTCAGAGACCCTGGGAACATGTAGTATCCAACGAATTTGTCTCCTAAAGTCGCAGTCCAGACGTTCACTTTGAAATTATATTGAAAATGCGTTACTTTAACAACGTGTGGATTTTCGTCAGCCCAGAAATGAGTGTTGCGCGAATTGAAAACACCGTTTCTAGTAAAAGTTGCTTCGTCCGTGAACAATATTTTGTTCAAAAACTCAGGACATCTACGAGTTCGTTCCAACAACTCTTCGCAAAATCTCAATCTTATCTCATTGTCTCGTGGTAACAGTTCTTGTACCTGCAAATAATGATAAGAGTGTAGCTGTTGCTCTCTGAGAATCCTGGTTACATTCGCTTGTGTTGTGTCTATTCGTCTTGCTAATTTCCTTGTACTCATTTCCGGATCCTGTTCCACAGTATTCAATACTTCTTCTTCAACTTCTACAGTTCTCGCACTTCTGGGTCGGCCACCATTTCTATTATTGGTTTTCAAACATCCTGTTTCACGCAGTCTTTGTACAATCCTCAAAATTGTTCTCGAATTTGGAACGCGTCGAGCGGGAAACATCTCTGCTTATCGTCTCACAGCAGCATTTGCATTTCCGAAGCACTCGCCAAGCAATATAAGCATATCAGTTTGTTCAGAGAACGAATAACCTGCCATATTTCTTAAAATCTCAGTTGATAATCGCAGTGATAAATGACACAGAAAAACCACATGAACAAATGAACTACAACAATGTTGACTCGAATGTTGATGACATGAACGTCAAAATTGAGAACAAAATTATTCATCATGGCCTGCTGAAATATTGTTACCGATGATTCTCGCGATGAATAAAATCAATCTGCTGATATCATGTAACTACAAAAACTCGAATATCTCACGAACGGCTCAATTTTTTGTATTTGAATAAGATTACCTTTTTCATGTGATTTTCTTCGCTCCATCAAATGCTCCTGTTTTTTCACCAGAAATAATACAGGAAACAAAGTTTTCTACAAAAAATCATGACTCACCCTCTGGAAACACCCTTTATAACAATATCAGTAATGTGGAAGTGTGACGAAAAAATGTATTTTGACAACATACATTCATGCACAAAATCTTAATCGGGTGGCTTTCATCGTTCAGTTATGCGGAGAAATTATTTTAATTTTATCAACTTTGGAAGGATATATCTCCCTTAATATGCATTTTGGGCCATGAGTTTAATCATCAAACTACACTTATTTTTCAATGTTTCATCACCCCCAGAAAGCTCGATTCACATTTTTGACTCACCCTGTAAATCCATTTTTGTATGTTCATAATATATCTGAGAATGTTCCTTTTCGATACTTTCATACCCAATCAGGGGGTTCAAACTTGAACGATGGAAACTTGTGATTTGTATAGACCTCTAATCGCAGATTCGTGATAGTGTCCCAATTCAGAATTTCTTTCTACGCCCTGTATGATGAATAGATGAATGTCAATTTATCATACACCCAAAAGCATCAATAGCTATGACAATATGTTGAGAGTTTTCACTCACATATAAGTGCAGTAAGGAATAGTTATAATATAATAGTAGAGACGATAATAATACGAACTTCAATTATCATCTGAAGTGGGTGCATAAAAATCAAGCAAGAATCGCCGCAGTTTCCTCTTGAAGCTTATCATATTCGAACAGAACAAATCAATATTCGAGTGACAAATTGTGCTGTTAGCATTCATGCATCGGATCATTGCCATAATAGTTAGTTGAATAAGAGGGTGGGGCGATTTCGCACAAGTCTTGGGTTACAGTTCAAAACTAAATATTCAGTGCGATTTGGTGAATCAATAAAATCATTCAATATTTTATATGTTAACAGAATATCGAAGAACTCCCTTCTGATGAACATTGATCCTATTTTATGAAAGTTTAAATTAGATTTATATGTGAAATGATGACGATATTGTGAAAATCTGAAGTTGAGATCATTTACCACTTCTTTTGTACATTTTCAATACTTGCCACGTATTTCTCATGAAAAGGGTTCCATATACATGTACATTGTACAGTATTCCAATATAGGCCTCACTAATGTTTCATGGACAGTTATTAGGGATTCATGATAACGAAAGTCCTTCGTATTTTTTGAAACAAAGCTTAACATGCGGAGGGATTTCCTAAGTCATCTCCAAATATGAATCAAATGTCACCTTTTTGTTCAGGATGATTCTGAGGTCGCGCACCCCATCACACGGTGGTATTTTTTCGTTATTTATGGAAAGGTCATTCGATAAAAAAAACAACATTTCTTGATGTTAATGAATAATCTATTGAACTTACAGTAATGATGAATACTATTCAGGTCTTCTTGAAATTTAGCGTAATTTAATTATGATTCGATTGGCATATAGAGCTTCAGATCGTCTGCATGAATTGCCACTTTCGAATATTCAATGGATTTTTCCACATCGCAGACGAAGACACTGGATAGAATGGGGCCTGAATAGGGCCTGAATAGGAGCACTGGGGAACCCCAGAAGTGATGAGAGTTTTATTAGAGTTCAAATTGTTGATGGCAACGTACTGGCGCCTGTCTTGTATGTAAAAGGTAAGGAGACTCAGGAGGTTACCGTGCACACCGAGATTCTCCAGTTTGGTTTTCAGAGTAGGATGATGCACTTCATCGAATGCTCTCGAGAAATCGGTGAACATGGCACATGCTGAGTGTCCATTTTCCATAATATCAAATACATTTTGTACCAAAGGTGCTAAGTTGATAATGACGCCTCTTTCTTGTGAAAACCATGTTGATGAATTGTAATGACGTTTTTTATCATGAAAAATATTCCTTTTGTTAATATTGATTCAAATATTTTCCCAAAAATGTTCAATATTGATATAGGCCTATAGTTCCATGCGTGTGTTCTATCTCCAGACTTGAAAATGGGTATAACTTTCGCTATTTCCCACATCAATGGGAATAAGCCTGAGCAAAGTGATTCATTGTACAGTAAATAAAGGGGTTTCAACAAACTATAGCTTGATGTTGTAATGCGCTGAGAATGCTAAATTTTTCAACTAATCAGCAATCCAAACTGCACTAATCAAATTTAGAGGGGGCTACAGAAAGTTGATACAAAACGTGACAATCTGGGAATACATATATTCATAACACCTAGAATACTAAACTAAAAACAAGATTCTGACTCAATAGTTCCGAAATATCTATATAGCAAATAAAGAGGTTTGGCAATGGAAATCAAAATCTAGTCTTTGGAGCCACAATCATGTTCATAAAAAACAGTTTCATATGATCGATGATAAAGGTTGAACTCATACAGACTCACGATCGTATCCCACGTCGGCTCGAGCATGCAAGGTTGGCTGCAACAACGTCAAATAGCGATCTTCAGGAATACTCTCATATGTTACTCTTGTTGATTTCGAGTATAAGTTTACTCAGGAACCCAACAGTGACTATCGGTGGCAAAAGCTATCTTCCTTTTTTTCCACGACAGAATCCCCTTCGTTCAGCTCTCAAAATCTGACAGCTCTTCACCTTCCTTCAACATTTTTCAGACAGGGTGGCACAATACACCACCACCCTATCAATCACTGCTCGTGAAAGTATGAACTCTTGGAGTAGGAATTCGATACACAAAAAATACCAATCTCTGAATTCAACACACTAAGAATTATTCTTCAATTCGTCTATAAACGGCTTGAAACGCTTGAGATCAATCAAATTATGAACCCCAAGGGAAGATTCAGTAGCTGGATCGAATATTTCATAAGAGTTAGGACCCCTTCGAGAATTGATAATGAAAGGACCTTCAAATAACGGCAATTTTTTTTTAATTTCACGATTTTCCGCAGAGGATAATTCATGAAAGCGAATGCGAACCTTATCACCAATAGCAAAAGTATCAAACTTCTTGCATTGAGAATCATGTTTCAATTGACGTTTTCTCGCACTGCGGGATAGGTTTTTATTGGCAAGAATTAACATCGCTTCTCTCTCCATGATACGATGCTCTTCTGGAAAGTTAATCACTTCCGAGAAATGTTTCTCAGGAGGTTTTCCAAAATGTAATTCGTTTTGACTGAAACTAGTACTTTCATGAACTGCGTTGTTGATCCAGAGCTCAATTTTTGGAATATACAAACACCAAGAAGTATGTTGAGCATGACAGAAAGCCCTCAATATTCTTCCAATTTCGCGATTAACTCGCTCTGTTTGATTTTCCTGCGGTTAATATAAAGACCTATGAATGATTTTTATATTGAGGTTCGCAAGATACTCCACCCAAACCTTGCTATGAAATTGGGTCGCACTGTCTGATAATATAGTCTCCACTTGTCCCATTCTCGGCAAATATTTCTTATTGAGAACATTCAATATTGCTCGAGACGAAGCTCTCTTCAGTGGATACAAACAGATATATTTACAAAAACTATCAACTATCACAAGTAGTTGAGTTACCCCACCTCTGGACATAGGGAGGGGTCCCATTAGATCCAAACAAATAAGTTGTCCACATCGGTTAACCTTTACCGAGTGCATTTCCCAACTACCGTCGTGAAATTTTGGTCTTTTGACATAATTCACAGCTAGCTATAATTCTTCTTATTTATTCTCGCATTTTTGGAATGTAGGTAATAGTATTTTCTTAATTTCATCATACACTTTTTAGAGTCAAAATGAACATTTTTATTATGCTCTAACTTAATCAAATTCACTACCACCGATTTCGATAGTACCATTTTGAATCCGGAATCGGACTCAGTTCCACGCTTGAATAATTTCCCATTGCTTATCATAAACCATCGATGATACTCTCCGGTACCATCAGTTTTATCGAGTTCGACTCTAACCCTTTTGCAAAAATCGTCGGTTTCTTGAGTACTTGCCACCTTGAGCAAATCTCGTTTAACCGAACGATGTTCAGCTGAGGTAATCTCACAAATTTCTATACCATGGTCATTATTTTCCGGAGTTTCCTGAACTGACATGGATTTTCGTGGGTATCTGGATGAGGTGTCTGCAAGAGTAAGTTTTCTGAACCACGACAATATCCGATCTTGAAATCGAATTCCTGCAAGTACAGAATCCATCTAGTCAATCTAGCACTTACTGAGCGACAACTCATCATGAATGAGAGTGCTTGGTGGTCTGTTATAATAGTAAGAGGACGACCTAAGACGTATATGCGTCAATGACGGAGCGCATATATGATAGCAAGAGCCTCTTTTTCAGTAATACTATATCGAGTCTCAGCTGGAATCAGTGTTCTGCTCGTATATGCAATAACCAAACGGTTTCCATCTCTATTCAATTGGAATAAACACCCCCCAATCCCGTAACCTTGAGACATCGGGTTTTAGATAAAACCGGCCTCCATGATGTGGATGACATAACATAGTAACATTTAGAAATGCAATTTTAATTTGTTTTAATGCTTCATCCTCAATATTTCCCCATTTCCATAGGAAACCTTTCTTCAGCAACCGTAATAAGGGCATCGTTGAATCGAAAAATGAACTACAGAAACGGCGATCATAATTTATGAAGCCTAAAAACTAACGCAACCCTTCGATATTTCGAGGAGTGGGATAATTATGACTAGCGGAAACTCTTGACGGGTCCATTTCAACACCTTCTGGTGTAATGATGTGGCCCAGATATTTCATCGTTCTGCAAGCGAACTTTGATTCCTTCAATTTTATTGTTAGGGTAGCGTTCTCGAATTTTCAGAAAAAAGTATTCAAATTATTAAGGCGAATATTTGCATTTGGTGAATATATCACCAAGTCATCAACGTACGAAATCATGGAATCTTCAACTTCATGACCTAAAATCTGGGATGAGCCACGCACAAAACTCCCAACCGATGTGCAGAGCCCAAACGGTAGTACCTTGAAAACATAGGTTCTGCCATCAAAAATGAAACCGGTATATTTTCTGTCCTCGTGATGAAATGGAATCTGCCAATATGAGGCTGTTAAATCTACAAAACTCATTACCTGGTCCCTAGAAAACTCGTAAACAAGCTCACTGGGGTTCGGTGGTGAGGCATAATCTTGAACCATTCGAGAGTTCAAATATCTCGCATCCAAACAAACTCTTATTCCGCCATCTTTCTTTGTAACTACTACGAGTTGACTGACATATTCAGTAGCTGCAGTTTCTATCACCCCCCACTCTACCATTTCTGTAATCTGACGTTCAACTTCTTCTCTATAAACTTTTTGGTATCAGATAATTCGTTCTATGGAAAGGACTATAATTATGCAAGAAAATCCGATGTTCATACATATTTGTTAGACCTGGTTTGTCAGAAAATACCTTTCGATATAGGCAGGCAAAACAGTTTTCATTTTATTTCCTTGTCGAGTGCCTCCGATTCATTCGTGATTTTTAGCAGTTGATCTTCAGAATAAAGATCGCACTGTTCAGTATTTAGATCCGGTGAATTCATTTTTGCCACGATTTCGCTAACAGAAACGTTCACTACTACTTCTGCTACTGGTGAAAATACCATTGAAAATCCTTGATTGTTACAAACCCCAGATATGGTTCTATTTTTATAATCAATATTTGCAAAATGATCATCCAACCAATCTCCCCCCAGTAGAACATCCCTCACCAAACCAGGCTTTACCACACAAGTATAGTCAAAAACTAATTGTGCACACTCAAACCGTAAATATACTTGGTCTTTGACTAACTTTGTATTTTCTGTCCCCCAGGCACCCGACAAAACTGCCCTATTCACAGGAAGCTTCGATATTTTCGAGGTTCTGGTGCTATAATGTGATTCAACAATCTCTGCGGAACACAGGATATTCGACTACCACAGTCAATCAAAATTTCACTCGACGATGACTCAATCATCATCTCTTCTACTGGAACCAAACCCAAGGTTTCAGGATTCCTGATGGTTCTTCATTCAAAATCCCCGAAATATCATCGAATATGGCGTCCACATTCGCTTCTTGTCTATTATCTGTACTATTCACATCCGATGGCGCATTAGCAACATTATTCACCTGACCCGACTCCCATTGTCTACGATAGCGACCCGAATCGCCCCTATCGTTTGCTATATTTACTCGACGTACATTCGATACTTGAGGTTCCATATGATCGCTACGGTCTCTCCAATTCCTATTTCTATTATTAGATGAAGTACCGCTCCAGGTTTCTTGTTCATGAGTTTTATCAATCTCACGCAAATACTGCTCTACTTCATCCGCCATTCTCAACCCCGAAACTAGTATTCCACGTTTGACTTCTGGTGGAAAATGTGCGATTATTATTTTCACAACTTCTGATTCACTCAAATTCGAAGAATTTAGATATTTAGATCCATTGATGATTTCCAGGAAATATTCAGCCATCGACCCGTTTTCATAGCTACCAAATTTTATTTTCCGAAACATCTCTCGTTCGTGACTAGCAACCCAGTATCTATCTAGGAATAATCCTTCAAAGTGATTAAAATCTTTAATGGATTCCTCTTCCATCAATCCCCAGCTCTGAGCCGAACCACGCATACCACCCAAACTGAAAGCAACTTTTTTGGACTCTGGAACACCTGCATCTTCGAAAACCCTCTTCAACTTCTTAATGAATTGAATTGGATGAATCGACCCTTCTGGAGAGAAGTGAATATCATTTTCCCCTAAATCCCTCCATGCCGATATGACTAGTCGATCAATTTGATTTCCAGGGACAGCTGTCAATGTCGGAAGTACTGACACTGTACCTTGCTTCTGAATATTTGCTGGAGGTTCAATTACAGTATCCAAATGACTTTCTGCACTTATATCCGTAACAGGTACATCAACATTGGCCCTAATAATTCTTAACTGAGATGATAAGTTCTCCATCATCAAAGTATTGCGCTCAAGACTAACATTCAAATTGTATCAAACTTGTGACTGCCTCGATGGCATCATTTCCTGAATCGTTCACTCTACTATCATCTTTTTGTGCAGGTGACTCTGCCTTCTTCTTTTTGTTCACCATTTCGAACTTATTTGCTGAATTTATCTTATAAGTAATCTTATAGCCCATACAGTTTATGAATCATTTGCAAACAAATCCCTATCGATGAATGTACACGCTTTTTTACTAACACCTGGCCACAGACATGAAAATCTCAATATTTTTCATGCCCCACGTTGGGCGCCAAATGTAATGCGATGGAAATGCTGGAATATCTAACTGATCAGCAATCCAAACTGCACTAATCAAATACATACATTCATAACACCTAGAACACCAGACTGAAAAGAAAATTCTGACTCAATAGTTCTTAAATATCTATATAGCAAATATAGGGGTTTGGCAATGGAAATCAAAATCTAGTCTTTGGAGCCACAAGAATGTTCATAGAAAACAGTTCCATGTGATCGATGATGAAGGTTAAACTCATTCAGACTCACGATCGTCTCCCACGTCGGCTCGAGCATGCAAGGTTGGCTGCAACAACGTCAAGAAGCGATTTTCAGGAATCCTCTTGTATGTTACTCTTGTTGATTTCGAGTATGAGTTTACTCAGGAACCCAACAGTGACTATCGGTGGCAAAAGGTATCTCCCTTTTTTCCCACGGCAAAATCCCCTTCGTTCAGCTCTCAAAATCTGACAGCTCTCTACCTTTCTTCAACATTTTTCAGACAGGGTGGCATATTACAATGTCTCAATGAAATGTGGAGGCAGGTTATCAGGGCCAGGCCCATTTCTACAATAAAGCTCGTTCAACGCTTCCATTATCTGTTTTTCCGTTATAGTTATAACCCTTAAATGTGAGAAATTCAGAAATTTCAGGTTACACTGTGCAAATGGTCAGCTATATAGTCGGGGCAAATGGGTCGTGGTTCATTTACTCACCATATCATGTAACTTTGTCAAAAATATAACAATTAGCATAAGAAAGATAGTTTCCACCAGATACGATTTTATTTGGACGCCATCTACAGAAAATAAAGTTCAACAAACCTCTTTCTTGAGCCAATCCCTGTAGAAAGAAATTGTCTGTGCTGAAGGATATGAAAACAAATCAAACAAATGAAATCTAGGTTCATTTACTGACTAAAAAGGGTATTCGAAGAAGTATCAGATCTGCATCACAAACATTCATAATATATGTCACAAATAAGACTGTGAATAAGCCAGAAAATGTTGTTAGACCAGAGCTTTTTGATATTTCCAGCTTCCAAATTACATCATGGTCAATTTCATCATCATTTTGGGCTCCTGGTTCCAAATTTCATGAGCATACAGGTCTGACGTCTCATCAGGTGACCTATAAGTGTTCTTAGTCCAGCCAGTATGTTGAATTTATGACAACAAGTTGGAAATTTTCTCTATCTTCTTGAAATTTACATCAATAGCTTTCCAGCGTTAACAGGAACAATAAATCGGCTCTTAAAGCCAGGACAATCTTTCCATGAAGATTGTTTCCTCAAATCATCAGAAATGCTTACTCTTTCGAGTCCATAAAAAAGCATTTATCAGCAAAATAGTTATACATAATCTTCCAAATCCAAAAAGTTGAAGATAATAGTAAAAGTAAAAGTAACAGTAAAGCTATAAAAGCAGATGTAAAAGTCTGGCAAAACTTCAACATAGGAAAAATAGAAAACATGTTAAAATAACGTAACCTCAAGATGATGAAAGTTCACAAATTGATTTCCTTGAATATGGACCAAATTCCATAAAAATAATAATTTCTTTAAATCAAAAATATTCTTTATAATTGAATAGTTGCCTCTAATTAGATGTTCTTCACGAAAAACGGTGGATGATCAGAAATGTAATTTAGCGGACATCCACCTACAAGTTCATTCAATAATGGCCAGATGCAGAAATGAACGATTTTCAATTTCTCTTTCTCTTTTCTAGTTGAGAATTCAAATGTCCATGTCATGAAAGTCAAAAAATCATAGTAACCAAATAGCCAGATTCGATTCAACCGTTGCAATAACCGATATCAGGTTCAGAATGAATAATCAATACAAATCAATACAGATCATTAACAACAAGAAAACGCTGACGGCCTACTACTTAGACATGTTACTGTCGCGATCCTGCTTGTTGAAAGTCTGAACGTTGAACTACTCGTTAATGCTACATGGGACAAAAGAACAAAAGAAAAAGAAGAATTAAAATTACAATTTTGAACCTTAACATCTTGTTTGACATTTCACCTAGATATTTTCAGAACGAACTGAAATAATGAACTTTCATCAAGTCAACAAAACATAACATGCAATTAAAATCCAGAATATGCAAATAATATACAGGAAGATCTCCGATGTATGCCAGTGACTCGTAGCTCCATTAAATCTGTAACAGAAAAGCTCAAAATATCCTACAAAAGGGAATGCAAGTTCTCAAAATACATTCAGTGAAAACCAGAGTTGAATTAATTACTCTGAAAAGGTCAGTTGAATACTTGGTACTATCAATATTTCATAAAAAAAAGTAACATTTACTAAAAGTGGGTGTTTCATAGTGCTGATATCGAAAGCGTGTTGAGTCGATTCTTAGGGAATCAAGCATGGAGTTTGATTACTTCCGGAAACTCCGCTAAAACAATTTGAGAACATTTCACATATTAATTCTGTCCCCTCGAAGGATTTATCACAAGAATTCATTTGCATTCATTTGCATTCAAATTCAATGCGTTCCTGATAACAATACATATATACAGTTTAGAATTTATAGATACGTAGGTTGCATTACAATGAATACTGAATAATCCAGAGCAGTTAATGTGCTGGTCTCGGAAACTGTATCTAACTTAGATAATACATTCACATGTTAACATATATAAATACAAAATGAGAAATAAATGAAATTCCCCATTCTCTCAATTCTTGTTATAGATACATATGTGATTATATATAATTAGGTAGTTGAATGCAGTTGGGTCATATTGCATGGGGTATGGCTAAGATTTTATAAATGTTTGTTTTCAAGTTTTTCCTGTGAATATATTTTTAATTTTCCTTTCAAATGAGTTTATGTCGGCACAGTTTGCTATTTACTTTGGTAAGGAGTTATAAGTTTCCATGCTCTGTATTATGGGATTTTTGAGGCTTATGTTCGTTCTCAATGGCTCTAAGTAGATATTTGTTTGCGTACGTGTATTATAGTTGTGTTGCTGATTCACGAAATCGAAAGGTGTGTTACATTTGAGATTTTCTTTGATTGTATTGTATATGAATTTGCTTTCTTCGATTTGCAATAAAAAGAAATGGGTAAGATGTTAGTTTGATTCTATATTATATGTGTTGACGTAGTATGATGGAATTCGAATAAAATCTTCACAACTTTATTTCGTAGTGTTTCAATTTTTTTGAACATTGTTTTTCCGAAATATAGTCTACTTATGAATATTGTCAATACCAAAGCGAGCTTCAATGACCCAGATATGCGTAGAAGAATATGATATATGATACCTCCATATTTAGGAGGACATTGTGGAAAAAATATATGATCGTTGGAAAAAAACCTGATGTTATCCAATGGTGACAGGTTTACTTGGTAGACTCGAAGAAGTCATGGAACTTCAGTCCTAGGTGGCCCCAAACATGTGCGGACGCACACTTCTAGTTTGTTCTCGAACATGTACTAAAAAGCGCCATTCGAGACCAAGAAAGAGGTAGCAGCGGCAGTAGTTGCAGCAGCGGGTAGCCAAAAACTACACAAGGCCGGATCCATGCAGGAAGCAGCATTCATATCCAGAAGAGCGATAGGTCTAAGGGTGGAAAAGGAATCAGTCAAAAGACAAACCCTTTAGGAGATTCATTGTTTCATAAACCATGTCATTCAAAGACGAAAGCACAAAAATTTTATGGAAAGTAATTCACCTCTGGCCGTCAGCGGGTTTTCTTGTAAAAATCATCAGTGGTGAGTTGGGCACAGTTTTCTTCGAAATGAGGCTTACAACCACGAGGCCAACATAACCATAGAAATCGTTCAAACAGGAATCCAAAAACGTCGCGTCGGACCAGCTAGGCATAATTGCCCTATTCCCTGATTCTCTGTCCAAAATCTACAGCCAAAACCTGACATATTATAGCAGTAGCTTCGAGATAAAAATATCATGAACTCGAGAACTCAACAGGCGAAACCAAGAACGAAAATCAAAATGACGAAAATGTCCCACTCCGTTTTTGACAATTTTATCAGCCCCAAAATTAACACAAAACCTCGAAACCATGAAACAAAAACGAAATCAGAACAAATCCATGTTATTGATGGACAAAAAATGACGTAATAACAGAAGCTCTCTCACAAAATATGTGACTGGCGTGCAATCCGTCAATCATCGTGGGTAATGACCTTGAGTTACTGCTACATCCGGATTCTTGACCATGAAGGAACTGTTTTATTAGGATTCGGATGAAAAATTGAGAAGAAGAATTGATGTCACTTGACATTGACGATGTATAACCCTATTATATTCAAGCAGTGAACATCGGACAATCACTTGTGAATATTTGATTCAAAGATGAAAACAATTCTTCCATTAAGTTGACCCATCTGAATAAACACTATGTACATCTGAGAGGTGAGTGTTAAGTATTTACTCGATGTTTCCTGTTAATTTTTCACACTGTTGCCTGATCAATATTCCAGTAACATTACTTCCTCCTCAGTTTTTAATGTGCTTAAAGTCATTCAACGACGTCTTCCCAGGTGGTATTACAGAAATAGTTTGATAATTCCAACTTGGTAAGTTAATTCGACTTTCTTGTTGCACACATGTTATTATTATGTGAACCTATGTTCATTCCTGTGTCAATTTTCATATAAATCAAATAACTGTTTCATTCTTTTCAGAATACGTCGCCAGGATGGAATACAGACCAAAGCAATGCATAAAATAATCTTATACTCGATAGTGTTTCAAACTCTGTTATGAATGAATAATGAAATGAACTGCTCAGAAATTCACTAAGTTGAATGAACTGAGTAGAAAATCAAATCTACTGATTTAACGTCGTTTGGTGAGTGAGTAATATAAGTAATTGAGAACGTTACAATGCTTGTGAGTATTATAATCGATCTCCACTTTTTCTCAGGATAGAGAAAATCAGGGAAGACGGAAATGGCTGAATTGAACACTAGTGCCAACAAAAACATCCAGAGTAGAGAATCCAGACCCAATACAATTGCAACACCCGAATCAAATACCAATTATTAACCTACAATTGCAACATACGAGAAAACCTATCTGGTACCTGTAATTCAAGAAATATTCTTGAATTACCTAGATTTCAAGATCTTATCCTGAAAGTTACTATGGGCAAAAGAACACTGAGTTTTAGTTATTCAGCACTTCTGATCCAAGAAAGTGAAAACAAGAAGAATTGAATGTGGACTACTACTACTCCTTGTAACAATCAAGTATTAGCACACAGCTTACTGCTTCATGGGTTTAGATAGTTAGGGATAGATAGTTGCTGGGTTTGGCGAATGAAACTACCATCGAAGAGTTTCACCAGAGTATCAATTCATTGAATCTATGGAAAAAAACAGATTCCGAACAAGGTTTTTCGTATCAGGAGGAGAAGCACAAAATATCATGGTCTGATATTCAACATAGCACAACAGATAACATTTGTGAATATGAATTTTGGCATGAGCTGATACCATACACCCAAGGAGGATCTCGCTTGGGGAAAGTGAATCGATTATTCACTGATTAATTACCTTCAACCACGGTGATGAGTGGGTACATTGAAATTGCTAACTTAGCTGAGGAACCTTCAATTCAATAACCAGTTCCGAAGGTGTCAGAATTCACCTCCAATGCAGTAATTGGACTGGTGATTGTACATATACATACATAAGTGGTAGGGTGAATTGAAAAACCTGTTATCGACCATTAGGTCCAATATATAGCAAGTTCTGAGTGAAAATCAGCTGTGGTTGAGCTCAGCAAGTGATAGTCGTAGCCAACGCAGCTGAACATACAGGACGGTAGGTGGTTTGATATGTGATACTCGTAATTGGTTCTGGACACCACCAGTAGGTCAGGTACAGCAACAATGTTCAACTACAAAATACCATTCGTCACTCAGACAGAAATAAGAGAAGTAGGAGACTGGCTGGAGATATGACACTGACAGCCCTATGTAACGGCAAAGTTTTTATTAAAATCTGATCAGCAGAAAAACAACAGGAACAAGGACAGGAAATAATAATCCTCCCAAAAAGTTATGAAAATAAGAAACATATACGTAGTTCGGAGGTGGCTGTTTGTGAAGTCGTCGCCTTAGGACTGAGACGACGATGACAAGATGGTCGTTCTGAACATGTGAAACATCCTAATCGATGTAAACCTGGAGAAGGAAAACATTCATATAGCATCTCCTACTTGCTCCAAGGAGGAATGAAGGATACAATGAACCCCTGCGAAGCCAATGGTGGAAGTAGTTCCAGCGCACATGATGGATGTAGTCCGCACTCTCGACTGTCTCCAAATCACTTCATGTGGTTTCTCAAATGCACTGGTAGGCACAATGTACCGAACTGTAATGTCACTATTGGCCTAATGAATTATTTTAAATACACTTGCTGTCAATAATAATGAAAATAAAAACATTGATAGAAATACTTGGTTTTCTGGAGATAATCAACATTGAATGTGCTCAAATAGGCCTGAAAACATATCCAGAATATATCCGAGACGATGCTAATATTGTGGTGGGTCTATCTTTGTTTTGTGTTCATTCTTGAAATAACTGTACCTCCCATTTCAGGTGCTAGCTACGAGATAAAACACAGTGTATATGATGATTGAACCCAGGAACGAATTATTAATGCTGTAATTGTGATCGTGTGCATAACAAGAGACAACCAGGAGAGAAAATCTGCTGTGCTAACACTTCTAGAAGGAGATATTAATAAGGAATACGCATGATTTTTTGTTTAATCGAAATTATATTCCTTCTTCCTCATAATAACACTGGATATCATTCATCTCAAATTTGCTTGTGACACTAAAAAAATTTCATTCGAATAAGGCTAAATATGAAGTCACACAAAAACGGGTTGGTGGCCATCACTAATATTATGACGTCATAGTATTAAGCCGCACAGCCATAGACTAGCGCGACAGAATGGCAATATTCAGATTGGAAAAGAAAGAAGAAGAAGAAGAGGTAGGAGAAGAAAACAGTTTTAAACGCTAGAAATTTGAAATTTGAATTTGAAAATGTTGATGTTTATACCGAATACTGCCTAGTGCTGCTATGCCTTTCATCAACAAAAGTATCTTCCATTGCCAGTGGAATCAAGTGATAAATATGAAGAGAAAAGAACATTATGGTTGCAAGCCATGAATAGAAATGATTTATCCGAGAAAACCAGATGATTTGTTCGTGAAGACCAGATATGTGGTAATATATATTTGAAACAACATGTCCTTCCACACAGATTTGACTGTCAACTACAAAGGAAACGTTCTGGTTCCTCAGAGATGATTGAAATAAGTTCAGTTAAACGAATCAGAAGTAAAAATGATATACTGGATTCGACATTATCCCACGACGATGACATTCATATTTCAGATCCTGATACAGTTATGAATCACCAACTTCTATCCTCAATCGTTTTAGAGAAATCGTCTCAAACCATGAATGCTCAGCGAACAATAGGTATACAATACAGGTCACATTTTCGAAGCAGAATGGTGCAGACGGAAATTGTGAGAGTGAGTGATGCAGTGAGTGTAGCCTGCTCTCCATTCAGATCTATGAAGGTTGATCAACCTGTATACCCTTCAAGATCTCGTATTGCGACTCCTATTGAGACTTCCTCTTGGGAATGTATTTCCTCAATTCAAAGTGGATCTACTTCAACCTGGACCTCAAGATATGCTCATATCGATTTGTCCAGTTCACATGATGTGACGAGTAAAGATTTTGATGCTGATAGAATCGAGCAAATTTCTATTGAAAGATCAAATAACTTGGCAGTTAATAAATGCAGATCTTATCTAGGAATACCTGGAGACTCCTATTTTGTGGTTTCCTTGTTACAAAAATATGGTGGATGTAGATTGAGAAACATTTAGATTACTCTTAAGGAAAATAGGAACCAATCTACTCTTCAACTATTTGGGTGATGACTTTGGTATATCAGGCAGTCAAGCTGCCAACATTTTTCAAACAACTGTACCTGCTTCAAGTATTTTCCTCAAGACGTTAATAATTTGGCCACCGAAGGAAAAAATCAAATTAATGTTACCAATAGCATTTCGTACAAACTATCAAGATGTACAGAGTATCATTGATTGCTTTGAAAAAGAAATTGAAAAACCATCTGATCCAGTGGAGCAAGCTCGTACATGGTCAGATATATATAAGAAAACCAATACAATGAAATGTCTTATATCTTCTACTCCAGATGGCCTTATCAATTTTGTTTCGAATGGATTCAGAGGCGGTACCACAGTTGTAACAATCGTTGAGAAGAGTGATTATCTGAATAATTTAGCGAGAAATTGTTCTGTCATGGCTGATCGGGGCTTCAAAAGGATAGATGTTCTGCTACAACCATTGGGTTGTGAGCTAATAAGGCCTCCAAGTGTCAAAACAGGTATAAAGAGCACTAAGATGAAGAGTCATCAGAAGATTGAGGAAATTCAAACTTTTAAAACATCATTCTTGTATCGATAACAAAATGATCAAATATTTGAACCATATTGTATTGATTGTCTGTGCATTGGTTAATTTACGATCCAGCATTATAAAGAAATAGTACTCTGATCATCATCATCGATCTTTTAATGTTTCATCAATTTTTTCAACAACTTGTATCACAAAACCCAATATATATTTCAGGTATAAGGCTTATTCAACATTCCTTCAAGCTTTGACCTGAACAGTTGAGAAAATAAATACATGAAATAATTTATGGTACCTATTTTTCCATATTATTCTATTGAAAAGCAAAACTTGAGAAAATGAATTTGGAAAATAAAAAAGTGGTATTTCAAATTGTTCAATGATAAGAGAATTCAATTTTAGAAATAACAGTGTAGTGACAATTTTTTGGATGATTATCTGCTGAATAATTGAACAATTCCAATAACATGAGGAGTATTTTGTTATTGTTTTTCTAATAACTTTGAAACACTTTCATATTCATCTTTATCTTGGAAACTTGGGATCTTCGAAATCTATCCTTGATTTTTCTCACCAATGTTAATGATACACCCTGTATAAAGGTCAGTTAGAATTTGGCTGAATATACATATCTCAGAATAAGTACCTGCTGCAAACATTAACAAAAACATTATTATACATACTTTTAATTGTTTCTTAACAGTAAAACAATTCACATATTATGGTTCTCAATGGGGAGGAAAACTCAGCCATTTTCAAATGTTCAATGAATGTACAATAGTTTCATCAATTTGGTATTTTTCCAATTGATTTTTCAATGTTATGTTCATCATTCCAGATTTATTTCTATTTTTTCTCCTCATTTCTATAAAATAAAAACCTATAGACAGTATATTATTTGATGTTATTTTTGTTTTGGTACCAATAACTAATATGTATACAAAATCAACCATAGCCCAATCAATATATGAGTCCAGGGTGTTCTCGGAAGTTGAAGTGACAAGTAATTAATGAGGTTATTGAAGGCAAAACAAAATGAAATGAATGAATGATTTTTTATCAAGAAAAAATATTTTGGAAGATATTGAATTTCAAAGTTTCCTTGGAAGTTTTGGAAATTATTGATCAGTGGTTGACAGGTAAACCCAAGCATCTCCTTTCAATTATCATCCAATAAAAGTTGACAGATGCTATAGGCTGAAAATATCAACTGAATCAGTTGATATCACACCTCACAGAATTCAGCAAATGTTTGAAAATAACAGATTTCCAAAATTTTCTAGTTTTCTTTAACAAATCTTTGAGAGGAACCTCATTGAAATCAACTTCTAAAATGGTTATAATTTCATTATCCTCAAAATTAGGATCAGCCACACAAAATAAACCTTTTTTGACATTCATCATGAACATTTGCACCTGCATTTGGCATTATATTCGGTGCTGATATTGCCATTTTTCAAAATATATTGACTGAAATTTTTCTGAGAGGAAGAACATTTCACTTCAATCACATGATCATCTCTAATACCATCAGGTGAAGCACCAATTTCTGGAAGAAGCCCATTGAGAATAAGCCCAGTCTGATATTTTTTTTATGAAATTTTTATTATAGAACCATCAAAATAGCCTGTTCAAGGATTATTCCTCGTGCCATAGCTTTTGTCTGCAAAATCTTATAAGCTTCAATCACAGAGTAAACAAAAGCACCATCTGTTTTTTTTTGTATGAACTGCATTATATATTTTTGATGCTCTGTTATCCTACCATAGCGTAGTTCAAATCACAAATCACAATTACTTTGACCTTTGGTCTCATTTGCAATTTTTGTAGACAGTTCTTTGGACATTCTTTCCTCTGCAAAAGCTAGAAATTCTTCATACCTATGCTGGCCAGATGCATGAAATGAATGTAGGAGCTCATGAAGCCCCAAACTACTCAAGTCGTCTTGGGAATCTTCAGAATATTTCAGCAACTGACAATGTGCCCCAGATTCTTGTCCCTCTAGTAAGAAATCTTGAAAAAAATCCTCTGTGGCCCCAGCATTTTCAATTTCTTTGACTTTTCCAAATTGGATTGTAGTGCAGTCAAGACACTTCACACATTCAACTACCTCATTTTCTTCATCTATGATCATCAACTGTGTATAATTTTTAGCTCGTATTCGATGTTCTGGGCATACTTCACATTTCACCACACATTTAGGTCCATCTCTCTTCACTTGGACATATCCAATGGAATAAACAATATAGTTGTTTCTCATTGACCTGTAATTTATCTTTCAATTATGTAGGTATATGTAGGAATTTGAAACGGTACTAACGATTGGGCTTTCACACCACTTCAGCTGCATTGAAGCAATCATTTGAGAGAATGACTTCCATCAACATAAATGAATCTACCTTTGGAAGATTGTCACTTTGTGCTTTTACGAAATCATTTCGCGCCATTTCACAACATGCAAAAAAAGTCCTGTTTGTTCCTTCTTATTGTAGATATTTGGTTATTATTCAGTAATCATCATTCAGAATATTGGGATCATATAATTGAGATAGATTATAGAAACTACAAGCTCAGATAATCATAACCTCACTTTCTATTTGTTCGAAATCCACTATTTTGAATATCATTTTACGTTATTTTTTTTAAGTATATATTTTGTTCTATGAGAACTAGGGAGTTCTCAATCTTATTTATATGTATTTATAGGGAAAATATCATTGTATTTTTAATTATTCCAATTTCGCGCTAATATATGCACGATGATCGCCTGCGCGAGTGCCTCCGAGTCAAGGATGAGCAACGACAGCTCGTCCCACTTCGATATATACCGCATCACCGTGTATGTCATTTTTGCCGGTAATTTTCACATCTAACGATGTTGAATAAAAATGGTGACGATTATCTAAATCCGCGATATCTCACGTGTTAAGTGTTGAACCTGTTACGTCCACAACGAGAGGGCCCTCTTCCGGCATTTCATCAGGAGCAGTACCAAAGCAGTGCCTATTTGAACGTATCCGCCGATCAAAAACGCGAGGTAAGGCCATAAAGGTGAATCGTGCTCGATTATTCAAACTGATTCTAAGTGATACAATAATATTGAATCCCCCACCAAAAACATACAGTCCACTAAAATCTACCCCTAGCTGAAACATTGATCCTTCAGAGCCTAGATCATAGTTTGAATAATTTCAAAATTATTTTTTTTTCCTTGACAGCAATCGCCATCTTGGTATTCGTTTCTCTTCATTAACGTGAAATTGGTACCTATCAGCGATCTTTCAAGTTTTCAAATTCGTAAATTAAATGCGCATGTCTGTGGTCTCGTACCTTGGTCAACTTCCGCAATCTCATCACCTCTCTCTCTAATCCACTCTTGGCCA
The DNA here is from genome assembly GCA_918026855.4 of Phaedon cochleariae. Classification (NCBI taxonomy): domain Eukaryota; kingdom Metazoa; phylum Arthropoda; class Insecta; order Coleoptera; family Chrysomelidae; genus Phaedon; species Phaedon cochleariae. The sequence goes on along the minus strand of OU896714.1, from coordinate 27,832,011 downwards.
TTGTTTTGTTTACATTTGACTTTTCAGTTGGTCTCCTTCTCGTTGAGCTACTCTTGTAAAAAAAAATCAGCGATTTGAAGTCTTCAGAATCCTATTCCAGGTCCGCCTTTACGAATTTCTATTCTACCGCGAATTCATTAGGTATTACGATAGTTGAGTTTATCTGGTTTAAAAATTTCATCAGCTGATAAAATCAAAAGGGCCAAAAGCCTTCGCCTCATTGAAATTAATAAAATGCACGAGCTTTTCCAAGTTGCAAGTAAGGCGCAAAATGACGATTTTATTCATGATGAATTTATGTTACGGTTTCAAACGATCGATAAAATATACGATAACTTCGAAAAGCATTACAATAACATTATACCTCTCATAAGCAATATCGAAGAAGATGATATAAACGCAGAAGAGACCATTCGCACCGCTTTCGATGACAAATACTTTGCCATAAAAACAATACATTACGATTTGTTTGAACGTAAGTTGAATTTATCTATTAAAAATGAAGTTGCTAATTTACCCAGAACTAAGTTACCGGAACTTAAATTGGGAAAATTCAGTGGAGACGTCCGTAGTTTCACATCTTTTATTGAAGTATATGATGTTATAATCCATAATAACAACCAAATTTCTGATGTAGAGAAATTTTCACATTTGATTGCCTCTCTCGAAGGCCCGCCAAAAAGTCTTATAGCATGTTATCCTCTGTCTGCCGCCAATTACCTTTTAGCATATAATGCACTGGTTAATAGATATTCTAACAAAAGAATATTAGCTACCGCGCATTGGAACGAAATAGTTAACGCCCCGCCCATAAATAACGAAAATCCCGCATTATTACGTAAATCACTTGATACGTTTGTTGAAAATCTAGCAGCACTTGGAAACTCACTTTATCCTGTAAAACAGTGGGATTTCGTGATAACCCAAATAATGTTGAAAAAATTCGAGAAGATTCGAGCTTGCTCATGGTTCGAATGATATGCCTACATTTTCTGACTTGAAAGATTTCATCATCAAACAGTGTATTGCCTATGAAACTTTGATGTCCTCGACTCAACCTACACGTAATAAAAGCAGGAGTTTCCCCTCAAATTCTGCTAATAATACTGCTCATAATTCTGCTCATTATGCCGCTCATAATTCAAGGTCTAGTTCTTCCTTTCTCACAAAGAACTCTAGGATTAATAATAATAGTAACAATCGGCCTTGTGCATGTTGCAACTCAATCGATCACTTAATTAATAGATGTTATGTTTTTCAAAATAAAACACCGCAAGAGCGTTATAATTTCGTGAAACAAAATAAATTGTGCCATAATTGTTTAAGTAGCTCTCATTCGCTCAGAGCGTGTCAATCCAATTCTGCTTGTATCCAATGTCATTCTCGTATGCATCATTCTTCTCTACACATGCCACGTAATAACGGAAATTCGTATAATCATCATCCAATGTCAGCTTTGCAAGAAAATGTCCCACATAATAGTAATTCGCGTAATATTTCTCCACAAAATCCAATCACTGATAATAACGTTTCTTTTACTAATTGCGCTCTGTCCATACGACCTAAGCCCGACCCTGTGTGCCCGATTAGTGAATCATGCTCAAACGATAACATTTTGCCCGCAAAAAAGGTATTATTGTCGACGGTTCAATTGCGAATTCGAGATAGTCTAGGAAATTGTCAGATCGTTCGAGCTATCTTAGATTCAGGTAGCGAGGCTTGCTATATTCGCAAAAAATGCGTGCAACGTTTGAATTCACCTATTCGAAAAACAGCAATAAATATAAATGGATTAGGTGGAATGAATGCCTCATCCAAATCAGGGATAGTGACTTGCACTATCGAACCTCTTCATAAAAATTTTCCTATATATAATTTTGAAGGAATTATTTTAGATAATATATGCGCTGATCTGCCAAGCTGTACTTTTGATATAAGAACATGGGATCATATTTTCGATTTAAATCTCGCAGATCCTGATTTCAATAAAACAGGTTTTATCGATCTTTTACTAGGGGCAAGTATTTTCGAAGAAGTGCTATTAGAGGAAAGAGTGGTTTCTAAAAATGCTAACTTGCCCACCGCGATTAATACTCAATTTGGCTACATTCTCATGAGGGATGTGAGCGTAACAGATGAAAGTTCTGTAGTCGTCAGTTCGTTCCTCGCTATAAGTCAAAACGATTATCTCGATGATACATTACGTCAATTATGGGCACTAGAGGAAATTCCAGAAGGAAAACTGATTTCATCGGACGATGAAATTTGTGAGAATATTTTTGAGAAGACAACTTACCGTACTGATTCTGGTAGGAATGTTGTATCGCTACCATTCCGTGAAAAAATACCATATTTTGAAAATTCAAAATTAACCGCAATACGTCGTTTTTATAATTTGGAAAAACGATTGATAAATAATCCCGCCTTACGCAGTGAATATTGTAAGTTAATGACGGATTATTTAGATAATGGTCATATGATTCAATCTTCAGGGTCGAGTGAATTGGGGGATTATTTTTTGCCGCATCATTGTGTAGTAAAACCGAAAGCTTTAACGACTCAGCTTCGGGTGGTATTTGATGCTTCTTCCAAAGATTCAAATAATCGTTCATTAAATGACTCTTTATTCATCGGTCCGAAATTGCAATTAGATATTGTTACTATTCTACTGAACTTTCGCCTATTTCCCGTCGCAATGACTGCAGATATTCGAGCTATGTATCGTCAAATTTTGATTAATCCAGCTCATCAACGCTTCCAGAAAATAGTTTGGCGATTTTCTCCGGATTCTCCGCTACAGGAATATACTCTAAGTACAGTTACTTTTGGAGTTAACTGTGCACCTTTTCTCGCTTTGAGAACTCTGATACAGCTAGTGACAGATGAGGGAGCTAACTTTCCATTAGCATCACATGCGCTATCAAATTGAACGTATATTGATGACGTAGTTGTTTCATGTCCTACCGTGGACCGGGCCCTCCTATTACAAAATGAATTAATTTCCATAATACAAAAGGGGGCGTTCGATTTACGTAAATGGGCAAGTAACAAACGTGAGGTGCTTTGCCATTTACCAAGTAACTCAATTAAAGAAAAGTCTCTTGCACTTGATCTGGACTCCACAGAAACTATAAAAATTCTAGGTTTGAAGTGGAATCCTGCATCCGATACATTTTCATACTCAGTTTGCTCGAATAATAAGCCGTGCACTAAACGAAATATCCTGTCTGAGCTGGCCCGCGTTTACGACCCTCTTGGCTTTCTTACGCCCGTTACCCTCATTGCGAAGATTTTAATCCAAGAGTTATGGAAATTAAAATTGAGTTGGGATGAAGTTTCACCAAACAAAATTTGGTCTCGATGGCAACTTTACAAAAATCAACTCTCAGTTCTATCAATCTCGAAATTCCGCGATATGTTTTTTCGGATAATGCTGATTCAATAGATTTGTGTGGATTTTGCGATGGTTCTTTGAAAGCCTATGCCGCTTACGTTTATATCCGCGTAGTTAAAGATAACCGCGTTACCTCATTATTAGTTACTGCCAAATCAAAGGTGACACCGTTAAAACACTTATCGGTCCCGCGCATTGAACTTTGCGGAGCTTTGCTCTTATCTAAGTTGATGAAATTCGTTATTGACGTTTATTCTGAAAATATAGCTTTTCAAAATGTTTTTGCATTTACTGATAGTCAGGCTGTGCTATGGTGGGTGACGTCATCTGCTCATAAATGGAAGCCGTTTGTAGGCAACCGAATTTCGGTGTTACAGGAAAACATTCCTAACGCTTCGTGGCGCTATGTGCCATCGGAAAAAAATGCTGCCGATTGCGCATCACGGGGTGTGTTTCCGAATGACATCATCAACTCACCCGAGTGGTGGGTAGGACCTTCTTTCTTACATTTACCCTACGATCATTGGCCACGCCTGCAACTTTCTAAACTACCGCCCGAAAAAGTTGTTCATGGTGAAGAAAGAAAGATTGCGCTTTCTTCTTTCAAAGATAGCAATTTTTTGGACGACTTGCTTTCCAAATTTTCCTCCCTTGACAAAATAAAGGCTGTCACCGCCTATATTTTTCGTTTTATTAATAACTGCAAGGTCGCACCTGAAGCTAGAGATAGGACTCATTTTTCTGCAGATTATTTCTGCTCTATTATTTCATGTAAAACGCATACAGTTTTTATTTTTCTCGAGCGAAATAATGAACTTGTCAAATAAACAGCTGCCATCTAAAACATTCAGGAAATTGAATGTATTTCTTGATGAAAATAATGTGTTAAGGGTCGGAGGAAGGCTGAAAAATTCATTGTTAAATTATGACATGAAACACCCTACATTATTACCAAGACAATCACGTCTAACTGACCTCATAATATCTGACACTCATCAAGAATATTGTCACCCAGGATTGCAAACATTACAATTTTTGATTACACATAACTTTTGGATTCTGTCTGCTCGTCGTGCAATTCGGAGCATTTTATCTAAATGTCTGAAGTGCTGGCACTTGAAGCCTACCCCGCTTCAACCGCCCATGGCCGATTTACCTTCCATACGCATATCACAAGCTAAGGCCTTTTCTATTGTGGGGATCGATTTCGGAGGACCATTTATTATAACTGTGGGTAGACATAGGGGTGCTAAGACCCAGAAGGCCTACATTTGCATTTTTGTGTGTTTCGCTACCAAGGCAATCCACATCGAACTTGTGAGTGATTTGACATCAGAAAATTTCTTATGTGCGCTGCGCCGCTTCATTGGTAGAAGGGGACGAGTCTCCCATATTGTCTCAGACAATGGGACAAATTTTACTGCTGCCAATAAATATCTTTTGAAATTAACTGAACACGCCGCTGCTTCCGAACGAATCAAATGGTCGTTTTTGCCTCTTTATGACTCTCATTTCACCGGTCTAGCTGAAGCCGGATTTAAATCGGTTAAATCACACTTGGCCACTGTGGGTGAGCAGATTTTGAGCTATAAAGAGCTCAATACGGTGCTGATACAAGTTGGAGCCCTATTAAACTCCCGTCCGCTATGTGCAATGTCTTCAGATCCCAACGATCTATCCGCCCTCACCCCTGGACATTTCATTTCCCTTGAACCGCTCACAGTTTTGCCAGATTCAGACTTGTCCCATCTAAAATTGAACAGACTCGATCGTTACCAACTTTTACTGGGGCTTCATGCCGATTTTTGGTCACGTTGGCATAATGAATATTTACATACCTTGCAACAGCGGGCTAAATGGACTTTACCGGAAACCCCCCTTAAAGAGGGAACGCTTGTTTTAGTTGAGCAAGACAATGTGCCTCCCTTAAGTTGAAAGCTAGCTAGGATATTAGAATTCCATAAGGGGAACGATGGTGTTGCTCGCGTTGCCAAGATACGAGACAACCAGGGTGTTTATACGAGATCGCTTGTCAAATTGTGTCCATTACCGGACGCATAGTTTTTTTTTGTTACATTTTTATCTAACAAAAACGGTGGGTAGGATGTTCGAAATCCACTATTTTGAATATCATTTTACGTTATTTTTTTTAAGTATATATTTTGTTCTATGAGAACTAGGGAGTTCTCAATCTTTTTTATATGTATTTATAGGGAAAATATTATTGTATTTTTAATTATTCCAATTTCGCGCTAATATATGCACGATGATCCTTAATCGCCTGTGCGAGTGCCTCCGAGTCAAGGATGAGCAACGACAGCTCGTCCCACTTCGATATATACCGCATCACCGTGTATGTCATTTTTGCCGGTAATTTTCACATCTAACGATGTTGAATAAAAATGGTGACGATTATCTAAATCCGCGATATCTCACGTGTTAAGTGTTGAACCTGTTACGTCCACAACGAGAGGGCCCTCTTCCGGCATTTCATCAGGAGCAGTACCAAAGCAGTGCCTATTTGAACGTCTCCGCCGATCAAAAACGCGAGGTAGGGCCATAAAGGTGAATCGTGCTCGATTATTCAAACTGATTCTGAGTGATACAATAATATCGAATCCCTCACCAAAAACATACAGTCCACTAAAATCTACCCCTAGCTGAAACACTATTCCTATATAATCTTCAATCTTTTGGACATGAACATGCAGCCATGGTATTCTTCTTCTATATTTTTCCATGAATGTTTAACATGACAAATAAAAACAGCCACATCCAGTCGGAAGTCATCGCTGCAGTTCGGTTGTTGGTCGGAAAGTTGCAAATATTATGATTTTCAATCAGAAATTATTAAATATTCGGTGCTTCATAATGATTTTCAGATGTATAATTCGACATCTATACATATAAGTAATGAAACAAAAATATATTTCAATGAAAAATTCTCACACGCGTATACCCTATTGTGAGACTGACGTGAAGTGAATTACTAATACTTTGTACAAATGTTCACCTGAATATTCGATATATAACTCAGTGCTGTTGGTAAATTCTGGATTTGAACTGTGACTAACACATTTTCTCTTTTCTCTATATTGCGACTTCCATTTATTTATGATAGGTGAATTGAAACTGAGACTCTTTGAGGCAAGAGATTATTGAATTCTTATTTTCGATTCGTCAGATCTGATTATATTCACAGGGTCATTCACGTTTGCGATAGGACGTCCATGGCAGTTTTTTTAATCATGAAATTTTCATGAAAAATGGAATTCGAATGTTCAGTACACATAAGATTTGAATCACGTTTGAATTATGAGTCCCACGACATCATTTAGAAAGAATCAACCCATGAATCATTCGATTTTTGGAATTTTCATGGTGAGGTGGATTCAAAAATATATCACAATTTAGGTTTGTATTCAGTACGTCCGGTTGATCAAGTGATTCTTGGAAGTTGTGAATAAATTGGTTGAAAATTGAGGTAATCATTTTTCGAATCACGCTCGAAGCCGAATAAAATTTCATTTTCATTGGAGCTTCCTTTGAAATCCAATTGATACATATTGAATGATCCGTGTAAGTAAGAGGAATGACGTCATTGTTATTCATTCAATGGCGACTTCATTTCACGAGAGCACTAAATTTGATAAACGCCCTGTGGAAAAACCTAATTTGTGTAATAACTCCAAATCCAGCTTCTCATAGTTATTGAAAAACTGTGAGGATTCGAAAATGGAACATAAAAGTTTCAAATTGAGAATTGAAATCCATCCTGTGTCAGAAGATTTCTCAGAAATTGTTAGTATACATTGGGATGAATTCATATTATACTTCCAGAGAGCATAGGGTGTTATATTTATGACAAATTCCGTGGTTGTCATAACTCAATCGTGAATCACCGTGTGATTCCAAAGCTTCTTCATGCATGTGACAAATTGAAAATAAAAATCCTCAGAAATGGAGAATTTGGCAAAAAAATATTTCATTCAGTACTTCACGAAATATTCCGTTCATAAACGTAAGATTTTGTCGCAGTTTCAATGGAAGAGCCTAACACGATTGTTTATGGAGAACTTATAATGTTACTTCTCCTTGGAAAACACCTATTTATTTTGTTATGGTACTGTTAATGCTTTCAGGAAAGGACCTCAATCATTCAATATTTCATTAAAACAAAGCACGTGGAATTGAATGATATTTATAGTAGGTATGCTTCACTACTCTACATTGACTCATTCACCTCATAGTGAGGATCTCTAATGAAATGATATCGAACACTATGGATGCCAGTGATTTAGCCATAATAAACACCACTGTTCAATTTGAGTCGCTCTCCTGAGAAGTTGTTGATATCGAGAGAGACTCCTCCGTATCATCAGCGGCAATTTGTTCGGCAGGATCACAAATTTTTCTTAGTCTACTTCCCAAATAGCATTATCAGTTTTATTGTTAGCTACTGGAGATTGTAACAGCCTTTTTTAAAATGCGTTCACGAAACCATTATACTTATATAATATAATATCATTACAACAATGGAACAACTTCCTCGAGACATAAAGGGCCCACTTTTATAAAAACTGTCACAGTTTCTCTTGAAGCTTGTCATGAATCTCATAGGAATTTATTGTAGTATGCCTCAAAGCAATAATAAAACCTTCCAAGATTGCCTGATTTGGAGCCTATCAGCACAAGTTCAAACCTATATGCTTTAAAGCGACAGTTTCAATGCCAATATTGGAACCCATATTGGCTAGAATTGAAACCTTATCATGTCAAAATGTAGTGAAAACCATAAATAGTTATAAAAGAGAGTGAAAATTGCGGGATGATATGATAATTCCCTACTGTATCAAATATCCTTTTTTTTGTGAAGATTGAGGCTGTTCAATGAGAACGATGACGACTTTTGTGACAAAAACATACCAGATGAGCCTAAAAAAAAGCAGCGCCCACGAAATAATGTGTCTTGATTAGTTGGAATTGGATGTGAATTCTAGTAAATTTCCGGAAAAGTTGACATAACTGTATGAATGTTTGCTGAAAATGGTTGAGTCATTTGAAAAATGTGAACAAACAAAATTTTTGAATCCTTGGATCATTTTTATTTTCTGTTGAAATTTTCATTTCCATCAATGGTCGACATCTGTTTGTAGTGAATATGGCGCAAAATATACTTAAAACTAGTTTTTCTTCTCTAATACTCAATCAAAACCTTTTGGTGATGATAAGGCATTCTATGAGACCATTTTCTCCAGTTGAAGTACTCATTGCACTTTCAAATCCATTCTTATGACTATTTGTTCCTGAGTATGACAACAAAGCTCCGAAAATGATAAGATTGATATCAGAAGGATGTAAGATAATGCCTTCATAAAACTATAAAGCTTTGAGAATATCCTGGCTATTGCTGATTGGGTAGTATGGCAAGAAGTAGTCATCAACATAACCCTACTTTTGTTATCCACAGTGTTCAGTTTGTGAATTTTGTGATTGGTTTCGAGTAGGAGATCGAGTAGTGAACATAGACAAACTACACTCAGTGCAGTATGCCTGATATTGTGTAGAATGCTCCATTTTCTTGAATTCTTGCATAACTCACCATCTGACATCATTTGTGCTAAACTGTTGTCATCTTCCTCGCTTACAAGGTCTCATTCAGATATATCAGAAGTATTTCCCATCACGTTCTGACTCGTTGATGGTACTTCATGAACATCAGCTCCTTATGAGTTATTGCTATTTGGTTGTTTCAGTTGAAATGAATTGAAAAATGCAGTGTTTGGAATTGCTTGGGCTTGAGAATTCCGATTCACTGTTGCTCTCACAACTTGATTTCTGATTCTTGAGTAATTTTCTAGATATTTCCGCTTGAAGTTGCCATTTCTCTTGATTCACCACCATTTATTTCCCTGTCAGTCCATTTCAACGTGAGTCGTTGTAGGCAAAAAAATACGAACATTCATATTATGGGATTTGAGTTTCACACAGTTCTAAAAAAAACTTGATAAATTCTATATATTCCATGATTGACTTCGATAAATTCATTAGGGCTTATAAGTTCCGATAATTACTCTCACATAGCTAGAATGATGCCGTTAGGTTTCATTATAGCCTCAGTCAAATTCTAATTGGTCTAGCGTAAAATTGGTTTCATGTTTGCTTCATGATGTATTTTCATAGGATTAGTTCAAAACAACTAGGTCGAATTCGAGACTCCAATGACACGTAAGTATTTCAAGAGGCATTCAGAGAGTAAAGAGTTTTGATGAAGAATTTCAATGACTTTCACAGAGCTCTCTTGAAACCGAAGTGAGCTGAATGCCAAATTGTTTTATGTGATAGTTCTATCATACTGTTCCCACACATGGGGTTCAGCACCAAGACATACTCTGATGCTCTTAGATTCCATCCAGAGAAGAGCCATTCGCCTGGTGGGTGACGCCACACTCACTCACTCTTGGTCGGCGACCTTTCACTTTTCTATCGATACTTCCACGGGAAATGTTCTTCGGAAATCCCTGCTATCATCCCTTCACTAGCAATACCAATCAGAAGAACTAGACAAGCCCAGTCAGCACATCCTTCCGTTGTCAACCTCGAGAGATGTCGAACAGTACTTCATCAAGACTCCTTCATCCATAGAACGGCTAGGCTCTGGAATTCATTGCCTGTGGAAGTATTCCCAACAACATATTATCTCCAAAAGTTCAAAAAAAATTCCAATACCTACCTCCTGTCCCTATCCCCCCTAGGAACGCACGATGTTCTTTGAACATTATAGGGATTCCCTTTCGTGCGCTCCAAGCGATAAAAAAAATAGTATCTCAAAACTTTTCAATAGGATTATATGGACATGTAGGTTAATTTGCTTCCTTCAGGGCATTCATAAAACTGTAGAACAAATTAGACCTATCATTTGCTCACACTTAACCTCTTTAGAGTCTCATCGAAGCTATTAGGCATTTGAAATGTTACTTGGGTCAATATATTGTACATTGTACATAACGAAAATATACCAACTCGGTATATTATGTATGTTTCATTCAGATTTCTTCGTTGACGGACCTTCCATGCTCAAACTCAATATATCATAAGAGTCATGTTGTTTTCAGATGACTTATTCATTTGAACCCCTACCACATACTATCACTGCATTCCAAGTGCCTACGTAAACACTCAGAAAGAGCCGCAGGGAGCTGCTGCTTATGCAAGCGCTAAATCAAAGTTTCGCCTGGATGTGAAACATCTACACTCCCAGTTCAGACAGGTTTATTTCACGTCTTCAATGTGAAGACAAAAGTATACACGTGGCGCACAAAGACATCTTCCAATTCCTGCGCTGCCTGTATGATTTTGGCACGCACATTGGATTCACATGCACACTGAAATTTTTCATCAAAAGTTCAATTCATTCTTACAATCATATGATTCAGAGATGATTGAAATGAGGAAATCCACGTGGCCTAATCAAATCTTGCACAGATTTGACGTGGCAGCCAAATGCTGAACATATCAGCTTACTGAAACGAAAATGGATTAAAATAAAAACTCTGTTGTCATCACTCATGGGTTTGGAGTGAAATCACAACCGCAATCTCATGGAACGCGACTTGAAGATGAAATGAACAACCACGGAACCAGGCGCGGAACATGAAATGCAGTTAAAGTGACAGTTTGTCGTAGCATCTTGTGGTCCGACGACGGTGGTCAGACCTGCCGCTAAGCGTAGTTTAAGAGTAAAAATGTCTATAGCATCAAAAATCTTTAAAATTTGACACTCAGTGTGAGTCAATGATGTGTAGCAAGCATTCTATAGGTGATAAATCATTGAAAAAGTAAGAGAAGTTCCATAGATAGAGTGATGGACCAAACTCTGTGCCATCATTTCATCAATGGCATTACTAGTCAGCTGAAATCGACAAGCCCACTCAGCACATCCCTCAATTGTCGACCTTGGAATATCTCGAACAACACTTCATCAAAACTCGTTTGTAGATAGAACGGCAGAGCTATCAAATTCTTCGACAAAGGAAGTATTTTCAAGACCTATCCCAATCATCCCTAGGTACGCACGATCATTTCTGAAACTTATAAAAATTAGTTTTCGTGCTCTTCAAGTGATGAAAGAGACTCAAGATAGATGTTTCATATAATTTTCAACTAATGAAAGCCCCGAATTGGAATTTAATGCATAGAAGTATATAGTTGAAATACATTTTTTCAATACACTCACAGTCGAAAAAATTACCTGTATAAATATTCACTACCGGCTGTGTACTTGATATAGGTATCGTGATTTCCGTTTTTCTTTCGAATATATCAAGAAATCCGTAAGATATTTTGTTCTGAGTGGCAAGAATATAACCATCACCAATACCTCTCATCAGAAAAATTTTAAGTTATCACATATCATCTGATTGAATTACTCTACAGAGATATTGTTTCAGTTAGATTCGTAATTCATCGCCATATGAAACCATTTGTTCATAACATTTCAATGATATCTGGAATCCTCAGACTAACCTTGAGATATGGGAATTGAGTAGTTCAACGTGTAGACGAATTGGGCCCCAACAGATGAATACTTCAACCTGAAATGAAGAACCTTTATTAATATAAAGATGATACAAGTAATTATGATAGTTATCGTGTTATTGATTATAATGAAAATGATTTCGAATATATGATTTCAATAAAATATCAGAGAACTAAAGAGACCCATTCTATACTACGAGTTACAAATGTTGTGAATTGTGTCCAAATTCAACAATCACTCTAGTGTAAAAACTTCACAAATGATGAGATCTCCACAAAATTCTCAAACACACGACAAACACAATAGTTTCGTCAATTTCAACAATTGTTGAGAAATTCTCTGAATTTGGATAGTTCTGCAGAACAGCACAATACTTCACAATAGATGAACGATTGAATGCAAATGCTACTGTCGAGGATGATGAAATTTCCATTACTTTCCCATTATAACAGTGATAGTATTCCATATTCCATCTCAATCTGAACTTCGAACTGTTCATTACATGACTACTAGTGTCAGGACCTGTGATGATGAATATCGGTTCAAAGTGTCAACAATGCCACAACTCAACACTTGTTGACTACTGATGATGACACTAACTCATATTTCACCAAGTAGACGCAGCTTCTTGATGAAGCCGATAAGTGGATCAGGTGAATTATCTTTCTGGTCGGAGGGTGAAAGTAAAATCCTGTGGCCCCCTTCCAAGCGATTGAGGAAAAACAGCGAGAATTACTTTCAGACCGCGGTAGGACACAAAATATATGCTCAGCTGTTTCATCAACTTCAAAACAGTAACGACATGCCAAATCATCCGACAGTCCGAGTCTAGACATATTATCATCCACACGACAGTTACTTGGTGAACATTTATCAATATCTCAGAAGAAGCCAATCTTGGTAGATTCAGCCAAGAGTTCAAGTTTCCAGTGTATGGTGAAAGCATAATTAGATGAAAGTTGCAGGTTTCAGTCCGATCAAACAACTAGCGGCACTTTGCGTTGTGTAGAAATCTGCTATTATATTTATTTCTATGACGGAGTTGTCACAAAACCAGGCTAGAAACAGTTTCTTGTGCCTTAATATTGTTACGTTATTCGGGTGCAGAAGCGAACACGACACTATTTATTTTCGAACTGATTTATTTGAACTAAAGAAACACTAATTTATATCGAACTAATAACTACTATTCATGTAAAACGATTTATAACACGCGGTATATAACTGTCTCTCTGACACTGGCTGTTTGACTGACTGACAGCAGTTCTTCGGCCGTTTATATATGAGATCACTCAGCAGGTTTTGGTTCGAGAAGGTTCTCGAATGATCTTCCGTCTCACTCTTTTTGTTCTAGAAGCTTCTTAGAACAAAACCTCTCTCTCTAATTGTTCCATCGATTGTTTCCAGAACATTCCAGAATCTTCTGTGACGTTATCTGTCACCGCGGCATATATTGAGTGTTCGGAAATATGCTAGAGCATGTAGGAAATATTGGGAGGTAGGAGAGCAATCTGGGATGCGTGATACAGGATGATCGTTGTACTCCTGCCTTCCAGCTGATGTTCCTAAAGACCCTCCAAGAGGAATATCATTACACTGCCCCCTCCTTGAAACGCATTCCTCCTGGAATGCATTCTGATCACTATGAGGATAGGGACAACTGGTTTCATTTTTATAACGTGCAGTATGGTAGAAATAGCATGGCACTGTCTTCTGTCTTGGAGTTCCCTCGGAGTTCCAGCAGCATACCAGAATTTCAACTCCGGTGAATCTAAATGAAACCTCTAGCATGTTCCTTACAACTCTCCAATTCAAGCCATCCAGTCCACACCCCAGCTTTGGAACAGCTATCTTTTGTATGTCCTTCTCGAGTATGATGCTTCGCAAGTTTACTAGCGTCTCCCAGAGGTCCTTGTGAGTGGGTTTCTCAGAAGATCTTCCTTTCGTTATAAGATAAAACAGAGACCTTTTTCCTTCAGCGCTGATATCTTCTATTTCTAGTGCTCGACCGACGGAGTGACCTTGTTGATGAAGCTCTTCTAATTTCCCGAACTTCCTCATGAACTTGTTCGCTATTCCTTGAGACATCTGAAGGTCCTCGGCGACGCAGTGAGCTAGTGCGTATTACACAGGAATGGCAAAACGGTCGCGGTGTTCTTCCTTGGTGACGCCAAACCTTGCTTTTGATGAGCCACTGTATGTCCCAATGAATTCGTCGAATGTAAGCTCTTTTTTTTCCGGACAAATTTGTTGAACTTGTTGATCTTGTGTTCCCTCGAATGGTGCTAGTCTGTTGAAATGAACGACTCTTGGTTTGTCACTGGGTTCTTTACTGATGCGGTATATGACATCGTTGATCTTCTTCTTGACGGTATAAGGTCCTTCTCAAGATCTCTGTAGTTTCGGACAAATACCTCGTTTCCTTTGTGGATTGTACAACCACACCAGGTCTCCTTCTGCGTATCCTGCACCCCCAGCTCTGATGTCGTATCGGTCTTTCATGCGATCGCTGGCGATTTTCAGATTAGAACGAACCAATTCGTGAATATCATTCATCTTTTTCATCAAATCCGTGAATCAATCTTCCCCCACTATTTCCTCACCAGGTCTACATCCGAATACCAAGTCACATGGAAGCCTCATCTCTCGTCCAAATAGAACCTTCGCCGGAGTCTGTCCTGTAGATTCCTGTACTGCAGATCTGAAGGCCATCAAGAAGAAAGGAATATGTTGATCCCAGTCTTGTTGGTGTTGATCTACGACTTTGCAGAGATACCTCTCTATTGTTCGATTCATTCGCTCCACCATGCCATCTGACTGTGGATGCAACGAAGTTGTTCTTGTTTTCTTGATTCCTAACTTCTCGCTCATCTTCTTGAACACTTCACTCTCGAAGTTCCGGCCCTGATCAGAGTGAAGTTCCAATGGCACCCCAAAACGACTGATGAGTTGATTCATTAGGACATCGGCGACAGTTACGGCTTCCTGGTTAGGGATCGCATACGCTTCCACCCACTTGGTGAAGTAGTCCATGCACACAAGGATGTTTTTATTTACATTATCAGTCACTGGAAACGGCCCCGCAATATCCATGGCAATCCTCTCGAAAGGGCTTCCAACATTGTACTGTCTCATGGGTGCCCTCGGTTTACGATGAGGCCCATTGCTGGCGAAGCACAAGGTGCATTTACGGCACCACTTCCTGACGTCGTCACTGCAGTTCACCTGGTAGAACCGCTCTCGTACCCGCTGCAGTGTCTTCCTCACTCCTAGATGTTTCTCTGGAGTTCCATCATGTATATATCCAAGTACTTCCGACACTCGGCTCCTAGGAATGACCAACTGCATCAAATTATCCGACCCATCATCGCTCTCGAAATCCCTCTTGAGCAGATCATCTTCTAATACCAAGGAGTCCCACTGACTCCAGTACGCCTTCAAAGTCTGTGAAGATGGTGCTACTTCTCGCCAAGAAGGACGGCGATTCGCTTTCTTCCATTCTCGAAGCTTCCGAAGTTCTGGGTCCTTTTCTTGCTCTTGCTTGATTGCTGCAGGTAACCAATCTCCATTGACAACGGTGGTTCTGTAGAGGGCTGCTTCCTTATCCTCCAAACGACTACAATGTGAGCACTCAGGTGGACATGGCCTTCTGGACAATGCATCTGCATTCTCATGGCTCAGACCCACTCGGTTTGCCATCTCGAAGTCATATTCCTGAAGCCTCTCGATCGAACAAGCTACTTGGCCTTCGGGGTTCTTAAAATTCAGGAGCCACTTCAATGCAGCGTCGTCCGTCCTGAGTAGGAATTTTTGTCCATAGAGGTACTTATAGAAGTGCTCCACCGATTTTACCATGGCCAATAGTTCTCTCCTGGTAACGCAGTAGTTTCGTTCTTCGATAGCACCTTGCTGAAGTAACCGATGACTCGCTCTTGCCCATCTTGATACTGCGGAAGGACTCCACCAATGCCGATATTACTGGCATCTGTGTCAAGAATGAATTGTCCTTGTGGAAGTGGATACCCAAGAATCGGTGTCGTGGTCAAGCGTTCTTTCAGAGCATCAAAGGCGGCCTGGCATTCTGGATCCCAGTGGAAGGGACGTGCTTCCTCGGTGAGACGAGTCAGGGGCTTTGCGATATCCGAAAACATTCGAACGTAACGTCGATAATAAGTGCAGAGTCCAAGAAAGCTCCTGAGTTGATGCGTATCTTTTGGTTCTGGCCATTGCTTCACTGCTTGTACCTTTTCAGGGTCGACTTCCACACCCTGCCTTCCTACGACTTGTCCCAAGTAGTTTACCCGTTTCTGCAGTAGATGACATTTCTTCAGATTGAGTGTGAGGTTTGCAGCCTGAAGTCTTTTGGAGACTTCCTCTAGGTTAGCCAGATGTTCTTCAAAAGTTTTACCGATTACGATGATGTCATCCAAATAAACCAGGCATGTTTTCCAGGAGAGTCCCCTTAACACATTCTCCATGATTCGTTCGAAGGTGGCCGGAGCATTGCAGAGTCCGAAAGGCATTACCTTGAATTGCCATAATTCAGTGCCGATGGTGAAAGCTGTCTTTTCCTTATCTGCCGGATTCATTTCCACCTGCCAATATCAACTCTTCAGGTCCAGAGTGGAGAAAAGATTCGATTCCGCCAACGTGTCGAGTGTGTCGTCAATTCGAGGCAAAGGATAACTGTCCTTCTTCGTCACGTTGTTCAATCGGCGATAGTCCACGCAGAAAAGTGTGTTTCCATCTTTCTTCTTCACTAGTACCACTGGTGAAGCCCAAGGACTATTGGATGGCTCGATTACCCCGTCTTGTTCCATTTCCTGGATGATCTTCTCTGCAATTTCTCTCTTGGCCTGTGGTAATCTTCGAGCTGTTTGACGAATCGGTCTGGTATCTTCCGTATCGATTTTGTGACTGACAGTGTTGGTTCTACCTGTTTTTCCATTAGCAGGTATGAAAATGGATCTATACCTCTGTAGTAACTCGGTTAACTTCTTCTTCTGTCGGTTGTTGAGTGAGTCGCTTGCAGCAGAGACGAGTTCTTCATACTTGTCGGCCCCATCAGTGGTTGCTGTCACCTGGTGGATCATGAAGACTGCCGGGACACAGGTTCCAATCTTGGTTCCTTTGCCAATCGTCACAGGGTAGTTATTTATGTTGATAAATCGAACAGGTACATGGTGGTCTGCTGACAGTAGAGCCTTGCCGACTAAGATTCCACGTCCGACTTCCTCGTCATGGTTCCAGGGTTCCATGATGATTGGACTTCCTTGCTTCAATGTACCCTCAATTCACGCTGCTACAATGGTTTCGCTCCGTTTCGGTAACAGGACGTCCTCTTCTAACGTTACCCCTGCCGCTACCTCCACTCGTGGGTGTAAGAAGATTTCTTCGGCACCCACCTTGAGTGTTCGGCTTCTAAAGTCCAGTTGAATTCCTTGCGCACCCATGATGTCTATTCCCAGAATAACATCTTCTTCAATATCTGCCATGATAGCTCGATGTGGAAATTTGACGGTCCCGATCGATATATCCACATCGATTTCCCCAAAAACGGTGGCAGCTTCACCCGTAGCAGTTCTTAGACGCCATCTTGAGTTCACAAGTTGTTTTCTAGAAGACGTCAGAAGTCCACGCCGCAGGATCGTCTTCGATGCACCAGTATCCACCAACAATGCGCATTTCTTTCCGTCAATCTGTGCATCTACGTAGACGCTGCTATTATCACGCCGTAGGGATGCCACAAAGATGAGAGGGTCTTGAGAATGACGGGTCGAACATGGTTTCTTGTGATCGGACCGCTTCAGTTTCCCTGCAGTCGTTTGAACTGGTCTCTTTTTCTCATTTAAGAGGCCCTTGATGGCGTTTATCAAGGCTTCATTAGGATCTTGCCTGGTATTTTCCGCTATGGTTCCGCTGTCGTTCATTGCTCGGACTCTCGCTGATCCTCGGGAAGCTTCTGCTGCGGCCTCGATCTCAAGCGCAGCTGTCAGAGCACTGGTGAGGTCTTTTGGTCGAGTCAGGCGTACTGCTTTCTGCATTTCGATATCACGCAATCCATCTACGAACGTTTGAACAGCTAGACATTCCATAAGGGACTCTGGGGCTGACGGATAGGCACAGTGGACCAATCGGGCTACATCCACTTCGAATTCTGGAAGACTCTCGTTCGCTCTCTGTCGACGGCTCTTCATTTGTGATTGAAACACTTGCTGAAGATGTTCGTGTCCATACCGCATTTCGAGGCGCTTGACGAGATGATCGTAGCTATCAACTTCTACCTTAGGAATGGCTTGCAAGATGTTCAGTGCATCACCCCGTAGAGCTACTGTAAGAGCTACCACTTTCTCCTTTGATGTCCACCCATTGGCTTTGGAAGCAGCTTCGGATTGCTTCAGATAGTTTGGCCATGATGTTTTTCCATCAAATGTAGGCGGCTTCACTCGATTGGTAGTAGTCACTGCATCTGGCCCTACTGTGGTTTCAATCATCAGTCCTCGACCATTTCCAGACTTCTCCAGCACAGCTATTCTTTCTCTTTCGAGCTGCAGCTCCTTCTTAATTTTTTCTATCTGGGTGGTGAATTGGGTTGATACCTGAGCCATAATTTTATTCTGCTGAGATGCGATCTGTTCTTTCTGAGCTGCGATCTGAGTCAGAACCTCTACCCGATGTGTTGAAATCTGGGTCGATACTTCTCCTCGTTGGGCAGATATATGAGAGACAATCTGATCTTGCTGAGCAGAAAACTGAGCTAGTTCCTCTTTCTGAGCTAAAATCTCTTCCCGTTGAGCCGATATCTGATCCAATACCTCTTGCCGTTGAGCTGAGATCTGCGATGCGATCTGATTTTGCTGAGCAGTAATTTGTGCCAGAACTTCTTCTCGCTAAGTTGCCATCTGCTCAGCTATATCCTGTCGCTGAGCCGCAATCTGGTCCGTGATCTTCTTCTGCTGAGCCACCATCTGGTCCGCGATCTTCTCCTGCTGAGCTGCCATCTGGTCCGTGATCTTCTTCTGCTGAGCCACCATCTGGTCCGCAATGTCCTGTCGCTGAGCCACTATCTGGTCCGTGATCTTTTCCTGCTGAGCCACTATCTGTTCCGAGATCCCAGCCAACATCGATTCCACTGAAGGTGGTTCCTCGAATGTGAACGTCTCTGGAACTTGACCTTCGCTCACCATAATACACTTTGAGACGATGCTGAAGTGTAGCCTTGATCCCTGTTGTGTCGAGATCTCTCTCCTCCAACCTCGCGTTTCAAGTCCACCACTTTCAACTCGTATAGTTTCTTCACTGCAACGGTCTGTTCACTTCACACTGGAATATCCCACACTTCTGACACCAATTGTTACGTTATTGGGGTGCAGAAGCGAACACGACACTATTTATTTTCGAACTGATTTATTTGAACTGAAGAAACACTAATTTATATCGAACCTATAACTACTATTTATGTAAAACGAATTATAACACTCGGTATATAACTGTCTCTCTGACACTCGCTGTTTGACTGACTGACAGCAGTTGTTCGGCCGTTTATATATGAGATCACTCGGCAGGCTTTGGTTCGAGAAGGTTCTCAAATGATCTTCCGTCTCATTCTTTTTGTTCTATACCTTTTCAACTTCGATTTCGGAATCGGTAAGTTATATTTCGGAAAAAGTAATCTCGATTTCAGAATTGGTTAGTTCGATTTCAGAAATGGTAAACTC
This sequence comes from Phaedon cochleariae, assembly GCA_918026855.4. NCBI lineage: Eukaryota > Metazoa > Arthropoda > Insecta > Coleoptera > Chrysomelidae > Phaedon > Phaedon cochleariae. Next base: position 27,812,360 of record OU896714.1, on the reverse strand, counting down.
AATTTCAGAATCGGTGAGATGAATTTCAGAAAAACTCCATTCAATTTCAGAAATGGTAAGTTGTATTTCAGAATTGGTAGGTTCAATATCATGAAAAAAATCCTTATATTTATTCGAAATGTTTCCAATTGCATGTGAGATTAACAAACCATATTTAAAATATTCAACTCTTCAAAAACAATTTAATCCACAGATGCCTGCCATCCGAATCGCTGGAAGATAATAGCGTTGCACAAGATTATGAGAATGCAAACACATTTGAGGTGCTATCATTTTCATTGAATGATCTGCACATTCCTCAAGACATCGCAGTCTAAATTCTATCTGGTTGAGCAAGCTGTTCGGATCCCCAGCTATGACACTCTGGCGATGCTCTTGCAAGAAGCTCTTCACTTCTGACTTGAAGGCACCCCATATATGTTCAATCTGATTCAACATAGGGCTCTCAAACACCGTTCCATCCACTGTAAACAGTCTTCTCTTTTGCAATTAAAAACATTTAAAACATATAAAAGGATTGCATTTTCTGAAATTGAACCTACCAATAATAATTCTGAAATACAACTTACCATTTCTGAAATTGAATGGACTTTTTCTGAAATTCATCTCACCGATTCTGAAATTGAGTTTACCATTTCTGAAATCGAACTAACCAATTCTGAAATCGAGATTACTTTTTCCGAAATATAACTCACCGATTTCGAAATTGAAGTTGAAAAGGTATAGAAGCTTCTTAGAACAGAACCTCTCTCTCTAATTGTTCCATCGATTGTTTCCAGAACATTCCAGAATCTTCTGTGACGTTATCTGTCACCGCGGCATATATTGAGTGTTCGGAAATATGCTAGAGCATGTAGGAATCATTGGGAGGTAGGAGAGCAATCTGGGATGCGTGATACAGGATGATCGTTGTACTCCTGCCTTCCAGCTGATGTTTCTTAAGCCCCTCCAAGAGGAATATCATTACAATGTTGTGGAAAAATCTCGACTATCGAAAGGTGGTAGTTGAATACCAATTGAGATCGGTACAAGCTGAGTGCATTGAGAGCCGTATGGCTACTCAAGTATGACTTGATTGTTTCATGTGTGATGCTGATTTCCTTGGGTAAATTACTGCATGTAATACGGTTGCAGACCCTAGATTGGTTGATATTCTTATGGAGAAGATTGGTGCCTCACCTTTACGTCACGGTAAGGTGATCCTCCCCACCTTTGTATCACGGGGGTGCATACGATTTCCAGTATCTCCTGAGGTAACTGACTCCTTCGTAATTGGCTACATGTTCAACAAAGTTTCCATGTGGGATATGTCGAGCTGTGGGGCTTTGATTATTGAAGGTTATATTGGTATGCAAGAGGTGATCTCTCTATAAAAGAAGTTGCATTGAAAAAATAACGACGAAGTGAATGGAGATGATACAATTCAATCAAGTGAATGAACGAGAAGTTGAACGTGTACAAAGTGATTTGAATCAAAAAAATCAGAACGATTGTGAATGTGGAAGGAATGCAGTGGATTCAATTGAGAAAGTTGATGAAACTCAAAGTGAATTGAAGTGAATCGAGTGTACCGAAAATGAAACGAATTGTAAGCGGAGAAACGAGTGTAATGAAATCTAGTGTTTTGAGAAGGAATGACAAATAGTCCCTACCACGGTATAGTGCGACACGGTCCTTCATCAGTGCAATTCCTAACCTCATTCTTGAATTCACTCAGTGTTGCCTGAAAGGCCTCACACGCAATGCGGAGCGTTCAAAGTGAGTATTGATCCCTACGTTTCTACCTATGAGGCCAACTGACGATAATAACAAATAATATAGGTACGAACATCACTGATGATACTGCTACTTTGCTCACAGTGAGGGCGATGCGTCGGGTTTGGACCATTCCATCAGGTTTTTCTTATGGAAGGAGTGACCGATGCGAAATGCTACTCAAATGGCGGCTCGTGAAACTTGAAATTTGAATTTTGAAATATTGATAACTCGATGACTGCATTGACGACTACATCCTATGTCTGAACAAATGACTAGACCAATGAGTGAACCCCTTCGGCCACCGTCTGGTTTGTATTAATCTGCGAGCGATCCGCTTTGTTCGATGAAACTCCCCATAATATTGGGATTGTTGCCAGTTCGTCAAACTCCTGAGTTTGATGATTACTTTTGTGTTCTGCTCACTGTCCGGTTTTTGTTGACGTCTTCGATTTTTTCAAGGTGAATGAATTTTATTGTTCAATTAACTGAGGAAAATATTCGGAATGACTTGGATCTGACAGTGTATCGACTTCTATATTCTGGGTGGTCCCATCATTGAAATAACTCCTGCCTCTGGGGCAGCTGTCTTTCAGCTTCGAAGTATCATCGACACTTCTATGAACATATCATCTGATATACCAGAAGAGCAAAATCGAAACAAAAACATATACTGAATCTTAATCGATATCTAGAATTACTTCACTATTCATGTTGTCTGGTGCAGAAATAACAACAACAAAAACTGGAAAAATCGAACGGAAACGAAAAGCAATTAACATTTTGTTGCATATCCAATCTTTTCTGTTCGAGTCCGGCATTGTCTCAAGATAATTTGCGACGCTCAGACTTAGCGCACATACAGGGTTTGTCGATATCGGCAGCTTTGCTTCTGCTCTCGTACGCCGCGTCTAGGGGCTGCTACCGGTCGCATGAAGGCAAAGTTGGTAGAACTGACAATTATTCTCAAAATGAAGGGTTCTGATAGACTCCTTGGTGATGAACCTATGAGATGATGTGGGGTTCATCATGACCTAGTTATTTCTGTCATAAGCTTTCTTGTTAGGTAACGTTTTGGTCTTGTTGTATCCTTGAGTACTGTCGGTGGATATCGTGGATATTTGCATCTGGATTTCAACTTCATACCTCTTCGTTTGCATCTCGCGGTTCAATTGAATTGTGAATTGGGAATATTTTTTATGTTCTGGTTTCTACGAAAAGGGATATCCTGTTATGTTCAGAGAACATCGTGAGAACCAAGGAAAATGAGGAAGGAATTGGTGTTCTTCTTATATTTGTGGAGGTTATATGCCTCGGCGAACACCTCCCTTGGCAATGTTTCTCAGAACCCCGCTGTTTGTTGGATGAACGAGTTTCAGGGTATGTTTGGGTTCTGCACTCCAAATATGGAAATAGAATTCCAGAATAGGTTGCATCTGTGCCTTATAGTTCATGAGCAGCTGCCTGGAAGTGGAATAGCTGCTGGACCGAAACAGGAAACCAAGTCTTTGGGATGTACTTTCACCAATTGATCCTACGTGATTTTCCCAAGAAAGGTTATTGCTGATAGTAATACCAAACATCGAAATGGATGTCTTCGAACGTATGGGTTCCCCTGACAAGCATATGTTGGGCACAGTGAGATCGACTTTTCTGATGATTGTAAGCGTTTCTTCTTTCTCTGTTCGAAGAGTGACGATATCGAGATGGGTTGTTTTGACGCTAGAGATATTGGTTTATCCCTCGTGTGCTTAGAGTTTTTAGTTGGTTCATCGTGTTATTTGTTGGTTTATCGTGGGTGGTCTTCATGTTTTCACTTTTTCGGAAAGGCTTTCCGGAAAAGCACTTCTCATTTCGAACGACAAGAAATTTACCATTCGTTTCACAATATGAAAATATACGTCTTCACTTTACCAAGATTATATCTATTCTGAATTGCGGCTCACAAGGCATCTCGTCCTTTTCCTAAAGTCGAATTTCTGCTGATGTTGTAGTCAGCAGGTTCTTACGGTAATCCCGGTTGCTGCTCATATAACTTCTCCACCTAAAGATGGAACTCGAGGGTAAATAAAATAACTTGAGTTTCGCTGAAAGCCATCATCTGGGGTTCTTGTCCTAGTTTCTTGATAAACCATTTTCTAACTGTTCCTTTTGGCGATGTATAGGTTGGCAAGGATGAATATGACAAGCAGTGCGACGCTCCAAATGGACCATAGGGAATATCTTCAGTGAAGGCTGATCGTCTCATGCATTCCGTTTTGATGTTGTTGAATTTGAAGCTCGTGTAGTTAATCAACGAAAACCTTCTCGAGTCGCAATTTTTCAACATCAAGAGTTGTCATTTTGAAAGCTTTGATTCCTTTCAATGAAATGGAATGTCCTATATTGACACCCTTCTTATTCTTGTAGCTTTAGGTTGGTGTTTTGATCGAATCTGAGACTGAAGTACCACCAGGAGTGTGTTCAGCATTAGCCTGGATTGATGTACTGGACAATCAGGAAATATTTCGACCTTAACGCTGTTTATCAAATTCGAGTAGTATAATATATTTCATCAACCAACGTGCTGCTCATGAATTAGGACTATCAAAAATCGAATTCAAAATTGAAATTAAAGGAATAGAGTCTACGCAATGTAATTTCACTGATGGACGAGTCACCCTTGCAATGAAGCCTATTGGCAAAAACACTCTATTATTTTGCACAGATGCTTTAATTCTACCTAAGATTTGTGGAAATTTGCCAGCATCAAAACTCGTGATAGATACTTGATCGCATTAGGCAAATATCCAACTTGCTGATGAAAAGTTTCTTGGTCCGGGTGCTGTTGATCTTCTGCTTGGCACAGATCTATTTCCAGAATGTATCCTGAACGAAAAAGTGTTCATATTAAAGATGAATCTTGCTTCTTCATTTGTTTCTTGTTTGCCAGCAACCGTTGATGTGGAAGGGACTCTGCGAAAATTTGGAAAGGTGGAAGGTGTACCTGCGGTTCAATGCATCTCACCTGAATATGCTGCATGTGAGAACCATTTCAAATCCACACATTATCGTGATGCTGGTGGTCGATATATAGTTTCTTTGCCTTTTCGGATAACTAAACCTATGTTTCCGCAAATCATGGACTCATCTGTTACCAGATTCATTTCCTTAGAACGTAGAGTAATGAAGCAACCAGATGTTCATGCTCAATATGACGATTCCATGTGTGAATAATACCTCGAATTGAATCATATGTCACTAACATCTCATGTTTCATATTCTAAACATGTTCACTATATTTTCCACCACTGCGTGCTTAAACCAGAAAGTAGATCCACGGAATTGAGAGTTGTGTTTAATGCTTCGGCTAAACTACCCAACCAACCTACCTTTAACGATTGTCTGCAGTTATTATTCAATCATAGATGAATCGAATTATCAAACAAAAGTCCGGACTCCTGAATCATATCAAAACACGTTCGCGATACTATTTGAATTCCATACGAAAAACAAAGGCGTCGTTAGCTTGCTATTTACCCCAAAATGATTCAGAAACCTTTATACTGAGATATAAACCTAAAATCTAGTAACTTAGTTACATATGATGGGATATCCTAAATAGGTTAGTATTTCCCGATGTTCTGTCTGAGATATTGAGATAAATTTACTCCAACAACTTTGGACAGACAATCAATGCATTAATTAATTCAGAAATAATCCAGTGAATAGAGGAGGTTCACCTTACAAACGGTCTGGTAGTTCTGAATTTTTGATATGTTATCTAGGATGGTTATGGAGTGTTTGAAATGCAAAATACACGATTCCCCCGCCTGTGCGCCCACTGCCCTATTGAAAAAACACAAGGAAATAGGAACTTTCACCAGATTTTCGTTTATATTATCGTTATGGTGCATTTTAGCTACAAAAGTGTTCTCTTCAGTATTGTAGAGGATTGAATTTCCTATATTTCACGTTTTGAATTTTGATCCCAGGACTGATAGTTACGGAGATATGCACCTTTCGAAAAAATTTGAAGAATCGCATTCGCCGGAACTTTGTCGATCTCATTTCAACGCTGTAATTCACTCATGGCCTATTCTAGGAAAACAAGTATCGGAAGAAGATTCGTAGGGAATTTAATTACCTACAGAAATGCATGTTACATTTTTCTCACCCACCCTATGTATTGGGGCGTGAAAATGAGAGTTAAAACAACGGCATATTGTTTTTTTGGCTACTGTGACTTCACATTGTATCTAAAGATATTCACTAACCATTTCACAATTAGAACTTGAATTTGGAGTTTATACTAATCCTATTTTGAATTTTCAAATGACACAGCGCGATGCTTGAGATGCAGGTACTACCCATTTAGTCAATGACCTGGTGGTATGTCCTCAGTAAGTGGAAATGTGCGGAGTCAGTGGTCGGAAGTAGTTTAGCCAGATTGAGTTTGAGGGTTCTTGTTTTCAATTTGCTATAGCGAAGGGAGCTCAACGATTTTTCTTTACTGCCACCATATAGGGATACCAACATTCTCTTCCCTGCTACTGAAATTTCTTAGGAACTGGCAGCAGGGTCCTCAAACCTCTCCGCTTGATGGGTCTCTCCTAAAAAGTTGGCAGAATTTATTCTTTTCGAACCCAGAAATGTTAGATGTGGTGTCGCAGCCCGATATTGCGTGCAGGAGCAAGATACAGACTTTGGACACTTTGGAGTTGTACTTGTAGGAGTAGGCAGTAGATTGCGCCTGGATGTTTCCCTCTCGCTGGTTTTCCAAAGTAGACATTGTTCACCGCAGGTGTTGTGCCAGTCAGTAGGACGAGTAGGTCATTGTCTTCTCCGACAATGATGACGGCGTCGTACGTGGGGGACAGACATTCAGCTGTGGCAACTATCAACCTGTCAGCATATTCCGAAGCTTGGTCTGTTACTGTATTTGACGCTTGCATTTCATTGCAGAGCAGCTTCACAAATCGGTCCTTGTTCCCCTCATTGACCAGGAATTTATCCTGGGGTACGGTGTTGACAGTGGTTTTGTCAAACACCACGTTTGATGATGAGTTTGCCTTGTACTTTCTTGCTCGTTCATCAATCTTGGTCCCTTGCTGAGAGGGATCTGTAGTGTAGCCATCACTTATCACCATCACATTGGTGCCATAGTGTCGCTGAACGTACTTGACAAAATTCCGGAACATGCGTTTTTTTTTAATTTAATAAAAAAAATCATATCTCCGTAACTATCAGTCCTGAAAACAAAATTCTAATTGGGAATTATAGAAAATTTGATCTTCTACAACATTGAATGAAACTCATTTGTAGCTTCAATTCACCAAAACGAAGATATACGCGAAAATCTGAAGGAAGTGCCGAATTCTTTGGGTTTTTTCAATATGGCAGAAGGCGCGGAGGAGGGGAAATTGTGCATTTCGCATTTTGAACACTCAATAACCATCCTAGATAACATATCAAAAATTCAGAACTTCCGGGCCGTTTGTAAGGTGAACCCCTGTAGCAATTTTAATTAACACTATATTATGCAGTCTATGAAAATTGCTACTAGATATCAACATATCAATTCTACTCTGTATGAATTGTAGGAAGATGGTATTGTTATCATTCTAACAGTGTGTCCATTTAGTGCGTAGTTCTTCGATATCTCCAAAGCCATAACCTATAGAAAAAAAATTTGAAGGAGAAACTTCTTCAGGTACTCAAGTTGCTTATTTCAAAAATATTTTCAACATAACTGGGTGTTTCATAAAAGCAAGATGCCTCGGAGACGAGTTTTTTTAAATGGAACACCCTGTATTGTTTATTCGGAATTCATTCCGCTGAGGTTTACCTTCACATCGCTGTAAAAATAATTGAAATCATTTACGGCGTTGCCAAGTTATAATTGATAAATCTATTTTTACCACTATTGAAGAGTCATGTTGAATTGGGCATGGTATATTCATTTATTCAAATTATGCAAATATTTTTGGCATACGGTAGTAGCAAGGTCTCACGTATACGAATTCAGTGATTTTGCGACATGTTCTTTAACAGGGTGCTCTATTTCGCATTGAGAATTTCGCAAGATTCAGATGGCATTCATTAGAATTTTTCAAATGGAACACCCTGTATTTTTTTCACAAATTTATTCCGACATCTTTCACCTTTTTATCGCTGAAAAAATAATCAGAATCGGCTGCGGCGTTGTCAAGTTATGGATAATTTCCTTATTTTCACTACTATTTCGGAGTATAATTTTTACGTCATAGTTCTTTCATTCAAATAATCAAATTTCTTCATTGACCATTCATATATTTTCCTACAATAGGAACATTTGCACGCTCTCCAAGTTTGAATTTAAAACAGAGTGGATTTGACAAATTGATCCAAAATGCTACTTTCACAGATTGTTTGCAGACAACGAATTACTTTTCCGAAGTACACTTCCATTATGCGTGTAATGACCTGTCAAACATCTTCACAATCAAATATATCTTGAATTTATTCAAAATTTTGCTGAATTCCCTCCCGAAACCCGCGTAGTTAAGAAAATTGTTTGTATCATTATGTAGAGTTTGCCTCCTTCAAGTTTGATGGAGATTTGGTTTGTGGGAATAACGACAATAAAAGTGGTCCAAATTTCAAAAAATTTCCTTATTTTCGCAATTCAAATCTCTATCGTTTGTATTGTGGAAGTTGTTTTAAAGGCAGGCGTTTTGCTTTTGGCATGTTTGTTTCACATAGGTACATATTATTTAAATCATAAGTAACAAGATTACGGAATATTTCAAATTTTGACAATGCTTATATCGCAAAGATACCTGAATGATCTATGTAGAACCTCGAATTTCATGTGGCAAGCAATATTCCCACAATCAAATCAAATAAAGGAACCATGTCTCATAAGTTGCCCTGAGATAGTGATGAACATAAGGAAATTACTCATAACTTGAAAACCCCGCAACCGATTTCAATTTTTTTTTTCAGCGATGAAAAGGCGAATGATGTCGAAATAAATCTGTGATGAAAAATACATTGTGTTCCATTTGAAAAATTCTAGTGAACGTCGTCTGAATCTTACAATATTCAGAGTGTAAATTTTAGCACCCTGTGAAGAATAATCCCGCAAAATTACTGGATTGGTGTATGTGAGACCTTGCTACTACTGTATGCCAAAAATCTTCTGAAAATTTTAATAAATGAATATACCATACTCAATTTAACATGACCCTTTAATAGTAGTAAAAATGGGTTTATCAATTATAACTTGGCAACGCCTCAACCGAATCCAATTATTTTCACAGCGATGTAGAGCTTAACCGTAGCGGAATGAATTTTGAATAAAAAATACTGGGTGTTCTATTTGAAAAAACTCGTCTCCGAGTCCTCCCGCTTTCATAAAACACCCAGTATTGTTGAAAATATTTTCGAAATGGGACCTTCAATAACGAAAGAAATTTGTTTCCAAAATTTTTTCTCTAGTGATAATGGATTTCGAGATATCGAAGAATTACGCACTAAATGGACACACTGTATAATGTTTCGATTTCTCCTGTTGATATGAATTATAATAATAATAATATAATAATAATAATATATTTATTTATAATACATAATACATATAACAAAATATGACAATATTAGAGACGGCACATGATTTATGATTATAAATAAATATGACTGTGATTCCGTTTAAGCTTAAGAGCTTGTCTACGAATAGTCATATTACCTGAAACAGATACTTTTATATTCCAAATCATGACTTTGTGCCGTTTGTGTTTTCACCTAAAAATTTATCTGACAAATTATATATATATTTTTTAAATTATTGATACGCACACTGCATTAAGTATTAAAAAAAACAAAAACAAAAACTACAATAAACGACAATAATATAATATATGCTTATCATATTTTTTTTTTCGATTTTTTTTTTATTCTCACGAAGGTTCATCAGAAAACAATATTATGAATCTAGTAATGAGCTGATAAAACTTCTGTTTTCCATTATTCATATGAATATTCTTTTTTTGAATGTGAAGAAATTCATTGGTTCTCTCATCGGTTCTGGCAAATTGTTGAATAGCCTCTGCCCAATGTATTTATAAAATCTTTGGCCACAGCTTTTATTAGCTTTGTCTTGTTTGTATAGTTTCTTGGATTTTTGTCTCGTCTCGTACGGGTGATTCAGCGCTTCTAAAGAGGTTCTGTTATTGAAGAAATATAACAAAATTTTTTTACAGAAGAGTTGTCCTATATCGAGAAGTTGAGCTTCATTGTATAATGATTCAGTAGGATATTTCATGTCTTTTTTCATAATGAGTTTGAGTATTCTTTTCTGTGACATATTGAGTATATTCAAATGAGTTTTTTTGACATCACCCCAGGCTAATATGCCATAGTTAAGAATCGATTCTATAAGTGAAAAATAAACTGTTTTGAGATGTCTGAATTCCATGAATCTTCCTAGAACTTTGAATTTATACATCAATATTCTCATTTTCTTCACAGTTCTCTCTATCTGTATATCCCATCTTAAGGAACTATCGATATAGATACCCAGATATTTAATTTCTGTGACTCCTTCAATATCTTTATCATCTACAGGAATAGATGAGGAATTTGGTAAGTGGCTATTATATGATACAAACGGGAGATATTTGGTTTTTTCTAGATTCAATGTGAGAAGGTTAGAGTCAAGCCATATTTTAATATCTCTCAGAAGTAGTTTTGCATCCTCCTGAACCTCAATCCATGTATTGCCCTCAAAGAATATTGCTGTATCATCAGCATAGGAAATAATGTTAGCAGGAGATAAAGCCAGTAAGTCATTGATATATATCGTGAAGAGAATAGGACCTAAGACTGTACCTTGGGGGACACCATAGGTCACAATTCTCTCCTTACTCAGTGTGTTTTCAATTTTGACTCTCTGTTTCCTATCGCAGAGATAACTTCGAAACAGTTCAAGTGCCAGTCCGCGAATACCAATATTTTCAAGTTTACTCAGCAATGACTCGTGACACACTGTGTCGAAAGCCTTTGCCAAGTCTATAAAAACACAAAGTGAGGGTTTTTCATTGTCCAAGCTGTTATAGATTTTGTTTGTGAGTGCAATTATGGCATCTTCCGCGGACCTACCTTGACGAAATCCGAACTGCATATCATTTAAAAGTTTATTTTCTTCCAGGTAATTACTGAGACGAATTTTAATAACTTTCTCGAAAATCTTAGCGATTGTGGAAATCAAGGATATCGGCCTATAATTGGTCAATTTAAGTTTACTACCTGTTTCGAATAGGGGCTTGATCAGGGCAGTTTTGGAAAATGATGGTACCACGCCATAAGAGATAATCTGATTTATAATGTAACTTAGTGGTTTCGTGATATACGCGATACAAATTTTCAAATTTTCATTTGTGATTCCATCCATACCAGTTGCCTTATTACATTTTGATTGTGAAATGATTGTTTCGATTTCTTTTTCATTGGTTGGATTTAGAAAAATAGACTCCCTGACACTAGGAAGAGGATGCACACTATCACCCCTCTGATGTATTATTTTCTTGGCATATGTTTCTCCAACATCTGAAAAAAAGTCGATGAACTTATCTGCTATCAAGTTTTTTTCTGAAACTCCTTCATTATCATCCATTTCAAGTTTTGTTATTGATTCTTGATTTTTATTCGAGTTCTTATTTGTAGCCTCATTGATCGTTTTCCACATAATTTTGGTACATTTTTTATTCGCTTTTATTTTACACTTATAATATTCTGATTTGGTCTTTCTCACTAACTGATTGATTCTATTCCTGTAATTCAAATATTCTTGCTTTTTTTCTTCTTTACTCATAATGTTTTTCTCTTTAATGAAATTTAGAAACAGTTGATCACGTGTTTTCATAGCAGTGATGATACCATTAGTTATCCAAGGTTTCTTTTTCTTCCTAACTTTGATTTTGCTGATTGTTGTTGCTTCATTAATGTGTTGGGTTAAGCTTTCAATGAAATTTTTAGTGCAAATTTCAGGGTCTGTAGAGTTATAAATTTCCATCCATGATTCCAATTTCATAGATGTCAGTAGTTTTCTCTGTGATAGTTGTTCCTTGAAGTAGTAACATTCAGTACTTTTTTCAAAGATTGGGTTACTAATGGTAGCTGCAATGGAAAAGTGATCGGTTATATTTGTCTTCAAAATGAATGATTTTACATTTTCTGTATCAGGACTCCTACGACATTTGAGAAACATGTGATCTATACATGAATTTGTTGAATCAGTTATTCTCGTGTATTTATTAACAAGTGATATAAAATCAAATTCATGTAATACATTCAAATATTCATGAGAAAATTCATTATTTATGTCAAGGATATCGATGTTTATGTCACCAATTATGATATAATAATCAGAAAACGTTAGTTGACGGAGGTATTCTGCGAGCTCTTGTATAAAATCTGCGGCTGATGTTGAAGGTGGTCTATAAATGGCTAATATTTCGAAAGATTTGGATTCAATTTTGTAGGAAATGTGTAATGCGTTGACATCGTTAATTTTTATTGACTGGCATTGAACCTCTTGTAGATCTTTATTTATATACACCACCACCCCGTCATTCTGATTGTAAGCTTCGCTATTATAGAACATGTTATATCCTTCAAGGTTGAATAGTTGGTAGTCTTTTATGTTCTGATTCCAGGACTCAGTTAGAACCAGACAATCGAAAGAACAATCATGGAATTCAGACATAAATACCTGGAATTCATCAAAATTTTTGGCAATACTCCTGATATTATTGTGTAAAATGGAGAACGAGTTGTTATGGTTTTGGAATATATCAGAGAATTTTGTTTCCAATTCGATTGTATCAATATCTTCTACTTCCAGATTCCGGATAAACTTATCCATATTATTTTATGATGATGAATCACTAATATTATCCTAATGTAACAACACAGATTATTAATATATAGTTAAAGAGAAAAAAAATATAAACATCAAGATTTTCAAAATCCCGAGACAATTTTAATTAAAAGTGAAATAAAATAAATGAATAAATTACAATTTATTATTTGGGCTAGAGCCTGTTCGGCTCCTAGTAACTTTTGGTATACCAATTGCAGGAATTTCCTTTTCCTGTTTCTTATTTCTAGGAGTTTCTGCAACCTTAACAGATGATTCTGCTTTATTGTTAGGTTTGTTTATGGCAGTTTGTTCTTGTTTCTTGACGATAATTGTTTGTTAATTGGAGAGTAGGTGTTGCTGGTGCACTATTTGGTCTTGCTGGGATAGTGTCTTCGTTTATCACTATTTTCTCGAGGTCTTCTGGTGCATATGATTTATTATCTACTATGAGTTTGTTTCCTTTAATGTAACAGTTCTTATTGTTTTCGTCTAGACGAGCAAGAGAAAGGTGTTTCCTCAGTATATCTCCTTCTTTTCTTTGTTTAGGTGTGAGATCGTTCGCAATTTTGATATGTTTACCCTTCAGTTTGAAACAGTTTTTGAGAATTAAGTTTTTTATCATATAGTTTGTGAATTCTATTTTCACCGGACGGTTTTGACCTTTTCCTATGGTATATATGTCACTTACGTCTGATTTGCTTACTTCGACGTCTAGTAACGTTTCAATTTCGTTGCAAATTACTTCGAGTGTTATATTCTCACTTGCTCTGTTTAGTCCGAATACTATAATATTCTTCTTCTTCTTATCTCTTTCAAGATACTCTATTTTTTCTTTGAGATTGTCGTTCTCCTCTTCGAGTTCCTTTATTTTGTTATTCGCTTCTTCTATTTTCAACAATAGCCTCGCCTCACTTGCTTCAATAGAATTCTTCAGTTCGCTCCTAGTCCTAATGATTTCCTCGAGAATCAATTTATTTGTAACTGCAGTCTCATTATCGGGCATTTTCACAGAAATCGCAGTGTATGATTCGCTTTATTAACTCGCCGAGATACGATACTAATGATGGAAATCACTGATAAGAGTTCAATTGCGCTGTTATCAAAAGAAAAGGAAAACTACTTTGTTTAATACTAATTCCAGGTCCAAATTTCAGTGAGTTATATGTGGATGTAATTCTACACTCTCAGTGATATTACATGTAGTTTCTGAGATTTGTTTGTCACTTGGAACCAGTTTAAATGAACGTTTATTTGCTAAGGTACTCACGTGAGCTTATTACTACTAAAGCATACCACACACTATGGAAAAGGACACTGAGTTTCACATGATGTTTGCTATAAACTTATGTCGCCTGATCACACAGTATTACAGCCACCTTTTTAATAATTTTCATGTAATTAGATCCATTGTTTTGATCATGATAATTATATTTTGACATTTCAAAATATTGAGGTTAGGACGTACAAACAGCTGGTAAGACTTTAGCCACACTATCTACTTCGCTTCTCAAATGGTTGGTCGAAAAGGATTCGTAACCAATCGGATATTAATGAGATCAGGTGTGGTAGAATTGAAAAGAATGAATGGATCAGTCGTTCCGTGAGTTCTGATTATTGATGATCTAAGGTGAGGAGTGACCTTGACAGAATAGATGTGAATAAAGTCAAATTGACAAAAGTCCAAAAAATCCGGAAATTGGAAAATGACGAAATATGACGAAACTGAGAATGATACGCAAAATGATGTGCGCTTTGGCTAAATTTTTACTGCGGAGATAGAGATTGACTGAAGATAAAACAATGTGGTGATTTTTGTGCTTCAGCCGGCGAAGTGAATTTAACCATGAAGTCTACATTTTTCTGAAGTAATATAGTGGTATACAGTGCTGTTGTTCCTGATAGATATGGAAAACAGAGTATGACTTCATAACTTTTGTTCAAAGTTGTAAATCTTCGTTCGAGCCGGCACAGTCATTAGACGACACCATTTTGTATCGTCTCCCGTTCTGCTATAACACTAGGATGTTATATCTTTGAGGTATGTTCACCTTTCAGAGTAATTTTAGTCCTCTCTTCAAGAGTAATTCAATTTTACAGAATCTTCACGGTCGTCAGTCTCTATTCTGGGAATAAGGGGGCCACATTGGGCCTGAACCTCTTATCTTATCTTACCCTCCATCTTAACCTATGCTGCATTTGAGTAGCATCTTGATGCATTGTTTATGCTCTCATCTTTCATCATGCTCCTATCCTGGGAGAATTTATCATGCTGTTTTGCTGCTTGGAGAATACCAAGAGCCTATACAACTATAGTTTCAAGTACAGTCTTTGAGCACAGTAATGCTGAGTGATCAGGAACTGCTGTTGGAGGAACAACATTCCAGCTAAGTTGGAAGATAGGATCTCTAGATGTTAGCTACCTGGTATTTGTGATAGGATATTTATTTGTATCTTATTTCACCATAATTCTGAGTTAACAACTTACAACAATGATCATTTTATTGGTGGTTTGTTCCATAACCACACTAGTGCCACATGTAAATTTCATGGCATACTGAATATAATGTAATATTCAAGAATAATTGTTCCTTTTCAATTATAGATCTCTCTCACCATTGATAGCTATCATGCAACTCAATTTCAGGGTTTCTGGGTCTATCCCCAGCTATATAAGCTGTTAAAGATTCAGTGGCGCTCATGTTTTTTATCTATCCTATATGAACAGCATTTATGATTTTTATAATGTACAGTCCATCTCAGTTGTCAAAACTCAGTGAAAACAACGAATCCATGCCTATTGCCTACTGACATAAGAGCTACCGTTCGCAGTATAGTATATTGTCAAAAATATGCTTCACTAGTTTTGGCGCCCAACGTGTTAAATAAGATGACTTGTTATGGCATAAAGTTCTCAATAAGTATGTAGTTCAGTTTACAACACAATATAGATAATGATTTTTTGAGTGAATTATATTTTTTTCATATTAAGTGAGAGAAATCTATTAATCAAATTTGGATTATGTATGGTTAACATTTGCACAGTCTCGGGTCACAGAAAAAAAATTTACAGGTACAAAGGTAACACCATGATTTTTTTGTTGCATTTAAACTTGTGAACAGTTTTTTGTTTTTTTGTCCAATTACAAGAGTTTTGCAACTTCGTTTCTGAAACGGTTATAGTATGTTGCTATATATTGCTTTCGGTAATTATATTTGTTCTGCATAAAAAGAGGTTTAGGTAATCCATAGTTTTTTATAGAGACTTGACAAAAAAATATTAATTTTTTGTGATTTATTTTTTATGGGAACTTGTTGTTTCTTCGAGCAAACATTATTGAAGGTCAGTGCTAGACCCAATCATATCATACAGATTTCAATTTTGATTTTATTTCTTTGGAATACGAGCCCACATTACAAAGTGATATTACAATATCACTATAGCATTCCAGTAATGACGGTTTCATCCCCTATTTGTTCGTTTATTTTGAGTGATTTTTTGCTATAGATTCATATACAGGGTGTGCTACTTCCAAGTTAAATTTTTTTTTTCTCTTCAATATTTTGATTGGCGATTTTCTTTATTGATTGTGTTCAAGTTGTACATCAAGATGAATCCAGAGAGTTTTAAAGTAATTTTTTTGCGTGATTATGAATTAGAATATAAAATCACTATTAGAGACACTGTTACTTCACGTTCAGTGAGCGATAAGAGAAAAATTTTGAAACGACTTCTGAAAAAAGAGGATGCTAATCCTGGATCACAAATAAACCTTGAGAAATACAATTTCAACCCAGAAAAAGAAGAAGAGGAAATTAATAGAACATTTCTGACAATTACAGAGGCTATTGTTGATTCTGGGAAACATGGAAATGAAGCTGATTCTGCATTTCAAATAATAAAATCAAGACTTTTTCACGTTACAGGAAGAGTAAAACGTTAAGAAAAATTTGCACTTTCACCTGGCAGAGTCCCAGATGCTGATGAAGTGACTTTTCAAAATTTTGCAAGAGAATCATATGCAACATGCTTGACCTTAGAAGCAGATCTGCATGATAGTGTCATACAAGATCCTTCAAGTAATCAGCCTTCACCTTCCATTGCACCAGTTTTCAATGTTACACCTCCTGTAGTTAATTGCACAAGAGGTAGTATTTCAATTTCTGAATGGGGAGTTGAATTTAATGGTGATCCTAGAACACTGTATCCTTTTTTGGAACGTATTGAGGAGTTAGCACATTCAAGAAAAGTAGGTAAAAGTGAATTTTTTGATTCTGCTGTAGAACTTTTCATAGATGATGCATTTGTCTGGTATAGAAGTATCAAGTCAAGACTTCAAGATTGGCATTCTCTTGTTTCTTTGTTGAAAAGTGACTTTCTTCATTCTACTGCAGATGAAGATATTTGGGATCAGATAAAGAAACGTAGACAAAGAAAACAAGAATCAACGGCGATATTTGTTGCACATATGGAAGCATTGTATGCTAGGTTGAGTAATATCCCTGCCGAATGCACTAAAATCAAATATATCAGACAGAATCTTTTACCTGAATATATTTCGAAACTTGCATTGCTAGATATCACATCAGTATCACAATTATCCAGTTATTGTAGGAAGTTGGAGGAGGCCAACTATATTAAAAATAAAAATAGTCAAACACCTCAAGTTTCAGAATTAGCAAGACAACCTAATCAGAATAGGAATAGTCATCCTAGAGAATTCACTTCAGAAGGAGGCAACCAATCAACCTACAATAATAATGGTTCAGGTAATAGAAATACTTACAGCAATAATCATAACGCAGGATTTTCTAACCAGAATAGAAATCAATATAGAGATAAATTTGCTAATACTCAATATAGAAACCAAAATTCTGGTGAACAATATAGGAATCGAAATTTTAGTGAACAAAATAGAGGTCAATATTCCAATAACCAGTTGAGAACTCAAAATAGCAATCATGGGACAAATAGAAATTTTGCAAGTAATTCGTCAAGTACTTTTAATAACAGGCAACATAGTACAGGTAGTAGTAACACTCCTAGTACTAGTTCAAGTAACCAAAGAGCACCTGAGGTAAGAAGAGATAATTCAATTCCTGGAAATTCTTCCAGAAATACCTCAAATCCTGGAAATTCTTCCAGAAATACCTCAAATCCTGGAAATTCTTCCAGAAATACCTCAAATCCTGGAAATTCTTCCAGAAATACTTCGAGTCCTGGAACTACTTCCAATACCTCCAGTTGTTGGAATTGTGGTGGTGCAAATCACAACTTTAAGTTCTGTAATGCAAGGAAGAGGGTGTTCTGTTTCAAGTGCGGTTTGCCTGATGTTAAATCTACGAATTGTCCATCATGTACAAGAAACTAGTAAGAGGGCATTTGCATGGTGATCGTCCCAAATGCCCAGACCAATCGATCATTTCAGAACCTACTTGTTCACATAGTGGAGCTTCTCCACTATTTATCAAGAATCCTTTAGATAATAGACCCTATATTGAGGTACAATTGTTTGACCAAAATGTAGTAGCTTTGTTTGACAGTGGAGCAAATACTTCTGTTGTTGGTTCACCTGGTATAGAAATTTTGAAAAATTTTGATTTAAAAACTTTTCAGTCGTCATTCCAAAATATTAGTACAGCAGACGGCACACAGAAAAAAGTTACAGGTGTAGTAGATCTACCTATTTATATTGACGGAATCTGTCAAATCATTAAAGCCCTCATAGTTCCTTCTCTGCCTCAACCATTTATATTTGGATGTGATTTTGCCAAACAATTTAGAGTTGAAGTCGATTTTTATGAGAACACTTGGCATATACAGAGTAGTTTGAAGAATACTGTCAGAATTAAAATAGTAGAGGATTTTAGTAAATTTCAGCCTATTTCAAGTTTGACTACATCAGAAGACCTCCCTGCTGATGAACGGAATCGAGCAGAAGAGGTTATAAAATCATTTAAAGAAATTGATAGCAAAGACAGACTGGGCAGGACAAATAAAATAACATTCAATATAGACACTGGTGATGCTCCTCCATTTCGAAAAAGACCTTTTCCTATGTCTCCATATATGCAAGAAATATTAAACTAGGAACTTGATGATATGCTCAGACTAGGGGTAGTCGAAGAAGCACAATCCCCCTGGAATTCTCCAGTTTTGCTTGTTAAGAAGAAAAATAACGAATATCGTTTCTGCTTTGATGGACGTCCTTTGAATGCCGTCACTAAATATGATGCATACCCCATGCCAAATATAGAAAGAATTTCATCATCTTTAAGAAACGCAAAGTATGTTTCTTCGGTAGACTTAAGAAAATCGTTCTAGCAACTTTCCTTGGACCAACAGTCCAGGGAAAAGACAGCTTTTAGTGTAGTAGGGAGAGGGCAATACCAATTCGTAATCATGCCATTTAGAGTCTGTAATGCAGCTCAAGCGCAGCAACGTTTGGTTGACGCTATCTTTGGTCCACGTTATGAGCCAAACATCTTTTCATATTCATTATTCCAAAGTTTTTGGGATTTTCTCTCCTCGTTTCTATAAAATAAAAATATGAATATTATTTCAATATACGTGTAGTAAGGACAAATCAGATGATTTGCCCCAGAATGTCACTGCGTTTGAAGAATTTTCCTATCAGAGAGCATAAAAGAAAAATTCACTAGCTTGTCAGTGACAATTTGTATTGAAAAAATTTTTGGAGAAGGGAAATAAAGGTATATAGAAAAAATATCAAATTTTCACTCATCTTTGGACGTTTCGGGACCGGTTCTGCTCCCGTTTTCAACATGAGAACGTCCAAAGATAAGTGAAAATTTGATATTTTTTCTATATACCTTTATTTCCCTTCTCCAAAAATTTTTTCAATACAAATTGTCACTGACAAGCTAGTGAATTTTTCTTTTAGGCTCTCTGATAGGAAAATTCTTTAAACGCAGTGACATTCTGGGGCAAATCATCTGATTTGTCCTTACTACACGTATATTGAAATAATATTCATATTTTTATTTTATAGAAACGAGGAGAGAAAATCCCAAAAAATTTGGAATAATGAATATACCACCTCCTTGATTAACTTACAGACAGTATCTTTTCATATATTGATGATATTATTATCACAAGCTCTAGTTCTGAAGAACACCTCAAATTATTAGGAGAAGTTAAAGAAAGATTGAAAGAGGCCAATCTTACAGTCAATATAGACAAATGTGAATTTTTTAAGACCACTTTAAAATTTGTAGGCTTTATAGTAGGCTCAAACTCACTTCGAACAGATCCAGATAAAGTGTCTAGTATGGTGAATTATCCACGTCCAAGAACCACAACGGAAATAAAAAGGTTCGTAGGTCTGTGCTCTTGGTATAGAAGATTTGTAAAAGATTCTTCAACCCTAATGGCACCTATCAATGACCTCTTGAAAGGCAAAAAGAGAAACCAGCCAATCGTTTGGAGTGAAGAAGCAGAGACTTCTTCCATTGAAATTAAAGAATTATCAGTATCTTCACCTATTTTGTCGCAGCCAGATTTTTCTAAAAAATTCACAATACAGTGTGATGCTTCAAATACTGGATTGGGTGGCGTTTTGACACAAAAAATTGATGGAGTCGAAAAAGTTATTGCTTATGCTAGTAGATCTTTATCTCGAACAGAAAGAAACTACTCTACTGTAGAAAAAGAGTTGCTTGCATTAATTTTTGTTTTGGTGAAAAATTCACAATAATTTCAGATAATTTTTCGTTGCTATGGCTTAACAATTTGAAAAACCCCTCAGGTAAATTACAAAGATGGGCTGTCAGATTGAGACAACACACTTCCGATTTGGTCCATAAAAAAGGAGCCCTGAATGTAGTACCTGATGCTCTTTCAAGAATGACTCCTGAAAAAGACAATTTGTCTGATGATGAGTTAGATTTTGATGGTAAAAACGTTTCAGCACTCAGTACTTCTATGGATATAGACATTGATAGAATAGAACCATATTATGACAATCTTCGTACAAAGATTTTATAACATCCTGATAGATTTCCACAATGGAAGGTTGAAAACGATTTTATTTTCAAATTTGCACCGTCTAAAAATATCCCTATAAATTCACTTATTCCTGGATGGAAATTTCTTTTACCAAAACCACAAAGGCAGGAAGTGATAAGGGCATGTCATGATACTCCTCATTGCGCTCACTTTGGTTTTTTTCAAAACTTTAAATAGGGTACAAGATAGGTTTTACTGGCCTTAAATGAGAAAATATATTCTGAGATATGTTCGCTCATGCGACGTTTGTGGTTCTCAGAAAATGCCTAATCAATGGGAAGAGAAAAAATCGTTAAGTGGCCATTTCAGGTAATAGGTATGGATTTTGTTGGTCCACTTCCACCCTCCAGGAAATGGAATGAATATATTTTAGTCATTTCAGATTGGTTCAGCAAGTACACACTTTTATTTCCGCTAAGAGATGCTAAAACGAACCATTTGATAAAGATATTAGAGAACGAAATATTTCTGGTATATGGAGTTCCACAAAGAATTATTTGTGACAATGGCGTACAGTTTGCTTCAAATGCTTTCAAAAAGCTTTGTGATACGTATGGAGTAAATAAAATTTAGTTTAACGCAGTGTATTCACCTCATTGTAATTTTGTCGAACGGAATAACCGTACTATAGAGACAGCAATTCGCAGTTACATTGAGGAACATCGTGATTGGGATTTAGAGATACACAGAATACAGCAAGCAATAAATACCGCGAAACACGAGATTACAGAGTTCACTCCAGCATTTTTAGTTTACGGGAGACATCCCCCAATTTCAGGAAAGTATTATGATAATGGTGTGGTGTCGAAAGACGATATAGAAATCACCCCTGGTGATCGTGATGCTTATGCAAAAGATCTCCATGGTTTACATGATATTTTCAAAGAGGTTAGGGGTAAACTCCATGCCGCATACCAGAGAAATTCAAAGTCATATAACTTGCGGAAAAGAGATATTTCTTTCAAAGAGGAAGAACATGTTTGGCGCAGAAATAAGAAAAAATCTAATGCTGCAGATAGATTTTCGGCCAAACTAGAACCCAGGTACATTCATTGTGTTATCAAGAAAACATGTTCACCTCTAGTATATGATTTGATAAATTTTGAAGATAAAGCCAAAGTAGGGAAATGGCACATAAAAGACTTGAAGCCTTATTATGGCTCAAGCCTACCTAATTCTGATTGTTCAGATGAGGAAAGTGCTTCTGATAGTACAGAATGATTTTTTTTAGCTAGTTTGACATTACTCATAGCAACTTTCGATTTGACAGCTAGCAGAGTAGGACATAATATTTTCAAGAATATAGTTTAGCAATTCAGTTTTGCATATAGCCCTTCTTTTGTATAGATCTGGTATGAGTACCAATATAGATATAGCTTCCATACAATTTTGAGATATAGTTTTGATATAGATATAGCGGCATTATACAGTGAGGACGTAAAAATTCTTCCCCCCCCCCCTTATCTTTTGAACGGAAGAAGCTATCGAGGTCGCGTAAAATTCAGGTAAAAAGGTACTACTTTTACTACTTTTTGGCATAAAAATGATTGTGGTCACGTGGCCTAGTGTCAAGAGGGTACCATCAACTTTTTTTTTTCAAATGTAAAAGGGGGTCACGTGGCACCTGGTTTTGGAGGCTTTCCGATTCTCTATCCACCACCGCTGTGTTTGTGAAAATCGACCAAGCCGTTTCAAACTGACAAGTGTTTGAAATTTGCTTAAAAAATTATACAAATAAATTAAAAACCTAAATAACTTTTAATTGCAACAAAATTTTGATCAACAATTTCAACTATTTTGACAAGTGCTCAAAATGTTCACCGTTCACTTCTTGACAGAAAAAAAGTCGGTTTTGGAATTCATTCCGAACTTTATTAAATGTTTCCGGGGTAATACTGTAACACACATCTGTTATTCGGTCCATAAGTTCCTGGAGTGACTGTGGCTGCGTGACGTACACATTAGATTTTATGTACCCCCACAGAGAAAAATCCATAGGTGTCATATCAGGTGACCTAGCTGGCCATTCAATGGGGCCACGTCGGCCTATCCACCGTCCTAGAAAATGCTCGTTAATCCATTCTCGGACAGGTCTGTAGTAGTGAGGGGGTGCACCATCTTGTTGAAAGGTAATATCCATGGTAAACTCATTTGGGTTTGCCCGAACTACTTCTTGAATACTGTGATGGATCTGATTTTGAAGCATATTTAAATACAGATGCCCAGTTAAATTTTCTGCCATAAATATTGGACCTATGATATGGTCACCCAAAATACCAGCCCATACGTTGATCTTCTCTGGAGTTTGAGTATGACCCTCTCGAAAAACGTGCGGATTTACGTCTGACCAATAACGCACATTCTGTCTATTTACCGTTCCATTTAGAGAAAACGTACTTTCATCACTAAAACAAATAGAGTTAATGTAACCAGGATTGCGGTCAGACATGACCTCACAAAACTGCAGTCTTCTATCCGGGTCGTCTTCTGTTAATTGATGCAGAATTTTCAATTTATGTGGGTGAAATTTGTGTTTTTTAAGATATTTTATCACAGTGGTCGTAGATACGCCACAATCCATGGCTACCGTTTTCGTTGTTTGTTGCGGATTATTAACAACAGCTGCCAGAACGTCGATTTGATGGTCTTCTGAAATAGATTTGCTTCCAGATCCTTTTTCCCTCGATACGCAGCCAGTCCTTTGAAATTTACTGACCAATTCTCTTAAGTATGTACGAGATATTGGATTATTTGGGAAGCGCTCAATAAATATTCTTTCTGCTTCATGGTAATTTCGCCTAACTTCAGCGTAAATTAAAATAGCTTCGGTTTTTTCTTCTAAAGGACGAGGACGAGGCATTTGAAAATTATAAAAACAAGCTTGAACCTATGAGAACTGTCAAAAGTATCGATATGATTAACGTCAATATCAGACTGGCATTGAAATGAAATGATATTTTGAGTCCCCAGCAAAATAAATAAGGTAAAAAAAACTGGAACAAAAACCACATTTTAAAATACCAATAATATGCGCACCTGTCTCACCACAAAAAATTGACTCTTCGACCATAATCAGTGACGGAGTTGAAATTCTGCTGCAATTAATAGTTGAAATAATTTCTTTGTGAAATTTTTGAAGCAAATTTCGATAGCTTGTCAGTTTGAAACGGCTTGGTCGATTTTCACAAACACAGCGGTGTTGGATAGAGAATCGGAAAGCCTCCAAAACCAGGTGCCACGTGACCCCCTTTTACATTTGAAAAAAAAAAGTTGATGGTACCCTCTTGACACTAGGCCACGTGACCACAATCATTTTTATGCCAAAAAGTAGTAAAAGTAGTACCTTTTTACCTGAATTTTACCCGACCTAGCTTTAGCTTGTTCCGTTCAAAAGTTAAGGGGGGGGGAGGACTTTTTACGTCCTCACTGTATAGTACAGCTTCGATATATAGTAATTTAGTAATTTTGAGATAATACAGCACGTGATTAAGTACAGATTTGATATAGCAGTCGTATAGTATACTATTTATTTTTTTTTGCTTGAGCAGATATAGACATCGATGGAGATGTACGTTTTTTTGTCTTGGATTGGCCATCCACTCACAGTTGCTGAGTCGACTGATATTGTATTGAAATAATTTGATAATGCATTATAGAAATATAGTTTGTATATAGTTTAGATGCGATTTGTAAATATGATGGAACTATTCAAGGAAGTAATATTAACTTCACAAAGTTCACATTTGGACAAGAAAGTCCTTATAATAGTTTTTTCGATATTTTATTTTTTTCTTTCTGTATCTTGGATTTAGACACTCTGTCTGTCTTTGATACTCACAGTATATATTTGCTTGTTGGGTACTTAACATAATATTCTTCTTTCTTTGATTCCCATTGGTAGACACCAACCGATTTTGACTTCACCTTATATTGACTTTACCCAATTGTGACCCTTACCGAAATTGACCCTTTTAGAAAAGGCGTGTGATACGCGTAGATATCAATTTATCCAAAATGGAACATGATCAGAAAGAAAAATACATATGGTCCACGTTTACATTATCATAATTTTGGACAATCATTTAGGGTTCTCTTTGATCTCGATCAAACCTCTGCAACGGGGGTTAAGAACACCGTTGCCAGGGCACATTACCACCTGGTGGGTAAGAGTCCCACAAGTGGCCACGTTTTGAAGGCACATGCAACTTTTGGAGAAGATTTTTTTTTAGGTATTAAATACTTCACATTTCTGATAGACATTTTTGTGCTAACTAACTACCCATTGATTTACTAAGTGATGATTGATGAATCATCTACTCTTGCAGGGAGATCAAGGTCAAATACCTCTCTTGTGTTATAATAATAGAGAAACCCAACTCTTAGAGTCACTTCACAGTGGAAAGTCTCTAGTTCCATGAACTTGTATATTTGTAATATAATTTGTAATACAATGTAATATAACTGTAGTATTAAGAAATCCTAAACAATGGTCACACTCACTACCAAGGTCTTGTATGACCTTACCTAATACTTATCACTAGTATATTCACGTACGAATATTGAATTGAATTTTTCTTCGTAAATCAAAGAAAAAAAATAAAAAAAAAATTAAAAAAAAAAATAATAAAAAAAAGTTTCCTGAAGAAGGATTTCTTTTTGTTTGTTGGGGAAAAATAGAAGTTTCATTAGTAATTATAATTCTTCGATGCATGTTTCTTGTTTTCACTTGCCTTGTTAGCAATTTTTTGCTAACGACGATTGTCCGAGGCGTTCGTCTTGCGGCTCGCCTTCGGACCCCTTTTTCTAAAGGGTATATTGCATACTTGCGAATTTGGTCACAAACCTATATTTTTTGTCTGTAGGGACCATGAATGTTGGAATTAGTTTTGGTTGGGCTGGCAAGAGGTGTAATCCTTGGTTCACGCAAGGCCCCAGGGATGCACGCTCCCCAGTACCGCTCTTTCAACGAGACTGAGTAGTCATTGAGACGACCAACCCCAGCGGACGTGGAACACTCCCGAAGCTTTTTTGTTCTTTTTGTTCGGCGTTGAGCTGTTTCAGGGTGGTGAAACCTATATTTCACTAGGATTTACTTGGGAATCCTTGGATATAACCTAAACACAAAATTTAACCTTTTACATTTTTCGGCCACCATGTTGACAGTGCTTAGCACTATTAAATTTTTTTAGTTCAGTGTACCGCGGAGTACCGGGTACCCACTGACTTATATTGCGGATGTCAGAAATTCTGATTTTGTCTCCTATATTCAGGATAGTTTTGCGGTCTCTTAGAAAATTGTCATGTGCCATAACAATTTTTTTTCTCGGAGGGGGGTAGTGTAGCAATTTTAATTAACACTATATTATGCAGTCTATGGAAATTGCTACTAGATATCACTTTTACATATTGATCAGTGACAAGCTCTACCATTGGAATGAAAGTCGTGCTTATAATTCCTTAGTCATTTCGAAAACAAACACAACTTATCAATAGCAGGGAATCCTCTATCACCGATCTATAACAGATAGTCAATATCATTTGAAGAATATTAATCATACCTTGTAAGTATCAACTGAAAAGGTCACTGCATAAACGTTATCACATAACAATTCTACTCTGTATGAATTGTTGGGAGATGGTATTGTTATCATTCTATAATGTTTCGATTTCTCCTGTTGATATGAATTGGAAAAGGACACGGAGTTTCACATGATGTTTGCTATAAAGTTATGTCGCCTGATCACACAGTATTACAGCCACCTTTTTAATAATTTTCATGTAATTAGATTCATTGTTTTGATCATGATGATTATATTTTGACATTTCAAAATATTGAGGTAAGGACGTACAAACAGCTGGTAAGACTTTAGCCACACTATCTACTTCGCTTCTCAAATGGTTGGTCGAAAAGGATTCGTAACCAATCGGATATTAATGAGATCAGGTGTGGTAGAATTGAAAAGAATGAATGGATCAGTCGTTCCGTGAGTTCTGATTATTGATGATCTAAGGTGAGGAGTAATTCTATTGACCTTGACAGAATTGATGTAAATAAAGTCAAATTGACAAAAGTCCAAAAAATCCGAAAATTGGGAAATGACGAAATATGACGAAACTGAGAATGATACGCAAAATGATGTGCGCTTCGGCCTAATTTTTACTGCGGAGATAGAGATTGACTGAAGATAAAACAATGTGGTGATTTTTGTGCTCCAGCCGGCGAAGTGAATTTAACCATGAAGTCTACATTTTTCTGAAGTAATATAGTGGTATACAGTGCTGTTGTTCCTGATAGATATGGAAAACAGAGTATGACTTCATAACTTTTGTTCAAAGTTGTAAATCTTTGTTCGAGCCGGCACAGTCATTAGACGACACCATTTTGTATCGTCTCTCGTTCTGCTATAACACTAGGATGTTATATCTTTGAGGTATGTTCACCTTTCAAAGTACTTTGAGTCCTCTCTTCAAGAGTAATTTAATTTTACAGAATCTTCACGGTCGTCTCTATTCTGGAAATAAGGGGGCAACATGGAGCCTAAACCTCTTATCTTATCTTACCCTCCATCTTAACCTATGCTGCATTTGAGTAGCATCTTGATGCATTGTTTATGCTCTCATCTTTCATCATGCTCCTATCCTGGGAGAATTTATCATGCTGTTTTGCTGCTTAGAGAATACCAAGAGCCTATACAACTATAGTTTCGAGTACAGTCTTTGGGCACAGTAAGGCTGAGTGATCAGGAACTGCTGTTGGAGGAACAACATTCCATCTAAGTTGGAAGATAACAGCTGAGTGGTATCTTGCATAGTCTCTTCACCTTTCGTTTATTATGTTGAAGTGATATTTGATATCTGGAATGTCCAGTGATTTCGGTTTTTGGTATAATATGATGATACGATCTTGTTGTGAGGAATTACAGCAGCAAGTCAACAGATACATTATCTTTTGAGACCTCCTGTTAGATTCTGAGACTGTTGTGTAAATACTCGTTGTACATATATATAATACATGTAATAAGTAAGTATTTACCATATATCTGATGTTTGACGAATGTCACAAATATCAAAAATTCTTCAAGTGCTATTTTGATTGGATCTCTAGATGTTAGCTACCTTGTATTTGTGATAGGATATCCATTTGTATCTAATTTCACCATAATTCTAAGTTAACAACTAACAACAATGATCATTTTATTGGTGGTTTGTTCCATAACCACACTAGTGCCACATGTAAATTTCATGGCATACTGAATGAAATGTAATATTCAAGAATAATTGTTCCTTTTCGATTATAGATCTCTCTCACCATTGATAGCTATCATGCAACTCAATTTCAGGGTTTCTGGGTCTATCCCCAGCTATATAAGCTGTTGAAGATTCAGTGGCGCTCATGATTTCCATCTATCCTATATGAACAGCATTTATGATTTTTATAATGTACAGTCCATCTCAGTTGTCAAAACTTAGTGGAAACAACGAATCCATGCCCATTGCCTACTGACATAAGAGCTACCGGTCGCAGTATAGTATATTGTCAAAAATATGCTACACCCCCTCTATGTGTCTCTATTCATTGGATTAAAATGAAACAACTATCAGTGGTTTCTCTGCGATTTTTTGAAATCTGCAAATTCTCTTCACCACGTATAAGATCCTCATCATGATTTTTGATAACAACATTCATTTCGTATTCGTTCAAGAGTATAGTTGTGGATTTGATACAGGGGTGACCAAATGATAGAAGCATGATCTCGGTGAGAGACTACCAATGACATATATAACTTCCCAAATGTATGGAGAGGAAAAACTTTACAATTCCGAAGAATGTGATCCATCATCTCCGACGACTCTATTGATACCTCCTGAGTCTATCAGTGACGCTACTGATAAATGTTTCTCATTGTGAATATAATAAAAAGAATCATATTTTTTAATCGTCTTATGGAAACTTATGAACGTACATTCATGTTGAGATTCAGTTCATTTCGATCACACCAATCAAAAAAATTGTTTAGGTCTCTTTGAAGATTGAATACATCTACATATAAACCAACATGTCCATTCATTTTCAAATCATTGGCGAACAATAGATATTTTACTGTGAGTGAAGCAACTATTCTTATCATTGACGAATGAATTGGATGATAATGGTGCACAGTGTGAACCTTGCGGAACACCTGATGACACATCAATATCATTCGAGAGATAAGATCCCACTTCAACTCTCTGTTTGTAACCTTTCAAAAAGCTGCCAATACATATCATTAGAATATCATTGAACCCCGAATCTCCCTATTCAAACAATAACAGATCATGATCTACTCCATCAAACGCCTTACTGAAATCGTTGTGGATTGCTTCTAATTGCATTTTCTGTTCTGAAGTTGATATAATATATTTTTAAAAATCAATACATTCGTTACAGTGGATCGTTTGGCCATGAAGCTTTGTTGATCATAATCAATAATTTCTCTCTATGTAAAACTGATTTGATCATGCAATAAGCTGTCGAAAAGCTCGAGTATTGCAGATTGATCGAAAACTCCCCTATAATTCTTGATGGTTCCTTCCTCACCTGATTTGGAAATAGGTATTATGTTTTTTTTGTTCTATTTTTTTTTTATTGCAATTTCTCGTTGGACCCAGCACTGGATCCAACGCCTCATAAGTCGAAACTTGTGCGGGGTAAGGAAAGAATACATTTACAAACATCCATGGCCTAACTGGGATTCGAACCCATGCCTCGGTGAGAGTTCCCATACGAACTCAGCGCTTTCACGCTCTAGACCACCGGGCTGTCAGAAAGAATACCAGTGTTTAGAAATGAATTGAAAATCAAACAAAGTGGTTTCGTAATCAAACATATACATTGTTTGAGAAAGATATTAGGTATACCGTCAGGCCCACAAGTGAGCTTCGAAGGAATTCTGACTATCTCATCATGAACTGTATACAAACTGATAAGGTAGAGCATTCAATGTCGTAGTTTGAGGTACATTCGCATTCAGAAAAAAAGCGTACAAGTATATTACAGAGAGAAATTAACGTCATCCTATTCTGCATAAAACGGGCTATCGGGAATGATTGTTCACCAAATGTTGACGGTAAAGTTGTCATAGGTTCTCGAAAACACAAAGCATTGGTTGAGCCTGTTTTACACAACTAGAACTAGGATCCCAAAATCCTCTCTTTTCAATACTTGTACGCTTTTTTATTGAATACGACTGTATATGTTACAGGTTTATGGGCAAAATTTTGATTATTTATATAAATCGTTGAAGAGTAGTCTGCAAACAGCCGTGTTATAGCCTCACTATCGCTAGCAAGCTTGTTTTCCAAGATCATATTTTTGGAAAACTATAAGGTGAGTTTTCATTATTTACAAATTTCCAGGAGGAACTAGGATCGTTTGTTGTTTATATTCTTTATGAACGATTTTCTTTTGAGTAACCAACTTCCTTGAATTCCCGTCTAACCATTTCGAATTGAAAGGGCACATTATATTGTTTCAAAGGGACAAATTGTATTATTGCCAAATACAAAACTTGATATATATATATATGGTATAAGGGGGTCGAAACATGAGCGAGGCAGACGTATTTCTAAGCATCGCTAATGAAAATTGTAATTACTGTGGTAAAAAAGTGACGAAGAGAGTAAAATGTGCTACATGTGAAGCAATATTCCATAATTGTTGCTCACAAAGAAAAGTTTGTTGCGGAGAACCTGCTTTATCTATGGAAAAAACCGAGGGAGAAGATGGAAACATGACTCCTGGTATTCATCCCCAGAAAAAAAGTAATACCTATAATACCTAGCCTTATACAAAATGGAGAAGGAAAATATATACAGAAACTATTATTCGAAAACAGTATGCTACAAAAAATGATACATGAAGCAGAAAGTAAACACAAAATATCAGAACATAATATCAGTTTATTGCAAGAAAACAAAAACTTATTGGGAGAAAAACTAGTAACGTTACAAAAAAGGGAGACTCTACACATACCTACAGTCAACAAAAACTATGCAGATGAAGTGAAAACTGATATAGAACATCATAAGCCAAGTAGTGGTATTCAGATGAATTCCAAAATACAGGGTGATACAAAAGTCCCAGAAACAATGAAACAAAATGAGAAATTATCTAATTTAGAGGATGTACAACGAAAAATGGCAAATAATATAATAAACCTGAATGAAACTGATGAGGATTATAAAAAGTATAGGAAAGGTTCAGAAAAGAAGAAATTATATGGAGGAGGAAGAAAAGAAGATAAGGACTCAGTTGATAGAAAAGCTTGGCAAATCTCATGGATAGAAGTGTTGTCTTGTTGAGAATAGTTCCTGTGATTCTTCGCGGACCCTCTAATGTAATCAAAACCTATGCTCTGTTCGATGAAGGGTCTACCTGCTCTATGATTGAACAAGATTTAGCTGAGAAACTCGAACTTGCTGGTTATGTAGTCCCATTCTGTTTCCAATGGACGAACGAAATAACCCATCATGAAGACAATTCTAAAATGGTTTCACTAGATATGTCAGCAGATTAAGAGCATCCAATTTTTCATCAAATGACACACGTCAAAACCATCAAGAATTTGCGACTACCAAAGCAAGATATCGAAGTCGACGAACTTTCCAAGCAGTTTCCCTATTTAGACCGCAAAACCGTCGATGGTATCAAGTCTGCAAGACCCGAATTGTTGATTGGTCAAGACAATTGTGGTCTTCTTTTCCCAAGAAATGTTATTCAACCCAGAGTTGATCAACCGATCATGTCACTGTCGAAACTGGGATGGTCAGTACATGGACCAATCAAGAGAAGTAATATAAATGACCTGCATCATATTCACCTCTGTTGTCGGCATGTTCAAGACGACCAGCTTCAACAGATAGTCAAGGAAAGTTTTCGTCTTGAAGATTTTGGAGTGAACATACAAAAACACAAGATCAAGTCTATAGAGGATGAAAAAGCTGTTGAAATTATGGAGAGGGAATGTAAGAAAGTAGTGAAACTCTATGAGATTGGACACCTCTGGAAAAATGAAGACTTGTTATGACCATACAGTAAAGCTAACGCCTTGAAGCGAATGTACTGTATGAAACGGAACATGGATCAAAATCCCAAGTTTGCTGAACGATATAAAGAAAACATAAAAAAATATATCCAGAAAGGTTATGCCAAGAAGATCATGCCATCAGAGATACCTTCAGGTCTCAAAACTTGGTACCTGCCACATTTTTCTGTTTGGAATGTCAATAAACCCAGGATAAAGTTTGAATGACTCCTTGTTCCAAGGCCCAGATTATGTGCCCTCGCTTATATCTGTCTCATGGCGATTCAGACAAGGAAAAATCGCTATCGGTGGAGACATACGAGAAATGTTCCACCAGATATTAATAAGAGAGGAGGATAGGTATGTCCAATTGTTCCTATGATGGCGCAGAGGAGGAAGAAAGCGTGATCCAGATGTCTACGGTATGAATGTGATGATTTCCGGTGCAGTTTCCTCTGCATCCATCGCACAATTCATAAAAAACAAGAATGCTTCTCTATTCGGAATTGACTACCCTGGCATCTTACGAGCAATGGAAAAGCAACACTATGTAGACGACTTTTTAGATTCATGCTCTACAGTAGATGGAACTATCACCAGAGTTGAAAATGTTATCTACGTTCACAAGCAAGCTGGTTACGAGATGGTGAAATGGATGAGTAATCCTCCTCTACTTATGCAATCCATTCCAAAGCACCTACATGCAGAATCTCGAAACGAAGTTGAAATCGATACAGAAAAATTTGAGAGAGTTCTTGGACTAACTTGGTGTCCAAAAAATGATGAATTCGTACTCTTCCTGAATCTGATGGAAATATCCTTCGATATACTGGATGGTACGAAAGTTCCAACGAAGAGAGGAGTTCTTAGGGTAATCATGTCTGTTTTTTACTCCCTTTGTTTTCTTGCCCCACTCATGGTGGAGGCCAGAATCCTGATGCAATATATCTGGAGAAGTGACATCAGCTGGGACCATGAAATAACTGGAAACCTCTACTCATCATGGAAGAAGTGAATGAAAGATATAGCAGAAGTATCCCCTGTCAAGATACCACGCTATTATTTTCCAAGTCTAGATCGTGTTCACAAGGTAGATCTACATGTATTTTGTGATGCAAGCGATAAGGCCTATGCAGCTGTGGCCTACTTTCGAACAATGTTTGATTAACAAGTTTACACCTCCTTTGTGGCAGCGAAATTCAAGGTAGCACCAATAAATCAACAAACCATTCTGAAATTGGAACTACAAGGTGCAATACTTGCATGCAGAGAAGTCAAGACCATCAAGGAGGAGCTGAAATATGAGATTGAAGAAGTACATTTCTCGACCGATTCTTTGGTAGTATTACAACAAATAAGATCTGTTACAAGAAGATTTTCTGTATTCGTAGCATGTCGCCTAGGCGAAATTCACGAAGACTCTGATGAATCACAATGGAATTGGCTACCATCAGAATTCAACGTTGCCGATCAAGCCCCCAAGAACTCAAATCCATCAACCTGAAACCTGATGGAATGTGGTTGAATTGACCTGATTTCTTGAAATCATCAATTTTGCCAGAAGAGCCCAAGTTTATGGAAGAAGACAAAAGCTGTTTGCTTGTTTTGAAACGCCCAAGTCTCCCTTCAGATGCAGTTTCCTGATATTTCTCGTGAGAGCGTTGGCATGGATTTTGCACTTCAAAATGATCATCAGAATACCGAAACAACACAGGCCAGTGGAGTTGGATCTGAGTGCAGAGGTGCAAGACCAAGCAAAAAAAATCATGGATCAGAAAATGTCAAATTCAAACTTTAGAGGAAGAATTTGTGTTACTGAAACAGAAAGAAAGTCCTCCAAAGCCTAGTCGTCTTTATAAACCTTTTGTTTTCCTGAATGAAGAGGAATGATGATAGGTGGAAGAATCCAAAGAAATGAAACAATGGATATTTTATATGATTCCAGAAACTCCTTGGTGCTTGATTCAAGACAAAGGTTTACCAAATTATTAATGGAAGACTACCACCTGAAGTTGAGACATGTAGGTTCGGAGACTGTAGTGAACAGGTTGAGGTAGAAATATTGGGTGCTGAATAGTCGAGCCACTGTTGAACGAGCTTTCAGGAACTGCAGGAGTTGTAGGATCAGGAAATCTGAACCAGTTTGTCCTGAAATGGGGATATTACCATCAAAACGTCTTGAACCATTCACTTTTCCTTTTATCCATGTGGGTATTGATTTTTTTTTGGCCTTTGACAGTGTCCATTGGACGAAGATTAGAGAAAAAATATGGTGTTCTGTTTACATGTCTAACTATCAGAGCAGTTCACAATGAGATAGCAGCTACATTAGATACGAGCTCAACTATCCTTGCTATTCGTCGTTTTATGAGAAGAAGAGGCCACCCCAAGGAATTCACAACTGACAACGGCACCAATTTCGTTGGAGCCGAACGAAAACTCCGAGAATACATAGAATCTTTAGATCAGAACGCATTAGTTGAAGAACCTAGTCTGAAGAGAGTGGCGTGGAAGTTCAATCCACCTGGTGCTCCCCACATGGAAGGAATATGGGAACGAATGGTCCGTTCTATAAAAAGAGCCCACAGGTTCAGCCTGAAGTCGTTGAACCCGAAAGAAGAAGTCTTGAACACTCATTTGTTGATTGAAGCAGAATATATACTGAATTCAAAACCATTTACCCATATTTCAGTTGATCCAAATGAGCCAGAAGCGATCACTCCTGATCATTTTCTGTTACTGAGACCTAGAAAAGTGAGACCGTATCAAGAAACCACAACGTCGACGAGGAAACAGTGGCGAATCGCTGAAGCCTCAGCGAATTCCTATTGGAGACGATGGATTCTTGAGTATAGACCAAATCTCTTGAAGGGGAAGAAATGGCATGACAAAGTGGATTTACTTGAAGTAGGAGATAAAGTCATCATAGTGAATGAAGAAGCACCAAAAACTTATGGTTGATGGGTCGGAAAGAAGAGAAGTATCCTGGCAAAGATGGAGTCGTGAGGGTAGCAAAGATTAAGGAGACTATGTCAGACCCGTGGCAAAATTATGTTTGCTGCCGACTTCAATTGATTGATCATCATTCCTTTTGGGTGTGGAAAATGTTACATACAAACTTGATATTTTATGTACATTGTATACTGCTATTATCTTTATCTAAGTATTTAACAACGGTTAAATTTGGGTATTTTGTATATATGTACATTATACAATTATTTTCAAGTTTCTAAATTTGGTATGGATATAGCTATTTTCTTTGTACATACAATTCAGATGTTAATAAACTTGATATCATCACATTAACTTTATTCTAATTTTCTTTATATATATATAAACTTTGTTTCTCAATAAACATTTGCATTGCAATGCGTATGTTCTTGATAAATTGGATAGATACAAACTCAAACATGACGAGATTCCTGTATGAATAATATTGAATGGCATTCAGTACTTCTATAACTGCTATGTCCCTTTGTATATATAAAATTTAATAATATTTAGGTGTACCATATTTAACTATTGAAATAGATCTCACTATCCAGTAATTTTGTTGTCATTTATTATTTTTTTCTTCCTGCTTGATACTAGATCAAGATGGCGCCCACATATGACTAGGCTATTAATATTAATTATCTTTATCTCGAACCCCGACCCAAGGCTCAAAATAATTGATCTGCAGGTACCGAGGCAGTAACTCCCTATCATTAGTTATTATGTATAGTAGAGATTACAGGATAACGAAATGCAGAAAGCAGTTCGCCTGACTCGACCAAAAGACATAACCAGTGCTCTGGCAGCTACGCTTGAGATCGAGGCCGCAACTGAGCTTCCCAAGGATCAGCGAGAGTCCAAGCAATGAACGACAGATCCTACTGAAGCCTTGATCAACACCATCCAGGGCCTCTGGGATAAGAAGAGAAGACCGGTACAATGTTGGAATTACAGGGGGTTGTGACTCACTCAACAACCGACAGGAGAAAAAGAAGTTAATCGAGTTACTGCAAAGGTATGGATCCATTTTTATACCTGCCAATGGAAAACCAGGTAGAACCAACATCGTCAGTCACAAAATCGATACGGGAGATACCAGACCGATTCGTCAAACAGCTTGAAGATTACTACAGGCCAAGAAAGAAATGGCAGACAAGATCATCCAGGATATGGAACAAAACGGGGTAATCGATAGTCCTTGTGCTTCACCAGTGGTACTAGTAAAGAAGAAAGATGGAAACACTCATTTAGGCGTGACATCATCGTGATCGATAAAACTCTTGAAGAACATCTGGCTGACCTAGAGGAAGTTTTTTCAAGAAACTTCAGGCTGAAAACATCACACTCAATCTGAAGAAATGTCATCTGCTGAAGAAACGGGTTAACTACTTGGGACACGTCGTAGGAAGGCAGGGTGTAGAAGTCGACCCTGAGAAGGTACGAGCAGTGAAGCAATGGCTAGTACCAAAAGATAAGCATCAACTCAGGAGCTTCCTTGGGCTCTGCACTAATTATCGACGTTACGTTCGAATGCTTTCGGATACCGCAAAGCCTCTGACTTGTCTCACCGAGGAAGCACGTCCCTTCCACTGAAATTCAGAATACCAGGCCGCCTTTGATGCTCTGGAGAAACGCTTGACCACGACACCAATTCTTGGGTATCCATTTCCACAAGGACAATTCATTCTTGACACAGATGCCAGTAATATCGGCATTGGTGGAGTCCTATCGCAGTATCAAGATGGACGAGAGCAAGTCATCGGTAACTTCAGCAAGGTGCTATCGAAGGCAGAACGAAACTACTGCGTTACCAGGAGGGAACTATTGGCCATGGTGAAATCAGTGGAGCATTTTCATAAGTACCTCTATGAAAGAAAATTCCTACTCAGGACGGACCGCGCTGCATTGAGTGGCACCTGAATTTTAAGAACTTCGAAGGCCAAGTAGCTCTACTCGGATATATACATGATAGAACTTCAGGGGATGATCTAGGACTGAAGAAGACACTACAGCGGGTACGACAGCGGTTTCACTGGGTAAACTTCAGTGACGACGTCAGGAAGTGGTGCCGTAAATGCACCGTGTGATTTGCCAGCCATGAGCCTCATCGTAAACCAAGGGCATCCATGAGACAGTAGAATGTTGGAAGCTCTTTCGAGAAGATTGCCATGGATTTTGCGGGGCCGTTTTCAGTGACTGATAATGTAGGGAGATACATTCTTGTTTGCATGGACTACTTTACCAAGTGGGTGAAAGCGTATGCGATCCCCAATCAGGAGGCCGTAACTGTGGCCGATGTCCTAATGAATCAACTCTTCAGCCGTTTTGATGTGCCATCGGAACTCAACTGTGATCAGGGCCGGAACTTCGAGAGTGAAGTGTTTAAGAAGATGAGCAAGGAGTTAGGAATCAAGAAGACAGGAACCACTTGATTACATCCACAGTCAGATGGCATGGTAGAGCAAATGAACCGAACCATAGGGAGGTATCTCTGCGAAGTCGAAGATCAACACCAACAAGACTGGGATCAACATGTTCCTTTCTTCCTAATGGCCTAATGATCTGCAGTACAGGAATCTACAGGACAGACGCCAGCGAAGTTTATATTTGGACGACGGATGAGGCTTCCACGTGACTTGGTCTTCGGATGTAGACCTGGTGAGGTCATAGTAGGGGAAGATTACGCTACGAATCTGATAAAAAAGATGAACGATATTCAGGAATTGGTTCGTTCTGATCTGGAAATCGCCAGCGATCGCATGAAAGACCGACATCAGAGCTGGGGGTGCAGGTTACGCAGAAGGAGATCTGGTGTGGTTGTAGAATCTACAAAGGAAACGAGATATTTGACCAAAACTACAGAGAAGGGACTTATACCGTCAAGAAGAAGATCAACGATGTCATCTACGGCATCAGTAAAGAACTCAGTGGCAAAACAAGAGTCTTTCATTTCAACAGACTAGCGCCATTCAAGGGGACACAATATTAGCAAGTTCAACAACTATGTCCGGAAGAGAAGGAGCTCACATTCGACGAATTCATTGAGACATACAGTGGTTCATCAAAAGCAAGGTTTGGCGTCACCAAGGAAGAACACCGTGACCTTTTTGCCACTTCTGTAGAATGCGCACTTGCTCACTGCATCTCCATGGATCTCCAGAAGTCTCAAGGAATAGCCAACAGGTTCATGGGGAAATTTGGGAAAATAGAGGAGCTTCATCAACAGAGTTCCTCCGTCGGTCAAGTACTAGGGATAGAAGATATCAGCCCGGAAGGAGAAAGGTCTCTGTTTCATCTTATAACGAAAGGAACATCTTCTGAGCAACCCACTTTCAAAGACCTCTGGGAAACACTAGTCGATAGTGCCATGCTATTTTTACCATACTGCACGTTGTAGAAATGAAACCAGTTGTTCCTTTCTTCATAACGATCAGAGTGCATTCCAGAAGGGATGCGTTTTAGGGAGGGGACAGTGTAATGATATGCCCCTCAGAGGAGTACAACGATCATCCTGTTACACGCATCCCAGATTGTTCTCCAACCTCCCAAGGATTCCTACATGCACCAGTATATTTCCGAACACTCAATATATGCCGCGGTGACAAATAACGTGACAGAAGATTCTGGAATGTCCTGAGAACAATCGATGGAATAATTAGAGAGAGAGATATTGTATCAAGAAGCTTCCATGTAGAATAAAGAGACGGAGACGGAAGATCATTCGAGAACGTTCTCGAACCAAAGCCTACCAATGGATCCTTTATATTAGACGGGCGAACAACTGTGTCATTTAGTTGAGCAGCGAGTGTCAGAGAGACAGTTATATACCGCGTGATATAAATCCTTTTACATAAATAGTAGTTATAAGTTCGACATAAATTAGTGTTTCTTCAGTTCAAATAAATCAGTTCGATAATAAATAGTGTCATGTTCGCTTCTGCACCCGAGAAACGTAACAATATATTCAACTATTGGTTATATTATTGAAAATGCTCATGAACGTGTAGATATAAAGCTCATATCACATTTGGAAAATAGTCGTGGTATAACGGGGGCACGAACTTTCATTAGCAAGCAGCATTTCAAGCCAGGTTCGGTATTTTCCAAAAATTCGATAGACCTTGAAATGAATCAACTGAGAGTTTGCTATAATAAACCTCTGTATGTGGATTTTTCCATTCTTGATATATCCAGAATCGCAATGTATGAGTTCCATTATGATTTCATTAAAGAAAAATTCGACGAAAACGCTTTACTATGCTACACCGATACATATTCGTTGATATCACACTTAAATACTGATATCAAAGATAATTTATATAGGTTAGATACATCAAATTATTCAGACAACAATATTCATGGTATACCACAAACCAACTCAGTGACAGTGAAACAAAGAAAGCTGAGGGTATCATCAGAAATTCAATCAAGAATCAACTAGCTTTCACACACTTCAAACAAGTCGATGAAGAAGGTGGTGTGGTGGTTAGAAAAGAGAATGTGTATCGATCATATCTACATGCATTGTCAACTCATGATGATAAAAGATATTTTATACCTGGTAAACGATCAACAAATCACAAAACATTGATGCACAAATCGATAGATATTTAGAATTATTGTCAATTGAATTAGCCGAAGACTTATGAACTTGGGAGAAATTGTTGACTCTCATGTTTGAAATTATGACTCAGGAAACACTTGGAAATGTCTACCTATGAGATGGATAACCGTCTCTAATTATTATTAAGATTGATAAATCCGAAGTTTTTGGCGAACACGCCAGTTTACCGACTCTTGATTAGTGGAATCAGAGTTTTTGGTGGATATGAAGCAGTGTAATAATCTACTCGCATATAATGAGCTGTCCTATATGCTTCTTGAATAATATACTGTTCTCATTCAATTTTTCGGGAAAAAATGCGTCGAAAAACCTCTGAATGTTACTGTGAATGATGCACATTCCTTGGTAAATATATAGACCCAGGACTAACTTGGGGCAATCACATCGACTACGTGTGCAAAAGACTGAACACTAGTTTTTATGCCATACTGCAGCTTAAGAGTGTTTTGGATAAAAAATCCTTGATAAATGTGTATTATGCTATGGTACATTCAGTGCTGAAATACTACATAATTCTATGGGGTGCCAGAAGTGACCTAAGTAGAGTATTTGTTGCACAAAAAAGAATTATTCGGCTAATATTCAACCTCAAGAGAACAGATTCATGTGAACCTCATTTCAGGGATAACGAAATACTGACTCTTCCTTGCATATATATCCACAGCTTAATTACCTTCATTAAGAAAAATGAAGCTTCAATATCAAATAATGGTCAACATCACAGATATCCGACGAGAAATGGGGATTTATTGAAAATGTCGAAGCATAGAACCAAACTTTTCGAAAAATCACCCATTTTCATAGGATCCAAAATTTTCAACTGTCTGCCCATCGAGATCAGGTCTCTGTCAAATCCGAAAAGCCTCAAGCAAAACACGAGACAATTTCTCAGTGATCAGGGATTTTATTGCATTGACGATTTTATCAATCATGAAAAATACATTATAAATAAATAAGATGATGTATTCTGTACATGAGTGGGCCTTTGAAAACGAAACAGAGGCTCTGTAGGTCGCCAAAACCGGATTATGAAAAGAATCTGAAACACGTCATCAACATTTTCGAGGGGGACACCGTCCTACAATATTTTCAGCCCTGCGGCGTTGCCGCTGCTAACGAAAAGAAGCAACAACTTTGTTATTTCAAATGGAACACCTTTTTTTTATTGCATTTTTAGATTCTCCCCGGAAATCTGATTTCATCAATGCATCACACTTGGGGTCTAGCTGTAATGGTTTCAGGGATATAAAGTGTTCAAAATCGAGATTTTTCAACTTTAACATTTTTTTGTGTCGAAACTAATCATTATTGGTCAAAACGACTCCCATGTCCCTATCTCAACTTGTGATTCACTATCTACTAACATTTAATTGGAACAGATACAGGGTGATCAGAATTCTGAATCTTGAACCACCCTGTATTTGTTTCAAATGAATGTCAGTAGATAGTAAATCACAAGTTGAGATAGGGACATGAGAGCCGTTTTGACCAATAATGAATAGTTTCGACACAAAAAAATTTTAAAGTTGAAAAATCTCGATTTTGAACACTTTATATCCCTGAAACCATTACAGCTAGACCCCAAGTGTGATGCATTGATGAATTCAGATCTTCGGAGAGAATCTGAGAATGCAATAAAATACAAGGTGTTCCATTTGAAATAATAAAGTTGTTGCTTCTTTTCTTCAAAAGCGGCAACGCCGCAGGGCTGAAAATATTTCAGAAAGATGTCCCCCTCGAAAATGTAGTTGACCTGTTTCAGTTTTTTTTGATAATCCGGTTTTGGCGACCTACAGAGCCTCTGTTTCGTTTTCAAAGGCCCACTCTGTATACAAGGTGATTCTGAAATAGGTGGTCAAACTTTGGGAGCATATAGAGTGGGTGAAATAGTTACGAAAACCTCTGTAACATTTTTTTCTGAAGTGACCCCCAAGAAAGATACAGCCCCTCGAAGGGGGGCCTCGGAGAATGATTTTGTATTATTATCTCCAACACCTTGTATAATGAGAATCTGAAATTTTGTCCATCCACTTACTATTCAGTGCCGGTTCGAATGGAGTTGAAATCACCTCGAAATAAAATACGGGGGTGTGTAAAAATAGGGAGGTAGGGGGTAAAAATAACCCCAACTTTTTTGTTCATCGCAATTTCAGTTTTTTGACATGAAATTATGAAATCTCAGGGCTATTTACATAAAAAAGGTGCTCTTGTTGCATCTCGATAAAATGAACTATTAGCGAATAAAATTTAAAAAAATGTTGTTTTTAACAATATTTCTTATTTTAGTATTTTCAATAGGATCAGACCATAATCACGAAACTCGTCGTCTATTTTTAATTCATGAATTCCGACAACGAATTCAAAATTTTCAACCCCAAAAACCCTCACAAACCAATTTTGAATCAAATCGAACCATAATCACAAATCTGGTCAGCCACATTGGAGCCGCCATATTTTTTTCTATCAAACAGTCCATAACGCGTTGACAACTGTCATCTGCCATATTCCAAGTTGATCAGACGATTAGAAGTAGGTAAAAATTCAGTTGCAAGATTTGAACTAAATCGATAATGAAACTTAAGTGCATACCAAAATTGCAATTTAAATGAAATCTTGTAAAAATTAATTTTATTCGCTGATGGTTCAGTTTATCGAGATTCAACAAGAGCTCCTTTTCTATGTTAATAGCCCTGAGATTTCATAATTTCATGTAACAAAACTGAAATTGCGATGAACAAATAAGTTGGGGTTAATGTTACCCCCTACCTCCCTGTTTTGACACACCCCTGTATTTAATTTTGAGGTGATTTTTACTCCATTCGAACCGGCACTGAAAAGTTAGTGGATAAACAAAATTTTAGATTGTCATCATACAAGGTGTTGGAGATAATAGTACAAAATCATTCTCCGAGGCCCCCCTTTGAGGGGCTGTATCTTTCTTTGGGGGCACTTCAGAAGTAAATGTTACAGACGTTTTCGTAATTATTTCACTCACTCTATATACTCCCAAAGTTTGATTACCTATTTTGGAATCACTTTGTATATTTGCATATATTTTCATGTCATTTATATACTATTTTGTTTCGTACAGTTTGTTTGTTATTTATTAATACTTCATGTCAATGTATAATCATGCTTTTTTCATGGTTTTGTTGACTTTTCCTATACCAATGTAAATTGGTCTATTGGATGAATGAATATTCTATTCTATACTATTCTATATTCTATACTATTGTATTTCATTCATGAAACTATTACTTCTACAAACAATATATCCTATAATCCGCAATGTCGTTTCATACATTATTGAATTTCTTCATCTTCATTTCAAGATTAGTGTTGAACTCATGAAACTGGAACTATTACTCTAATAAACGACAAAATCGACTCTTTGTTATATTTTTGATAAACTTTTTGGTGGAACCCATTTATATAAATCTGTGGAAGCATGACTCTTTTTGATATGTGTTTTGTAACGGAAGGAATATAGATTTGATTATTAAATCCAGATATTGGACCCATCATCACACTCTGTACCATAACGAATATCAAAATGTGAATGACCTATGTGACTAAAAACGAAATAACTAATTTGCGTTGTGTTGAAAATTTGCATCAGACTTTTTCAATTCACGCTCCGATGCTGAGCATGAGGCGGTGTATGGAATTGGCCGTTCCTATACTGGAGATTATTGTGAAAAATTAGCTCAAAAATATAGTGCAGGAAGTCATTCACGTGAACTCTTCCAAGAGGGTGCAGTGAGTCCGAAAGTCTTCGTGAAGGATCTAATGAATTTGAACTTGTTTGGTGACCTGCACCGTATGTATGTTTCTTCATTCATATCATTATACGGTCAATGTGTTTAATACAGTAATAATCATAATAATATTAATAATAATTTCTTTATTCTCTCAAATTACTCCGCAAACCAACAGCGTGGTAATACAAATAAAAAAGAGTGAAACGTCAAAAAGTACGAAACATTGTTATTCATATAACATATAGAATAAAAGATATATCGATAAAATGACAAATATAAATAAATGAAACTGGATATGGGTATAGAAACAACACATACACGTCATAAATAAAATTGACAAATATGTATGAATAGAAGTACAAAATAAATGGCAAATCACGAGAGGAACCCCTCTACAATGATATAATGTGAGTAATTCCCTTCTATATAAACATATGGTACAGGATTACAGATAAAATTCATCTATACTGTAGCAGTTCTTTGACAAAAGAAGTTGTTTCAGTTTTGCTTTGAAGATATGTAAATTTCCAGAATTTCTTATGTTATCGGGTAGTTTATTGAAAAGTTTGCAGCCCTGAAACTCGAAACTTTTTTGAAAAAGAGCTGTGCGATGTTGACTTGGTGATAACAAGTGGGTGTTCGGGTAGAATGATTATGATAGGCTCATTTAGCAGCTAATGTATATCTATTCCGGTAGATATATGTGCGAGCTTCCATTATGCACACTCCTGCCAGCGTTAAAATTTTCAAATTCTGAAAACTTTGTCTACATGAATCTTTATAGCCCAACTTGGCAATGATCCGAATAGCATATTTTTGTATACAAAACACTCATGATACGGTAGAGGATGTGCCCCAGTTCAGAATTCCATATTCAAGATGCGAATTGAAGTTTGTATAGTAGACGGTCAATAGAGTACTTTGGCCACAATGGTTGGGAAGAAACCTGAGAGAATAACAGGATTCTCTGAGTGTATTACATAAGTTGTCAATATGAGTCCTCCATTGAAGTTTCTCATCAAAAACAACACACAGCATTTTTGTTGAGTTAGTTAGGTTCAGTTCCAAAGCAGTATCAACGAACTGGTTCAACGTATATTGTTGTCCAGTATTCATCTTGAATTTCAACACGTTAGTTTCAGCTTCATTCAGCATTAAATTGTTTTTTTTTTTCGACCACATAATAACTTTTTCTTAGGTCTCAAGTACAGTGAATGGCCGAGTTCTTATTTAGGTGCCCTAACAAGTCAGTGGCAGAAGCTAATTACAAGAAGGGTCCCAGAATGGATCCCTGTGGTACACTTTCCTCTATATTTCTTTCAGTACTTAGACTTTTTTCAACTTTGACTACTCGTTTTCTGTTATTCAAGTATGAGTTTAGTAAAGATAGAGGTATTCCTCTCACACGGT
Source organism: Phaedon cochleariae (assembly GCA_918026855.4). Classification (NCBI taxonomy): domain Eukaryota; kingdom Metazoa; phylum Arthropoda; class Insecta; order Coleoptera; family Chrysomelidae; genus Phaedon; species Phaedon cochleariae. The sequence goes on along the minus strand of OU896714.1, from coordinate 27,767,845 downwards.
ATCTTGAGAGTTTTGTCGAGCAGAAGATCATGGTTAACACAGTCGAAAGCCCGTGAGAAGTCAATAAATAATCCTAAAACACATTTCTTTTTGTCAAGAGCACTTACTATCCGATTTTTATATTCACACAGTGCCGTATCCAAGCTTTTTTTCTTAGTGAAACCATGTTGTGACGGCGATAACAAGTTATTTGCTGTGAAGTAGGCCTCCAATTGTTCTTTTATATTAATTTCATATAGTGTAGAGATACTTGAAAGAATACTAGTTGCTCTATAGTTATCCATATTGTTGTGGACACCATTTTCAAAAATGGAAGATACACTAGCAAGTTTAAGATTGGTTCGAAAAATGCCTTCAGAGGTTGAGAGATTAATGAAAAAGTCAGTACAACACATAATTCATCAGAGCAATTTTTCATCATATTGTTGGGGATTTCATCGATACTTGTGGAGTTAGTCTGGAGTATGTCTCATCATTTATATTGTGATACTATCGATGTGTTCGATACAGTATGTCTTATTATTAATATGATCATACGGTCGATGTGTTCGATACAGCATGTGTCATTGATTATATTGTCATACTGACGATGTGATCACGTTGCAGAATAATTCCTTGATTTCCATTTCAATTTCTCTGTTTTCGCCAGCTCCCTACTACTGGTACTATTGACTGGATTGGAAAGTGTACATTACAGTTGATATATGATGTATCTGGAAATAATATCACGTTTGTTCTACAAGTGGATTTCTTTTAATTTGTTTCTGCGAATTGAGTTTTCTTATATCTCCTCCATTCACTCTTCTAAAAATTCCTCATAGTTGACGCTGAATTGAATATAAAATGTCCAACAGTCTTATGTATTCCCAGCAGTAGACATACAATACCTTTCATTGCGCGTCCAGGGTCTACCAGAATCAGCAAGTGTTGGCGTGATGTAGTTCAGGATCTGGAATCAGCGTGTGACGTCACGCACACATCGGGTACACTCTGGATAAGGAGAAATAAGAGTAATCTCAGCGCTGCGAATCGAACCCCAGACCTCCGACTGCGAGCCGAATGCTCTAACGGTGATGCTCCTACACTACGTGGGATTCATCACCAAGAAAGGCCATCATATATTATGGAAACAGGATTTATGGTAAATTTCCAGGAGTGTGTTAGGAAGGTGGTGTGTTGCGAGAAGGGCAGGAACGTATCAGGTAGATGGGAGGGGGGGTATTTCCGAAAAAATAACGAAAGGAAAATGATGAGAATACTTCTTCAATGTGAAGAATATGATTGCTATAAGCAGAACTTATACATCTTAGTCTTGAATTGTACATGGAGAAATGGCAGTCAGCACAAGAAGCCTTCAACAGATTCACACGGTGTATAATGGAAAAAGGCAAAACACACATGGCTGCCTTCACACGAATGAATGAAACAACTGATATGAGAACCTCCGATATATAATAATAATAATAATGATAATAATAATAAGTCGTCTTCGTTTATGTGAATCCATATTACAAAAAAATATATAAAGACCTGTGCAAACATTTACACAAAGAAGAAAAACATTGTTCACTGTTCACTATCCAGCAGAAGGCGAGATTCAGCCTGAGGCTACTCTCACATCTAACCTCTCACTGTCCAATTGGGAAGGTTCACATTACTTAGAGAGAAAAAAAAAATGCGTTCTGGGATTGAATTAAACAATTCAATTGCAATTGATGTGAAACTTCTTTGATGAATAGCGGTCCAATCTTGAGGCATCGTTAATGCATTGGGATGTCTTATATCAACTGAATGTATGCTGGATCTCGGAATTAACTGGTAGCGACTATCATCTGATTGATTCCTGGAAAGTTCATAGATCAATAAAGCTAAATGGAGTCTCCAACGATTTTCCATAGTGAGCCAGTTGAATTCATTCAGTTTTCGAGATATGTGATCATATTTACGTAACCCATATATAAACCGCACACAATAATTCTGTACCTTTTGAATTTCATACCTATAACTCCCATGAAGGCATGGACCATACAAAAAATCACAATAAGCGAATTGGGACAAGACCAAGCTGTCACATAAAGTTTTGTGCAGTTTCGAATTCAACACGTACCTATTGCTGTATAGAGTTTTTAGGGAAATAAATGTCTTGGTCAGAATGTGCTTAACGTGATTTCCAAATCTGGGGTCATCATCGAATACCTTACCTAAATGTTTTGAGGAGTGGACAATACTTAACGGCTTATTATCAATACTTTTGGGAGAAAAAACAATAACTTTCGATTTAGAAGGGTTCAATTTCTTATTAGGAGCCCGACTCTTCTCAAATATTATGTTAAGGTCATAATTCAACCAATTTTGGCCTCCAAAATATTATCTTCAGGAAAGTTTATGAAGTTTCGGGTGTCATCGGCATACGCCTGAATTTTACAATGTTCTATAGATTTCAGTATATATGCCGTATAAATAATGAAAAAAATGGGACCCAAAATGCTACCTTGTGGCACTCCTGCTGTCATGTTCACAAATATTTGAGTGACTGTCATTCGATACTATTTTTTGTTTCCTGTTTGCAAAGTAAGATTGTATTGATTCCAAAGAGTCAATCGAGAATCCATAGTATTTAAGCTTAGCATTCATGAGTTTATGGTTTATAGTATCGAATGCCTTTGAAAAGTCTCAAAGTGTTAATATGCTGTCCAAATTGGAGAATATATCATGAAGAACTTGCGTTAGTGATGTTGTTTTACTCAGGCGTTTTCGAAATCCAGACTGGCATGTCGGTATTATTTTAATATCTTCAACATATTCAAGTATTTGTTTGTATAAAACTGCTTCAAAAATTTCCAAGAGGCAAGGTAAGATACTAATAACACGAAGGTTAGAAAATTCTACTGGAATGGCGATTTTGGGTAATGGGCGACCTAAAGAGATTTCCCATAGTGCTGGAAACTGACTTTTTTCGATGTCATAATTGATGAGCTGTGTGATGAATGGATCGATAAATGGGCCACAGTTTCTAAGCATTGTAACACAGATGACATCAATTCCATATGCTTCCGTTTCAATGTCGAACAGAAAATCGTGCACTCCATTAGTTGTTGTTAGTTTGAATTCGAATGTTGTGACGTTATCATTTAGAAAATTCGAATTGTAGATATCAGTGGAGTCTTCACATATGTCGTCACTAGATTCAGTCCAAATTTTTGAGAAAAAATCATTTATGTTGTTAGGGTTTGCTAGATTATCTGGAATAGTATTTAATTCACCATTTACAACTTTCATATTTCTTAGAGTTTTCCAAATATTTGAAGGGGCATTATTTTTACAAAAGTTATCTAAATATGCACGTTTTTTGCCCGAGTGATGTGAGAGTGAGATTTCGGAGCTGCTTGTACGCTAACCAATCATTAGCTGTGTTTGTTCTTTTATATTTGTTCAGTGCCCGATCGCGTTCAGACATCAACATTTTCAAATTTCTTGTGAGTCATCGTGATTTTGGGTTAGTGGCCCTCACCCTCTTCTTAGGTGCATGTAAGTCAAAGATTTGGAATAAAAATCCATTGAATATTTCAATTTTACGATCGAGGTCATGTTCGTACAGCATCTCATTCCATGGTAGATTTGCTAGATCAGTTTTAAGTGCGTTTAGATTGAACCTGGAATAATCCCTAGAGATGACAAATTTTTCTTTAGCTGTATGGATTGGTATTCGTAGCTCACAAAGAACAAGACTGTGATCAGATATCAAATCCGCATTGACCGTCTTCGCTTCAATGACCATTGTCCATGTCATTAACAAAGTCAAGTACAGAATCATTCTGGGAAAGAGGGCGATATATGACACCAATTATGAAAGACTTCTGATTGATTTTGAATTTTATCCATAAATGTTCAAATAGTTTATAAGCTAACTATTTTATGAAGCTTCTCAAATAGATTTCAATTCCTCCTCCGAACCTGTTCCTATCTTTACTGATGAAAGAATAATCTGGTAACATAATCAGATACCACATCATTCGATATTCAAGTTTCAGTGACACATATCAAGTCCAGATCCATTCCACCCACAAGATCCGAAAATTCGTTGAACCTTGAGAATATAGAACGCACATTTAAGAGAGCTTCTTTCATATTTTTGAGTTTCTTCAATATATAGTTCTTATACCCCCGTGAATATAATATAACAATTAAAACGGAGAAACAAAATGTGGCATTATAATATAAAAAAAAAACAAAAAAATTGGGATGAAAAATCAGTAGTTATAGGTATCAAGATCGAAGATATTGTCATAGTAGAAAGTAATAAAATGATGCATTTAATTTCCTATATAACAGCTGCAACTCGATAGATTAAAAAACAGGCATAAGGAAACAACATGGTTGTAAGAAAACAACATGGTAGTAACGTATCATATTAGTATCACATTGCGTATTTCTGAGTTTGGTCTAGTTTCTATATCCTCGTGAATACAATGCTGCAATAACAACAAAAAAAACACAAAAGTCATGATCACCAATATTATCATCGGAGCAGGAAGTGGCGAAATAATGCATTTCATATCCAATGATGCATTGTATATCCAGAAAATAAAATTCATGAGAGATAAAAAAAAACAAAAAGGCATAGGAGAACAATATGAGAACATATATATAGCATATCAGTATTGCATGGTATTACATTGTGCATTATTGGGTCGGTTATCATTCAACACCCTTCACTCATTCGCCATTTCTTTAATCGAATCTTCGAGCACTGAGTATGTAGGTTTGATCGTGACACCATTGGTGTCCTTCCAGCGAATTTTTCCATCTGCTGTTCAAACCGAGTCTCGTCCGAATTTGTTTCCTGCTGCAACCAGCGCTTTCCAACCGAAGATTTGCTTTGATGGAGATGCCAGATCCTTTCAATTTGGTATTTGCATCAGAAACTCTATGTTTCACTTCGAATGATTTGAATTTCAAAAGAATGATATCAGGAGTAATATTGTAACAAGTTTCAAAATCATTAACATCAATATGATCCAATTTCATTCTCCATCATACATATAGGGTGTTAAAAATTATTGCAATCCCATACAGAGAGGACAAACATGGTTGACTTCACACAAACAGAAGCCGTCAACGGTCTTTTATTGATCCTCTGTGTACAGAGACTGAGTGGCCGAAACATAGTGCCACAGTGACTGACAGACATAGAATAACTACTGATACCAACTTCACTAAGATCTACAGACTGTTAAGATAGACAAAGAAACAGATTTTTATTTCATTCAGGAAAGATTCGCGTTTGTTTCAATCATCTGAATTTCGATGACCATGGGAGCCGACATTATTTAAGTTAACTGACGACGTGACTTCGTGCTGATTTCGTTATCCATATCCTGTTCTGCTACTCGCTTATCTGAAATGATGATTCGCGCTGACTTTGCTCTCGCTTCCGTAACCATTTCAACATTGCTTTCGAACGTTCTCATATGGAGCCAAACGCTATATGTCAAGTTTCTGCTAGCCAGAAACAAAACATGATATCGAGCTTTCACAGAGTGAAGACGTGTGTCGGTGTACCTCTGCATCTCTCTCTGTCTACATCTGCACCTCTGCATCTGTCTCTCCTTCTACAAAATCATCCACTTTGGTGTACCTCCATAAACAAAAAACTGAGAAGGCTTCCAGAGGTGGGTGCATTCAAATGCAGATCGTGATTATTTCTTCAAAAATCTTGAGTAAGTATGAGGAACAAACATTTTTGGACAGACTCAGATCCGTGTGTTCCTCATAGATTTCATTCATCGAGTCCAATATGGTACCGTATCACATATGTTCGTGCATTTTCGTCTCTTTCGTCCATTTTTGGGATGACATATTTCACGAGGGCTCTGTTTTTTGTTTCATTTCCGTGTGTATTCATCCAGTGTTTCTGCATACAGTGTTCCAACGGATTTCTCTGTTCCCTTTTCTCTTTTCCACTATAGACCAGACTCTTTGGGAACTTCTACATATGAAATTCGTTCTATAATTCTCGTTTGTGTGTCTCTTGAGGAACATCCTAACGTATATTCACATATTTCTATTCCACTATTGTACACAATCTTTCGATAGTTCCAGCTTCGGCGCACATTATGTGCAGTCAAGCATTTTATGTTTTGGGAAAGATGTTCTTTCGTGCATTCACTCTTGGTTCAAATAATTTCATCGTATTTCTTTTTCACTATAATGAACACTTCATCAAAAAATGTTTGATTGTCCTCATAATTCTTCGGATCATACAACTTAGAAAAAATCCTCCTTCAGATCAGTTGAGATAACATAATAATGAACATAATAATAAACCTTCCTCACAATTTTATACATGAGTTACGTACAACTCTAATGCTCTACATGATTATATTGACACTCATGAATTGATCAATTGAACGAAACATATCAAGAGAACATTTCACAATACTCATGCCTTGAGGATATATCTTGCCGTTCTCAGGAAACCTCTATGATCAATCGTTCGAGTCCGATAATAATATCCGCACTCAGAAAACTCGGCCAAGTGAATAGTTGAATTTTGAAGACTCGATTGTGACAAGAATATTTCCACCAACGGCACTTTCACGACTATCATATTTCTGGACCTTATCAACAATATTGAATATGCGAATATATTGACTTTTATCCTGAAAATGGCCCTGAATACGCTGTAGATTGCTAGAAACACGCTTCCGAACGAATTTCTGAGAAATTATGCGAACAGTTAGAACACAAACACACACCCAGAAAAAATCCTCAGATAGTCGAGCAAAAATAAAACCATGCATAAAAATTAATTAAATTTACGATCGTAGAGCTTCCTTGTCTTGAAATTTCAGATCCACCTCTGGAATTGCTCATTGAGACTGGTGCGACACAATCATTCCTGAACTCAGAGACTGCAGAAATTCTTTCTTTCGAATTCATTCGGAATGAACCATCCATAATATCTTGTATCTCGACTTTTCGAAACACTTCGCGAACCTCATGTGCCGCACTACCAGTCTTCACCGAATTTTATTTCGACAAAAAAAACATTAAATTTATCGAAATTCCATGATTGTTTCGATGGCCTCATTGGATATAAAACGTTAAAAGTTTCGAATGTAGATATTAGAATTCAAAATTAATTGATCAGAAGTCATACAACCGGAATTTTGTTACTCATGTACAGGCCAAGAAACAAATTGATGTTTACCCGTATTGAACTCTGTTTCACAGAATCTTCACGAATTCCTGTTGATAAAGAGAATGTCGCAATTTATTTCTTCAGAATTGACAAAAATATTCCTCCAATACATAAGATACTTGAAAACGAGAGTGCTGTCTCAAAAATGACGGAAACAAAAAAGTACACACAAGTGCCAAACATCCAATTTTGACAATCAGAATTTCAGATAAAAACACTTGATTATTTTTGGATGTATGATGAATTGCTATTCATCATACTGAACGTAGAAAAAAAAAACCGGATTGAGAAAACCTTATCACGAATCTGCGATATTTAAAAATAACAAGTTTTCATCGTTCAAGTTTGAACCCCGTGGTTGGGTGTAAGTATTGTGTTGGAGATATAGTAACGCTTGAACACTTGTTATTAAAAGCCAATTTGCAGTAAATCAATGTGGACTTTATTGAGTAGCCTAGCTGACTTCTTCCACTGACTAGTATAGTATATATACTCAAATTCCTACGAATTACAATATTAACAACTAATAATAACATGAATTAGAGTGACTTACGATTGCCCCTAATGTCCTAGCTATAATCTCTTAGAATATATTCAGAATAATGTATCATCAAATGATTAGTTCCTGACAATTTGAATTCTAGTTTTTCTTGACAATGATTATCATCTACTTTGTACTGAGTGATCAATTTGAATTTCAACAAGATTTGGAAAATGAATCATAAAACGAGTAAACTAAATAGTGTCAATAGTTATTTCTAACACTCCCGCCCGGTATAGCACTGTCAGGAGCGAGTTCTGTACCATTCTCAGGTTTGTCCACCGACAATACAGCAAGTTTTGCTACGGGTCTTTCAAGAATTCCGTCAACTGTTTGTACCTTGGCTCTTCTTACTTGTCCATCACGCGCTCTTGTAACTTATATAGGGAACACACAAATCACCAGAATGTAAAATCGCAGATCCGTAATCCATCAGAATATACATTTTCAAACCAGTAACTTGACAAAACAATATTTTATAGGAATCGTATTTATCTCTACTGTAAATGCACAGAACCGCAATCCCTCAAACCGCATTTTGTATACTATACATGAGCATACCAGACAATAACAGATTGCAAATGCGCAGATGTGTATTTTTCTATCATAGCAATATCGCAGATCCGCAAATACACAGAATCGAAAACTAACAAACCAACATCACAGCGGAATGATATTTCGTCAGAATCATAACAACACAGACCGTAATTCGTCAGGATCGCAGAATGACAGACCGCACATTAGCAGACCGTACTTCGTCAGAATCGAAATACAACAGACCGTTCATCGACAGAATAGTAAAATGTCAGAACCGTACATTGACAGAATAGCAAAAAATCAGAACAGCATATTCACAGAATCTCAAAATATCAGAACTGTAAATTGAAAGAATCGTAAAATGCTAAAACCGTACATCGACAGACTCGTAATACAACAGACCGTATATCATCAGAATCATTTTATATCAGAACGTACATTGACAGAATGTACTTCATCAGACTGTAATGTCATATACTGTATTGTGATAGAATCAGTAACTATCAGAACCGTGATTCAGCAGAATAGTAAAATGTTAGATCCGTAAAATAACAGAATCGTAAAAATTCAGAACCGTACATCGACAGAATCGTGAAATATAGGAACTGTACGTCAGCAGAACCGTAAAAAATCAAAACCGTACATTGGCAGAATCGGAATTCATCAGAATGTAATGCAGCAGAACCGTAAAATGACAGACTGCAGAGAGGCCTACCAGCCACGCGCAGAGCGAACGCCGGTCACAGTGTTGCCTGCTCTCACGTCATGTGGGGATTCTACGTATACTTTTAGTTCGACCTGCTTTTATGTTCCTATTGCTCTTGTACACTCGAGAATAAGATCGTTCATATGATATGAAGTGATGAATGACCACATTTCAATATGAAATATATGAACGTCACCCAACTTTTTTGCTATATAGAGAAGAAAGTGTTTATTTTGAGTATTTTCTTAAAAACTACAATTCCTTGAAGTCAGTTGAGAGAAGGGTACGAGAAATAGGTGTTTGGCATGTTACAAGTGTTTGGGATCACACGTTAAAAGGTAAGGCCCCCGTCATTCCTTGCTCGCACAAGACTTTCAAAGACTTCTGAGGGTTGCTCGTAAGGGAGCAACCAAATGACGGATAAAACAATTTTACAATTTTTTTTACAACGAACTTTGGAGTTTTCAAAGTTTGATTATAGATACAAGATATTGGATGTTCTTTATATGAATCTATGTCATACCCAAATTTATTCATTTCGTATTTTGTACCCATATTTCTAGCAAAAGGAAGAAGGTGATACGAAACTAGATTGAAATCGAAGTTCAGCTACGGAATTTAGTTCCGAGAATTCTTTATTAACGATAATTAGTGCGGTGCTGTAGATAGGGATTGATGAAAAAATGCTTATACATACATACAATACATACACATGGAAGCCATTGAATAAACGTTCTTGTAAAACTCACTATGGAAGCTATTGAATAAACGTTCTTATCTATCTGATTCTGATTCTGATCTATATCAGGTGACCTTGGACCGTAGGCGCCACCAGATAAAAATAGGATATAGGGCGGACAAAATTCGAAGATGAAATTGGGTAACCTACGAATGAAAACTGAGTGTGAATACTCAAAGCTAATATTAATCTGTGTAATTCTCGAAATGTCATCTCCAACCATTCAGAACTTGAAGACTAATTTTCCATGATATTGACCATATCCACTCGTCAAAACTGAACCCATCACCAGTTCCTGAGCAGTTTTCTGAACAGCCTCTGTGAATCTGAGATAGAACAATCAATAAAACAATAATTTATCTTCGCATTGTCGAGTTTAGACGAAAATGTAGTTTACCTAACAAATGCCGAAAGTCATACTTTTCCGCACCTGTTTATTTAGATATAAGGAAATACATAGAGAATTCGCATTCGGTATGTGATGAAATCATCAATTCCTTCCCAGTTTATTCAACAGAAAACAACTACTTTCCTGGCTGCGATTTTATTAAATATACTGTACGCTAGCACAAACCACGCCGACCGTAATATCTCATCTTTGAAGTACTTAGGCAAAACTCAGGAACTACTTATCCTTAACGAAATAACCTATCCCTGACTGCAATATTATTGTGGAAGAAAAACCGAATGGAGTGTAGAAACACATTGATTAATAATATATTTCAAAAGTTGAGTTCTTCAACAAAATTGAATAAAATGAGACTGTTTATCCTAAACGCACTAACCTATTTGACTTCAAATATTTTATGAAAAAGGAAAACCGGAATGAAGTGAAAAAACAAAAAAATTGCAAAAAAAAGTTCGAGTTCACAGCGATTCGAACAATGGACCTTCAGACTGAAAGTCGACAGCGCTAACCAGTAGACCATTTGGGTGTATGAATTTACTGCGTACAGAAATAACATGTTCAACACAGAAGTGCACTTGCAAAACAGAGGATGTATTTTGTTGTACTGAATGTAAATGTAACGCTCATTGTAAGAATATTGAAAAATCCGATGACTAAGACCATCAATAAATGTACATTGTTTACTTTTCTGTGAGATGTTTCTTGTAAAAACCGCCTAATTTGCATTTGTGACAATCAACTATACGATCTAGTTAAATATAGATTGCTCACCATATCTTCCATTTCGACAAAATGAGCATATTTTAATGAAGAATACGGTCTAAGCGCGCGACGAGTGAAAGTTCCATCGATCGTTACGCTTAGAATGTTTTATGTTTTTACATTTTTGCTCCGACGAAACGCCTCGACTGTGGTGCGCTGTCCTAAAAATTTAATTGCAGAACAAAAACTGTTAGGAATATCCATACCATTGATCGAGATGAAATGTTCCTCATAAAATTACGCAGTTTTTGATGGGAAAATATTATGTAGTTCATTTGGAAAATAATCGAGTTCTTGCTTGTTGAAGATGAATGAAATATTGAAAAATTATATAGGATAGTTTTTGAAAGTGGTGAAATTTTTAGATATTCATATGATAAAATATGAATTGTCAATACACCATTCGATTAGTTATACTTCAGGCTACAAAATGAGCCCTCATATGTTTTTTTAGCTTCATCCCCATTATTGTTAGACTGCTATTTTTCAGACATATTGAAAAACGTGATCTTCGTACATTTTTCCCTGTAGAAAATCTCTCGACCATGGGGCGATGTCGTAATTTCTTTTTATATATGTGGATGATGATGACAAAAAATGTCCTTGATGTTCAATTAAGTTATACCCCATGATTGGGTTATTGAACGATAGACCGCACCGTCTGCGGTACTAAAACATGTTCCATTTTCATGTTGAATACGGAAGCAAATTCGCTCCGGAAACGTGAATGTGAAAATGTACCTAATATTTTTATGGTATTCTTCCTTTTTCAAACATTCTTCAAAACAAGGTGTCACTTGTTTTTTCAACAGAATTGAACAAGGATTTCGAGAAATTGGATGAAACCAAAATGGTAGTACTTTTGATCCCGATGCGAAAAGTTGGTAGCTCGACCGGAGTAGGCCGGCTATAGATTTCGAAAATAAAAAAAAGATTTCATTCAGTATTGAGTGATATAATAAATAAGGAGAGTGCCGTTGGCGATTTCTTTCCTTATTCAAGGTCAAATGAGAATTGGATTTTCTCCTACCCTTCGAATAAGTGATTATTGAATTTACTGCGTACAGAAATAACATGTTCAACACAGAAGTGCATTTGCAAAACAGAGGATGTATTTTGTTGTACTGAATGTGAATGTAACGCTCATTGTAAGAATATTGAGAAATCCGATGACGAAGACCATCAATAAATGTACATTGTTTACTTTTCTGTGAGATGTTTCTTGTAAAAACCGCCTAATTTGCATTTGTGACAATCAACTATACATTCGAAGATATCTAGTTAAATATAAATTGCTCACCATATCTTCCATTTCGACAAAATGAGCATATTTAAATAAAGAATACGGTCTAAGCGCGCGACGAGTGAAAGTTCCATCGATCGTTACGCTTAGAATGTTTTATGGTTTTTACATTTTTGCTCCGACGAAACGCCTCGACTGTGGTGCGCTGTCCTAAAAATTTAATTGCAGAACAAAAACTGTTAGGAATATCCATACCATTGATCGGGATGAAATGTTCCTCATAAAATTACGCAGTTTTTGATGGGAAAATATGATGTAGTTCATTTGGAAAATAATCGAGTTCTTGCTTGTTGAAGATTAATGAAATATTGAAAAATTATATAGGATAGTTTTTGAAAGTGGTGAAATTTTTAGATATTCGGATGATAAAATATGAATTGTCAATACACCATTCGATTGGTTATACTTCAGGCTACAAAATGAGCCCTCATATGTTTTTTTAGCTTCATCCCCATTATTGCTAGACTGCTATTTTTCAGACATATTGAAAAACGCGATCTTCGTACATTTTTCCCTGTAGAAAATCTCTCGACCATGGGGCGATGTCGTAATTTCTCATTATATATGTGGATGATGATGACAAAAAATGTCCTTGATGTTCAATTAAGTTATACCCCATGATTGGGTTATTGAACGATAGACCGCACCGTCTGCGGTACTAAAACATGTTCCATTTTCATGTTGAATACGGAAGCAAATTCGCTCCGGAAACGTGAATGTGAAAATGTACCTAATATTTTTATGGTATTCTTCCTTTTTCAAACATTCTTCAAAACAAGGTGTCACTTGTTCTTTCAACAGAATTGAACAAGGATTTCGAGAAATTGGATGAAACCAAAATGGTAGTACTTTTGATCCCGATGCGAAAAGTTGGTAGCTCGACCGGAGTAGGCCGGCTATAGATTTCGAAAATAAAAAAAAGATTTCATTCAGTATTGAGTGATATAATAAATAAGGAGAGTGCCGTTGGCGATTTCTTTCCTTATTCAAGGTCAAATGAGAATTGGATTCTCTCCTACCCTTCGAATAAGTGATTATTTTCACCAAAATCATGAGTCGAAAAATTTAAATGGAAAACATATTAATTGATTTTAGAAACTGAACAGGTACAAATCTGGTACACCTACCTTCATTCATACACGTATTGAAAGAACCAGAGAATATCGAATGTCATCGGTCTACGATCTTCTTTCAGTTTGTTCGTATTCCTTATTATCCTAATATCAGTCCCGTGGTATATATACTATTTTTTCCACCACTAGCTATAAAACCTACCATTATTTACTCCTTCCCGAGGCGTGAAGTGTACTTTTACTGCCAAGGTAGTTTTCGTCATTGTATAACCACTAGTCAATAAAGACATAGCCATCACCTCTGATATAATAACCCGAACTCACTGTTCTGTTGGCATTTGAATCTGTTATAGGTATTTACTACTAGATTTTTTTCAAATTGAAAATAAGTGCTTTCATAGTAGCAATAGGTTCATATCTCAGTTCCACAAAAATGTAATGATTGTAATGTATTGCTGTCCCTGGGTAATACTAATATTCTTCACTACCTTGGTGTATTAATAACTATTATGCACCTGAGGAGTGGAAAAATTGATTAAATATGCAAGAAAATAATGAAAGGCCGTGATTATCATATTGCTTCGAAAGCATTATTGTTATAGCGTTTGAGAAAAAACGCCAGTATTTACTTTTGATCCCTCAAATATTGAAAGTGCTACCAAGTTCCTCAAATGAAAGATTGAAATTAGGTACCCTGCTCTTATGTGCATAACAGTGCATAAAAAAATTATGGGAGGAAAACTTAGCCCCTGTAGCGCTGAAGCGCAACACTGAATAATACTTATATGTCCGGAATGATTTTCTGATCAAAAGATGACCTATGTGAGCATGAAACCATTATGTACAGGGTGATTCAAACTTTCCGCCCTTGGCTCATAACAGGAAGAGGAAAACTGCAAATGCAAATACGACAGAGAGGATTAGAATGGATGTGTCGTGTAAAGTATATGTTCTCGTATTGAAAAATATTTCAACTTTTCCCGAGATAGCGTCAGATAATTTTTTTTTCACGAAGCCACTATTTTTTCCTTATATTCCGAAAGAACATATTTTTTTAACAACTTTCATCATGACAAGTTTCTCCTATCTCCATTTGGTTAAGAGCCGTGGGACTCTGGATTTAGTATTTCCATTTCAATAATCTTTGGTATTGTAAATAAATCTCAAATGACCCTGCCGTAACAAGTCGCCAGGTTCACGTTTCAATCGGTTCAAATATGAATGCAAAATGTATCCCAATCCATATTGCTTGCAAAACGATTTGCCTTGATTTTCATTACAACGGGGTCAGTTAAGATTTATTCAAAACTGCTAACATCAAAGTCCCGATAGCTATCAACCAAATGATGATAGGAGAAAATTTCCTTTCTGAAAGTTGTTGAATGAAATATTTTCTTTCAGAACATGAGAAAAAAATTGTGACTTTATGCAAAGAATATTTTCGAATGAATATCAACTGACCCTGCCGTAATCAAAAATCGAGTCAGCTGGTTTCAGCCTTAATCGGTTCTAAATGATGAATGCAAAATATATCAAATTACTTACTATTTGTTTTCCGGTCGACTTGATTTTTATCACGGCGGGGTCAGTTGAAGTTTATTTGAAAATGCCAATCATATATCACATCATAGCTATTATACTTAATGAAGAAAGAAAGAAAGTTTCACGATGGAAGATGTTTAAAAAAATATATGTTTCTTCAGAATATGAGGAAAAATTGGGACTCTGTGGGAAAAATAATTTTGCAGACGTCATTTCCGCCATTTTGAAAGGAGCTGATATATTTTCAAATAAGGATGAATATATCCCCTCTGAGCGATTTCCATCTGCAGTTTTCCTTTCCTTGTTATGAGCCAAGGGCGGGGAGTTTGAATCACCCTGTACAGTGTATTCCATTTTGGTTCAGACATCTGAGGTATCTCTCTTGTTGTGGAACATGGAACCTTGCGGTTTTTGCGGTTCTGTGCCACTTTTTTGTGAAACTCAGATTTTGCCTATAACTTATTTCACATTTTGGACACCCTCTATATTTACGGAGTTTTCCAAATCTTTTGTCATGAAGAATATCATTCAGATTCCAATGTCGTACTCAATTCTTTTTTCGCAGTATGGTTTCGGAGATTCAAATCAAACTTATGATTTTTTCAATTTATTAGCTCATTAAATTCCTCTTTTCTCCTTCAAAATGATATATATTTTGTATAAATATATTCAAAGATGCTCAAAAATCACTCAAACATTATATTTCAATGGTGGACTATTGATTTTTTATATGAAAAAGTCTAATTGGAGGAATATTACTTCTGATATTTTTTTGATGAGGACAGAAACGATATACTGACACTAATTACCTCACAGAACACAAAACGTACCTAGGCGTACCGAATAGCAACAAATGAATAGTAATAAGAATAAATTCATGATGTAAAAGAGGTACCTGATTGAATATTAACCGAAACAGTTGAATTTCGAAATTATACAGTAACTTGATTGTTGCCCAGTTTTCCACACAATTGCCACAATTGACACAATTGACACACCTAACCTGAAGAAGCATCAAAAATCGTTGAAGGATATCTTTGTAATTCCTAAAAAACTGCCTCTGTTGTTACACCATTTTGCACGAATTTCTTCAAGACTGTTGTGCTTCCTAGTGTATTAAGACGTACACTCGTATTCAGAAAACATGTCGCAGTTGGACGATGTAAGCGCTCTAAATCATCGCTACAATAAAAGCGGTTACACCGTCCAACTGCGACATGATTTCTGCATACTGTACTTGTACCTGTTGAGGAATTGTGTCAATTGTGTGATAGAGAAAAGGGACATCAATTCGAATAATTCAATGAATAAGTTACTGAATGATTTCGAAATTCAATTGTTTTAGTAAATATTGAAACAGCTGCTTATTCAACATTATGTATACTTCTTATTACTATTTATTTATTGCTATTAGGTACCTACGTTTTGTTTTGTGTTAGTTATTCAGTGTTGGAATTGTTTTTTTCTCTACATGGTAAAATCAAAAGTTCAAGTGGAACTTTTTTATTTAAAAAATCTATATCACTATGAAAGTCCATGCTTCATTGATTTTGGAGCATCTTTGAAAATTTTATATTCATAAAACATTATACATAATTCGAAGGAAAAGAAAACAAGGAATTTGATGAGCGGATGAAATACAGGGTGTTCTACTGAAAAAATCATAAGTTTGATGCGTACTTATCTCCAAAATTATATACTTACCCCGAAAAAAGAAATGAGTGCGCCACTAGTTTCTGAGTGACATTCTCTATGAGATAAAATTTCAATTAGTCATTATCGCATTTTTCATCACTAAGGAACTTCGTTGATATGGAGATGGTCGACAAAGTGTGAAATGTACAGTGCTTTATACGTAACCAGTTAGGAAACGCGTCATTTTGTTTGACGACGGGATTATGCGAGACGAACGTATTACGTATTACGTATTACGTGTAATTTTTTTTTTTTAATTTTGCTAGAAATTTTCGCTCGAACAGATAATATAATGACCATCATTTCTACATGAATTCTACCGATTATGTACAAAAATTGAGTATAGGCAAGTCGACTCCGCCCGTCACTTCGAAGTATTCGTCATAAAATAATATGGTCGCAAATTAGTGACCAAATTCACGGAAAAGACTCGTTCGATACTTCCATCAGTGAAAAATGGCTGATTCAAGTTCAGTTTTTCCAACTGATATTGAGAAAGCAGCTTGAAATACATTATTCTTTTCGTCCAACCACATATTCAATAACGTAACTGGTGCTGTAGTGAATAATATTTCATCACCAGTTGAACCAGTTATGTTATATTTCACTTTACACCACAGGTTATACGAAAAGTGAGAAGTTTCAATATTTCCGTAGTTTTGAAAAGTTCCACATCACATGCCAAATTAAATAAAAAAGAATTTCGAGCCAAACTCAATATTTCCAAGGGATCTCCTGAAACAGGTTGATTTTCATTCTCAATTCCCACATTTATAATAGACAATTTCTTGAATGGAACATCCTATCAACTATTGAATTCTCGAAATCTTCATGGAAAGCTGAATTCAGGGTGTTCCATTGAAAAAAAAACACAAAGCTATTAGCCTACCCGAAAAAACGAATGACACTGTATATAAAACAACTACACAAAATAAAAGTTTGGGTGGTTTCAAACAACTTTTTCATTTAACATTCCTCAATATTCCTATAAAAACAACATGATGACCTCTTTATACTGAACTTTCCTTGAATAAAGTACCATTCCTATTTCACATTCTTGGGAGAATTTAAGACTGAAAAAATTTTTTGAAATGATGACTTAATAAAAACAAATTATCATAGGGATTTCCTTTCGTGCGCTTCAAGCGTTGAAAAATATGTTCCATCAATAACTAATCCAAGTGCTTCGTAAATTTTTTATTTTATAAAGATGCTTGCCAAAAATTCGACGGATGACGTCACAATGTGTCCATGATGATTGCAGACAAAAAGGTTCCTGCATGATCCGCCATTTTGAAAACGAATGTCATTTGAAAGGTATTTTTTCGCTCGTTCGACTTACGTAAAATCATTCATACAGAGTGTCATTTGAATTTCAGTAAAATTTTGGGGCAAATCCTCTGTACTTGTACAGTGTGCAACATATGGAAATTTTTTCGATGAATTGCACAACCAAAATACAGTCAAACAGCATACAGATTAGGTCAAAAAATATAAAAAATGCTCAGGAGTAAAGTACCCTCATTTCAGAAAATTCAGCAAACTGTTATGGAAGAAAGTTCTTTATAATTGAAAGTTTTTCCTGAATACCCAAACATGGCCTCCTAAGACATATTTTAGTGTTTCGATTTGTTCCATTGATAACTTCCCAATTTGTATTTTTTTTATATTCACCCTGAACACTTTCATAATTTGATCATAACAAAATCAGTTGATCATACTTTTGTTGAAATTAATGCACTTTTGTGCAATCAACTTGGATTTTATTTTTTTAGGGAATCACAAACTTGATGTTTGTTACAACGATATACAGCTCAATTTTGAGATTTCGCAAACCATATTTTCAACAAGGTAAAACATCATTAGATAAGGAGTATGTCACCAAACTGCCTCAATATTTACTGTCAACCCTCATTTGTTCTGTTCCTTGATGGGTGTCCGTGATTTTTCAAAAGATATCATGGTTGTCGATCAATTTGTTCAGCTTTTTCATAAATATTTTAAATACAAAATGTTCACATTAAATGAAGGTTTTTGAATATGCCTATTATCATTAATGATGTTTCACCTTGTTGAAAATAGGGTTCGCAAAATTTCAAAGTTGAGCTGAATATCGTTGCAACAAACATGAAGTTTGTGATTTCCTATTAAAATTGTAATCCAAGTTGAATGCAAAAATATGCTTGAATTTGAAAAAAAAAATGGGAATTCAAACGAAAGGAATTGAAGAACTGAAGAATGTCTTAGGAAGCCATGTTCTGGTATTTAGGTATGAATTTTAATTGTGAACAACTTTTCTCAATAACATTCTGCTGAATTTTTTGAAATACGGGTACTTTACTCCTGAGCACTTTTTATATCTTTTTACCTACCCTGTATGCTGTTTGACATGCAACTATTCTGAGTGCACTTGAAATGATGATCGAACATGCACCAACTCTTGGCACTATCTGTATTTTGGTTGTGCAATTCATTAAGAAGATTTCCATATGTTGCACACTTAAATAACCACACTGTATATTGAAATTATGCTCATAGTATTATTTTGTAGAAGCGAGAAGGGAGAATCCAAAATAATCAAGTAAAATGTATGTAACACCTCCTCGATCAACCAACAGGCGGTATTTCGCAAAGATATGTTTTTTTAAATGGAAAATAATTGTATAAAATTATATATTTTTGGGAAGCCCACTTCATGCTCACTGTATATATGGAATAATATACAGGGTGTTCCATTTAAAAAAACATATGTTTGCTCCATAACTAAAAAACAAAAGGTGCTAGCAAAAAAATAACTACGCCACTGGATTCTACGAGAAAAACTCTATGAAAACAAGTTTTAACTTCTTCGATAAGTTCGAAGATAACTGAGACACGGAGGGTGCCTGAAAAGTGATATTTTTCAATTCCACCCTGTATCTCGACAGCCGGAAGAGCTATCACAATTCTGCTTGCGCCATTATTAATTTCATAAAAAAGTAGCACACTGTCGCGAAAACCGCAATGCTCTATCTTTACTGATAAGGGAGATACCCCGCAAAAGTGCCCAAATTGGGATACCCTGTACATATTGCAGTCGCTGAAATATGGTTCTGATGATTTGCTATTCTGATTTCTTACTATTCTAGTCAAATGAATTGCTACTAATCGACGGTCTGTGTCTGTGATGTATATGGACCCACTTATATAATCCTGCCTTTGGGCCAATTGCAACGGGGTAGGTCCTTATCGCATATTATTACGATATTTCCTTTTTCTAAAGGAGGTACCTGTCTGTGCCACTTTGAACGTGATAGAAGTTCAGGAATATACTCTCTAACAAATCTGCGCCAACATCTATTACCAAACTGCTCTCGGTATAGATAGCTGAATTTCAACACCTTTTCATTATCATCTAACAGTCCCATGGGTTTATCACGATTGGAAGAACCGATAATGAAATGATTCGGAGTTAAGGCCTCGGATTCTTCGGAATCTAATGGCAGATAGGTCAACGGTCTGGAATTGACTATGTTTTCAGCTGCACTCAAACAACTGCGCAGTAGTGAATCGGTGGGTGTTCTTGATGGCAAAGCATCATACAAGGCAATTTTGACGGCCTTGACCAGGCGTTCCCACGCTCCTCCCATGTGAGGTGACATAGGTAGGTTGAAATGGAATGCTAGTTCTGGATTAACGAACGAATTAGCAATAAGATTAGGATCAAGTTTTTGTAGCTCTTCTCGCAAAACACGTTCTGTTGCTACGAAGTTGGTTCCACGATCGCAATAAACATGTCTAGGCCTACCTCTCCTATTCATGAAGTTGGTGAAACAGAGAATGCATTCATCATGGTCCAATTTTGATGCTATTTCGATGTGAACAGCCCTTGTGGTCATACACGTGAATAGAGCTCCCCAACGTTTTTCAATGCGTCTTCCGACCATAACATTTATTGGTCCAAAGTAGTCCACCCCAGTATGAGTAAATGGAGTTGTAGAGGTGGCAAGTCGACATTCAGGAAGCGGCGACATTTCTGGGACGTTTGGAGAAGCAAGTCTGATTTTACAAATCTGACAATTTCTTCGGATCTTGTTCAGAGTTCTTCGTAATTTAGGAACATAGTATTTTTGTCTGATTTCATTACCAACACTTTCATGATTGCGATGTTGAAAGGTAAGGTGATAACTTTCGACAATCAGTAGAGTCAGATGACTATCTCGGGGTAGTATGATTGGTCTTTTAGTATCTGCTTCAATACATTCAGCACCATCTATTCTTCCTCGAATGCGAAGTATTCCGTCCTGGTCCACATACGGTGATAATTTGTAGATGCTGCTTGTTTGACTCACTGTAGGATGTATCGATGTAGAACAATCAGACAGTTTTTTAATTTCTTCTGAATAGAACTCTCTTTGTACCATTCGAATTAGGAAATTTTCAGCAAGCTTCAATTCTTCTGATGATAATACACCCATGGACCTCGGTTGGCACAAAGTGGTCTTACGAGTATTTTGTAAAAATTTGAACACAAAGCCCATTGTGCGTAGTAATTTTTTGTATCGGCTAAATTTTTCAATTTGTATGAGTTCATTTTTCACATGAATATTCACAATCGCTTCCAGAGGCCGTGTTTCAGTTGGATCTTCAGTTGGCCATAGTTCATCGTTCTCGTATAAAAAGTCTGGTCCTCTGAACCATCGGTCAGTTGCCTTCAATGATGGTTGTTTGGTCCATTTTGTCGCTTCATCAGCGACATTGAGTTTTGTAGGAACATAACGCCAATTGGATACCATAGTATTATCTTGTATTTCGGCTACTCTATAGGCGACATACTTGCACAACTTCCTTGGATCATCTGAACGTATCCAATTCAAAACTATTTTGGAGTCTGACCAGTAAATGGTGTCATGAATTGGTATTGACATATGTCGTCTGATATTTTGTGAAAATCTAGCACCCAGTAATGCGCCAACCAATTCAAGACGAGGCATTGTCTGAAGCTTTATAGGTGCTACATGTGTTTTAGCGCCAATAAGGACACATTCTACAGACTCATTTTCTTTGAAAGTCCTAAGGTATGCAGCTACGGCACTGGCATTCTCGCTAGCATCCACAAATATGTGGAGCTGTACATTGGAATTCTCCCAATTTGAAAAATTCACCAAATAACATCTTGGAATTGAAAGTTTTTCTAAATCTGGTAGATGTTTGAGCCATGAGAGCCATTTTTCAAATTGTTCATTTGATACTGGTTCATCCCAAGTTACTCTACTTCTCCAGATATCTTGGAGAAGAATTTTCGAATACTCCAGGAAATGTGACAAGAGCCCTAAGGGATCATATATCGACATCAGTATGCGTAGTATCTCGCGTTTTGTTGGTTTTCTTTTACCTTCTAGGACATCTCTGTTACCCTTATTGAATTTCAATGAATATATCAGACAGTCTATTGTTAAATTCCACCACATACCAAGAATCTTCTCTGTATTTCCTTCTGTACCCATATTCATGTTGATCTCTTCAGGATTTCGCGAAGAACCGTTCATCGTCTGCATGAGTTTATTCGAATTCGAACGCCAATTTCTTATTCCGAAGTTGGCTTCTGAATGAATCAGGACAACTTGCTTAGCAATTTGGATGGCTTCCATTTCACTATCAGCAGCATCTAGTAGATCATCTACATAATGATTTCTTATAATAGATTCTACAGCCCTTGGATACAGTGGAGAAAATGCTCTTGCATTTGTGTTCTTCACATATTGAGCGCAACTTGGTGAGCATGTTGCGCCAAAAGTCATCACTCTCATGACATATGTATCCAATGCATTTTCAGGATTATCATCTCGCCAATAAAATCTTTGCGCTTGCTGATCTTCATCTCTGATTCCAACTCGCAGAAACATTTCCTTGATGTCTGCGCTGAATCCAATTCTTCTTTCACGAAATCGAAGGAGTATTCCAAGTAGGGAAGCAAGTTGATCATCACCCTTCAAAAGCATCGAGTTCAGTGAAATCCCTTGTACTACAGCTGCTGCATCCCAAATAATTCTGAATTTTCCTGGCTTATTCGGATTTGATACAGGAAATATTGAAAGATACCAGATTCTTTCGTATTGTTGTAAAAGTTCTTCAGGTGTGAGTTTCCTTATATATGAAGTCCTTCATTTGTGAGTTGATCTTCATACCCAATTCTGGGTTACATCTCACTCGTTTTTCAATACATTCTTATCTCTGGAGAGCCATGTTGCGGCTATCAGGTAATTCCAAAGTATCATATTTCCAGAGCAAACCAATGCTATAGCAATTTCCGTTTTTGGTTATTGTAGACTGCATAATGTGATCTGCTCCCCTGAGTTCTTTTGACGAAACATTCGATGCTCTAACTCCTAGGCTTTCCACTGAGATAAAAGTCTTCACTGCTTCATGAAGTTCTTGATTGCTCATCAAAGTGTCGACACATTCACATATATGATAATTATTGCAGGTTAGTTCACGGTTTTTCAGAGATGATGACTGAAGTGCAAATACTGACCATCCTAATCTAGATTTTGCCGCAATTGGTTGACCTTCCTCTCCTTCAACGACTCGAAGTGGTAAAGCTAATTTCCAGTTGTCTAACCCAATGAGAATTCGTGGATTTGCATTCCTACATGAAGCAATGGGTAAATTTTTCAAATGCACATACTCAGCAGCGAGTTTAGATGCATCAACAGTTTGTTGCGGAAGATTTAATGAGCTAACTGTACGGGCAGGACGATAGTCGAACCGTTTAGCACCTTGGAAGTTTCCAACAATTGAAAGTTCAACCTTTCGTGACTTGTTTTCTAGTCGCTGTTGCTTACCGGTCCATTTTAGACACAATGGTTCATAATCTCCTTGTGAGCCCAGTTCTTCGGATATACTTTCATCCAACAAAGTGATTGATGATCCTTCGTCTAGGAATGCATATGTTATGACTTTTTTATCTCCGTTTCTTAGTATAACTGGCAATATGCGAAAGCGGACGCCCTGTGGAGAGGATTGATGGTATACATTGACTGCTGAATTGATAGAATCATCTGAACATGAAGTGGGCACTACAAGTCCAGGTGCAGGATCATCATCTTTATGGAGGAGTGGGTGATGTTTTCGTTCGCATTGATTCTTCTCACATTTTACTGGATATCTGCATGGGAACCGATGTCTTTTCAAGCATAATCTGCACAGCTTCAAATCTTTTATTGTCTTCCATTTATCTGATATCGGATATCTTTGGAAAACTCTGCATTCTGCCACAACCTTGCAATCCTTTCTGCATACTTTGCACTTCGTTTGCTCACCTGATGACTGCAAATTCATTCCAGAGCCAGTATTGTGGACATTGAGATGTTTATTCTTAGAGTATTGCTTATTGCGTCCGGTTATTATTGAGGTAGGTAGAGCAGTACTTATATTTGTCGCTAAGTTGAACATCCATTCGGCGAATTCCTCCGACCCAGTAGATGATTGTAAGGTTGACCGATATAAAGCCCAGTTTACTTTTATTTGCGATGGCAGTTTATCTACGAGTTCGTGCATTAACATTGGATTGTTCAAATATCCTGTCAGTTTGGCAGCTTGTAGAGGAACGCATAAATTTTTCACTGCAATTGCAAATTCAACAAGAGTTTCGAGTTTTTCTGGTTTTGGAGGCGGTTGGCGACGAATTGTATTGATTTGTGCTTTCGAAATTTGGTCTGGCCTACCAAAGAGTATTTTCAAAGTGCATATGATTTGTGGCACACATTCAGGCATTGTGAGAAAACTGGATACAACGGAATTAGCAGTCCCCTTGAGACATTGTTGTAACCTTATCAAGTTTTCATTATTGTCGAAGCCACATGATTGAGTGGACCTCTCGTAACAGCTGATGAATAAGGCCCAATCATACGAATCCCCACTGAAAGTTGGTAGTTCTTTTGGAGTAGTACGTCGCGCGGCACACTGCTGTGGAGTAATCGAAGATTGTTCCAATGTTTCGAAAGTTGGTGGGTTGAATGCTCGAATCGGTTTCTGTATGTCTTGTTTTCGTTGCATTTCTGATTCTTTTTCTAGAATCTTCCCATTTCCGTTTGAGTATATTAGGTAGAACTCCATTGCTAGCTTCTTGAACACCATTTTCTATTTGTAGTGACAATAGTCTATTTGCTAATGGCTCAGATCTTTCCAAATCCTCTTTATCCAAACACTGGCTGTCATCAGATTCTTCATCGAGAAGTTTTCGTGTCTGCTCAGTTAATTCTCTTTCTTTTCTTATTAGCGCTATTTCTTCTTGTAGAATTTGCAATTTCAACTTGCGCCTGCTGCTTGTGGTTGATCCACTATGTTTGCTTTTTACGCTTTGTGCTAAAGTGATAGTGAGTGATCTATTTGGTTCTGATGATGTTGAAATGACTCCTAACTGATTCAAAGTCTGGTGAGGTGTAAATTGAATATCAGATTGCTGCGCCATGGTTTCTTGATGAATGGCTCCACAGGATGGACACATCCAATATTCATCTAGAGCTACAGCTTTTGTTACGTTGACACACTCAAAACAGTACCATTTTATACATTTGGTGCATTCGACCATTCGTTTTTCGCGATATGGTCTGTTGCATACTAGACAGTGGTCTTTCTTGGTTCTTCCAATTGTTGATGGACCCATCTTTAGACCGAGTCGAATTTGAGAATTTGTTGGAGATATAGTAACGCTTGAACACTTGTTATTAGAAGCCAATTTGCAGTAAATCAATGTGGACTTTATTGAGTAGCCTAGCTGACTTCTTCCACTGACTAGTATATTATATATACTCAGATTCCTACGAATTACAATATTAACAACTAATAATAACATGAATTAGAGTGACTTACGATTGCCTCTAATGTCCAAGCTATTATCTCTTAGAATATATTCAGAATAATGTATCATCAAATGATTAGTTTCTGACAATTTGAATTCTAGTTTTTTTTGACAATGTCTATCATCTACTTTGTACTGAGTGATCAATTTAAATTTCAACAAGATTTGGAAAATGAATCATAAAACGAGTAAACTAAATAGTGTCAATAGTTATTTCTGACATATTGGGGAGGATTATTTCCAGATATAATCAGAAACATAAGAATGGATTGTTATATATGATAATACATTGTTCTAGAATTGTACTTATCCATCAGTCGGTTGCCTCATTACGAGCAACCCTTAGAAATCTTCAAGAGACTTGTGCGAGCAATTAACGCCAGGGTCTTACTTTTCAAAGTGTGATCCCAAACACTTCCTCAGGCCATCAGAATGATTTCTGCGGTCGTGGTGAGAATCGAACCCACCTACCGGCATTCGAACGTGGATAGAACAGTGATGCTTCAACCACGAGGCCACGCTGGCCCTAGGATGATGTCAATTATCAATTCCAGAGGATATTATTTTTTTATACTCTCTTTTTGATTGTTCAGCAGTTATTCAGAATTCAATGTTCGACGTGGCAAATATCCAGGAAAGTAGTTGGTT
This sequence comes from Phaedon cochleariae, assembly GCA_918026855.4. Lineage (NCBI taxonomy): Eukaryota > Metazoa > Arthropoda > Insecta > Coleoptera > Chrysomelidae > Phaedon > Phaedon cochleariae. Next base: position 27,741,844 of record OU896714.1, on the reverse strand, counting down.
GTTTTCTGTTGCATATTCAGATTGATATTATGTGCATCTCCTATCTGAAGGAGGATGCAAATTCTCTACTTCAAGAGATTTTGTTTTCAAATTCTTATCGTGTATGTTCAATAGATGTAATTCAATGTTCGTCATGGCATATGAGTAGAGTAGTATTGAGAGAAGACGAACGGCACCTCCCACCCACCCATTTGGCACCCCCACTCCCATCCCCATTTGTGAATACTGCAACAGCACCTCCCATCATTCAGCACCCCCCGCCACTCTTGAAATTTCAATATAAGGCAGCGCTACCATCGAAAATTGAATGAATTTCTATGTATGGTTTTGTTTTAGCTTTCCTATCTGAGAAGTTTGTTCTGAATTCGTGAATAATGGAATTTATTAGAAAAAATGGCTGAAATCGTACTACTACGTAATTAGGCCAGAAATGCGTTTGAAGAAGATCTTATCGAATATCTCACATGAATATATCCAACAATTGGTTATACCATGTAAAATGCTGATGAACGTGTAGATATGAAGCTCATATCACAATGAGAAAAGAGTCGTGGTATAACGGGGGCACGAACCCTCATATTATAAGTAAGCCGCATTTTAAGTCAGGTTCGGTATTTTCCAAAAATTTGGTGGCCCTTCAAATGAACCAACTGAAAGTTTACCATAATAAACCTCTATATGTGGATTTTTTCATTCTTGATATATCAAAAACCGATATTTATGATTTTTATTATGATTTCATCAAAGAAAAATACGACGAAAACGGATACATATTCGTTGATATTACACATGAATACTGAGAATGTATATCATGATATCAAAAATAATTTATATAGGTTCGATACATCGAATTATCTAGACCACAGTATTCATGGTATACCACAAACCAACTCAGTGACAGTGAAACAAATAAGGCTGAGGGTATCACCAGAAATCCAATCAAGAATCAACTAGATTTCACAAACTTCAAACAAGTCGATGAAGAAGGTGGTGTGGTGGTTAGAAAAGTGTATGTGTATCGAATATAACTACATGCATTGTCAACTCATGATGTTAAAAGATATATTATTCATGATAGTGCAAAAACGCTGGCTTGTAGTCCTAAAACGATCAAAAAATCTCAAAACATTGATACACAAATCGATAGGGATTAAGAATTGTCAATTGAATTACACGAAGACTCATGTACTTGGAAGAACCTGTTGACTTTCATGTTCGGAATTGTGACTTAAGATACACTTGAAAATGTCTACCTATAAGATAGATAACCGACTCTTATTATTATTAAGATTGATAAATCCGAAGTTTTTGGCGAACACGCCGGTTTTCCGACTCTTAATTGGTGGGATCAAAGTTTTTGGTGGATATGGAGAAGTATAATATTCTACTCGCATATAATGAGCTGTCGTATATGCTTATTGAATGATAAACTATTGTATTCCATTCATGAAACTATTACTTCAACTAACAATATATCCTAAATTCCGCAATGTTGTTTCATTCATTATTGAATTGCTTCATCTTCATTTTAAGATTTGTGTCGAACTCATGAAACTGGAACTATTATTTCAATGAACGACCAAATCGATTTTTTGTTTTATTTTTGATGAACTGGTTTGGTGGAACCTGTTTATATAAATCTGTTGAAGCATGACTCTTTTTGATATGTCTTTTGTAAAGGAAGGGATTTGGATTTGATTATAAAATTCAGATATTGGACTCATCATTACATTCTGTACCATAACGAATATCAAAATTTGAATGGCCTATGTGACAGAAATCGGAATAAGTAATTCGAAAACTGGGGTTGAGAATTTGCATCAGACTTTTTGATTTCACGCTCCGATGCTGAGCATGAGGCGGTGTATGGAATTGGCCGTTTTTACCGGAGATTATTGTGAAAAATCAGCCCAAAATTATAGTGCAGGAAGTGATCCATGTGAACTCTTCCTAGAGGATGCAGTGAGTCCGAAAGTCTTCGTAGAGGATCTAATGAATTTGAACTTGTTTGGTGACCTGCACCGTATTTATATGTCATCATTCATGTCATTATACGGTCAATGTGTTTGATACAGTATGTTGTATGTATGTTCTACAAGTGGATTTCATTTTATGTGTTTCTGTGAATTGAGTTTTCTTATATCTTCTTCATCAACTTTTCTAGATATTCCTCATAGTTGGCGCTGAATTGAATATGGAATGTTCAGAAGTCTCATGCATTCCCAGCAGTAGACATAAAATACCGTTTTTAGCGCGTCTAGAGTCTACCAGAATCAGCAAGTGTTGGCGAGTTGTAGTTCAGAATCCGGAATCAGCGTGTGACGTGAACGTATCAGGTGAATGAATATTTTAGCATTGCGACAAAATAACGAGAGAAAAATAATCAACACACTCATTTAATGTGGAAAATATAAGTGCTATAAGCAAAAATTATACATCTTAGTCATACATGGTACATGGAAGAATGACAGTCAACACAAGAAGCCTTTAACAGATTCACACGGTGTATAATGTTTCAACACAGAAAAAACACACATGGCTGCCTTCACACAAATGAAAAAGACAACTGATATAAGAACCTTCGATACATACATATAGGATGTCAAAAATTATTGTGTTTTTGTACAGAAGGATCAAACATGGCTGACCTTACACAAACAGAAGGGACATGACTACTTTCACACAGAAGGAACATTACCGTCAACGGTCTTTTATTGATCTCTCAGTGTACAGAGACTGACTGTCCGAAACATAATGCCACAGTGAATGACAGACATAAAATGACTACTTATACCAATTCAACTAAGATCTATAGACTGTTGAGGTATACACAAAAAACAGATTTTCTTTCATTCACAAAAGTTTCGCGTTTGTTTCAATCATCTCAATTTCCATGGCCATGGAGGCTGACAAAAACGAGTCCATTATAGAAGTTAACTGACGACGTGACTTTGTGCAGATTTCGTTATTCGTTATTCGCTACTCGCTTATCTGAAGTCATGATCCATGCTGACTTCGCTCTCGCTTTCGCAACCGTTTTAACATTGCTTTCGAACGTTCTCAGACAAAGCTAAGCCAGGAACATAACATAATTACAAGCATTCATGGAGTGAAGACGTGTGTCGGTGTACCTCTGCATCTCTCCCTGTCTACATCTGTACCTCTGTATCTATATCTCCTTTTACATAATTATACACCTCAGTGTACTTCTATATACAATAAACTGAGGAGGGTTTCAGAGGTGGGTGCAATCGTGAGTATTTCTTTAAAAATTTTGAGCAAGTTTGAGGAACAAAAATGTTTGTACAGACTCAGATCCGTGTGTTCCTTATATATTTTATTCTTCGAGTCCAATATGGTATCGTATCACATATGCTCATGCATTTTTGTCTCTTTTGTCCATTTTTGGGACGACATATCTCACAGGGTTCTGTTTTTTTTTTCATTCCCGTGTGTATTCATTCAGTGTTTCTGCATACAGTGTTCCAACAGATTTCTCTCTCACTTTTTCTCTTCCTCACTATAGACTAGATCTTTGGAAACTTCCACATATAAAATTTGTTCTATAATTTTCGTTTGGGTGTCTTTTGAAGAACATCCCAACGTATGTTCACATATTTCTATCTCACTATTGAACACAATCTTTAGAAATTTCCAGCTTCGGCGCACATAACGTACAGTCAAGCATTTTATGTTCTGGGGAACATGTTCCTTCCTGCATTCACTCTTGGTTTGAATCATTCCAACGTTTTTTCTTCCACTATAATGAACACTCTATCAAAAAATTTTAGATTATTTTTATGATTTTTTGGATTGGATCATAAAACATAGAGAGTATACTCCTTCTGGAAATGAATCTACGAGCAATTAGTGAGGTGAAATTATCCAGTAGAAGAAAACTGAATGAACTTGGCGAGTTGCCACTAGACGTACCGCTTCGATATTTGTGTGTTCAGTAAACAACTTTTTTTAGTACTTCACGATTCAAATATGGCTGTATTTCCAAATTCTGAATCGAAATTATTAGAAATACTTCCGAATTTGATAGCGATTTGCTGGAATTATCAAATATCATCATTTTTTTGAAACAGGAAATACAATCATGAAAATATATTGGGTTCCAAATTCCACTCACATAATTTGTGTTCAGAATACGACTGTCCTGAACAAAATTTATTCTGAATAGATAGGTGAAGCTAGAAAAGTTTTCAGCACTTGAATTGCTAAAGACAAGCATTCCGTAGAAAGCGATTTGTTCGTCCATTTTGGCAACCAAAGAAAAGAACATGGACTCTTCTTCGATTCAGATCAGTTGGGATGACATAATAATAAACCTTCCTCACAATTTTATACATGAGTTATGTATAACTTGAGTGCTATGCATATTTATATTCTTCCATAGATTTCAGGAGGATGAAATTCAATGTCCTGCCTGGCATTAGCCAGGAAAGTAGTTGTTTTTCTCCCAAACTCTACCATTATTGTTCATTTTATGAACATTGTGTGGGAGTGACTTCGAGTTTTTTGTAATAATTCAACATTTCATTTCAGTTTGAGCATTGTGGATATTTCGTTGTTGATATTATATTTATCAGAATTCCATGATTGTTTCGATGGCCTCATTGGCTATAAAACGTTGGAAGATTCGAATGTAGATATCAAAATTTCAAATTCAGTGATCAAAAGTCATACAACTGGAATTTCGTAACTCATGTACAGGCCAAAAAACGAATTGATATTTGCCCGTAGTGAATCCTGTTTCACAGAATCTTTACGAATCTCCGTTGAGAAAGAAAATGTCGCTATCTAATTCGTAATTGACAAAAATGATTCTCCAAATACATAGGACAATAATCAAAAACGGAAGTCCTGTCTCAGATGTAACCCTATGACAATTCCCGAAGCCAGAAATATTTGAAATCCTTCATCCAACAGAGAACCTGACAATCAATATATAATTGCGCGAATGGACGAGTACGAAAGAGTACACACAAGTACCAAACATTCGATTTTGCTAATCAGAATTTCAGACGAAACACTTGATTATTTCTAGATGTATGATAAATTGATATTCATCATACAGGACGTAGCAAAAAAACGTGATTGAGAGAACCTCATCACGAATCAGCGATTGAGGTCTATAAATATAACAAGTTTTCATCGTTTAAATTCGAACTCCTTGATTTGGTGGAAGTATTAGGAAGGAATATCCTGAGAAATAATTATGAACATGAAGAAAGGATAATAATATATAGAGATACATTGAGAATTGGCATTCAATATGTGATGAAAATATCAATTCCTTCTCGGTTTATTCAGCAGAAAACAACTGCTTCCCTGGCTATATGATACGACAAACATTGAATTACATCTATTGAACATAAACGATGAGAATTCGTGAACATGATAATACTTCATTTTATTTCATCCGATTTGAGAGATCGTTCTGAAAATTGTTCTGGAATCATTCTTATCCATCATTCGGTTGCCTCCTCACAAGCAACCCTCAGAAATCTTCAAGAGACTGGTGCGAGCAAGAAATGCCAGGTTCTCACCTTTCAACGTGTGATCCCAAACACTTTCTCAGGCCATCAGAATAATTTGAGCGATCATTGTGGGAATCTAATTCACCTACCGGCCATCCAAGGTAGATAGAACATTGACGCTTCAACCACGAGGCTACGCTGGCCCTATGATGATGTCAATTCCCAATTTCAGAGGAGTTCGATTCCTTATACTCTCTTTTTGGATGTTCATTTGATATTATCTGATGTTCAACGTGACAAATAGCCAGAAAGTAGTTGTTTGCTGTTGAATATGCAGGATAATATTATATGCATAGTTTTTATGAAGAAGGATGCAAATTCTCTACTTCAAAAGATTTTTTTTTCGAATTCCTATCGTGTATTTTCAATAGATGTGATTCAATGTTCGTCATGGCATATGAGTAGAGTAGTATTGAGAGAAGACGAACGGCACCTCCCATTCTCCCAGTCGGCACCCCTACTAACTCTCACTATCCTCTGCGAGAACTGCAACAGCACCTCCCGTCATTTAGCACCAACAACCACCCTTGAAATTCCGATATGAAGCAGCTCTAGAATGTAGATTGAATAAATTTATATGTATGGTTTTGTTTCTGCTTGGCTATCTGAGGATTTTGTTCTGAATTCGTGAATAATAAAATTTATTCAAAAATATGACTGAAATCGTATATTGACCTGAGAACTAAATACGCGATAAGGCGTTAAATGCGTTTGAGAAAGATCTTATCGAATATCTCACAAATTCAACTATTGGTTATACAATGAGAAGTGCTGATAAACGTGTGAATAAAAAGCCCATATCACATTGGAAAAATAGTCGTGGTATATAACGGGGGCACAAACTCTAATTAGCAAGTCGCATTTCAAGTCATGTTCGGAATTTTCCAGAAATTTCATTCAAATGAACCGACTGAAAGTTTGCTATAATATACCTCTATATGTGAGTTTTTCTAATCTTGATATATCAAAAACTGTAATGTATGATTTTCATTATGATTTCATCAAAGAAAAATACGACGAGAACGCTTCACTATGCCAGCAAACAATATTTATGGTATACCACAAACCAACTCAGTGACAGTGAAACAAAGGAAGCTAAGGGTATCACTAAAAATGCAATCAAAAATCAACCAGATCTCACAAACTTCGAACAAATCGTTGAAGAATGTGGTGTGGTGGTAAAAAAAATGTATTTGAGAGGGAGTTGCTGGGCTGTGTGCACGTGAATATATACCAAAGAAGGAAAAATTTGTGTTTCGTGCAAAATAATTCATTCAATATTTGTAGCAGAGCGCTTCCGACTGTTGAGTCATCATCAGTGCGTACTCGTCAGATCAACAGGAAAATTTATTCATAAAAATATGGTTCGTCCAGTTCAAAACTATTGACATTAAGGTGAGATACGTTACAATCAAATTGAAATGTGTTTCCCATAATGGGTTCAGATACGGATTACATTTTGTTAAGCAGCCATCGCTGCGACATGTGTTGGTGTGACATGTCAACACGACATGTCGCAGCGACAATGGCTGCTTAACAAAATGTAATCCGTATTTTACTTCTTTTTGGGAAACACATTTCGGTTTGTTTGTAACGTATTCAACCCCAATGTCGTTAGTTTTGAGCTGGACCAAAGATATTTTTATGGAGAAATGTTCCTGTTAACCTGACGAGTACGCACTGATGATGACTCAACAGTCGAAAGCGCTCTGCTACGAATATAGAATGAACTATCTTGCACGAAATAGAAATCTCTCCTTCTTTGGTAAAAAAAAAGTATGTTTATCAATCATATCCACATGCATTTTCATCTCATGATGATGCAAGATATATCATACCTGGTAGTGCGGAAACGCTCCATCGGAGTCATAAAACGATCAACAAATCACAAAACATTGATGCACAAATCGATAGGGATTTAGAATTGTCGATTGAAATAGCCGGAGACTTATGTATTGTGGAAGAACTTGTTGACTTTCATGTTCGAAATCGTGACTCAGGAAATACTTGAAGATGTCTATCTATGAAATTGATAACCAACTCTGATTATTATTGATATTGATGAATTCGAAGTTTTTGGTAAACACGCCGGTTCACCGACTCTTGATTGTTGGAATCAGAGTTTTTAGTGGATATGAAGAAGTATCGTATTCTACTTCCATATAATGAGCTGTCGTATGTGCTTCTTGAATAACATACTATTGAATTTAATTCATGAAACTATTACTTCGAAAAACAATATGTCCTATATTCCGCAATGTTGTTTCATTCTTCTTGAACTGCTTCATCTTCTTTTCAATATTTGTATTGAACTCATGGAACTGGAACTTTCACTTCAATAAACGACATAATCAAGTTCTCGTTTTTTTTTTGGTTAACTGGTTTGGGGGAACCTGTTTATATGAATTTGCGGAAGCATTACTCTTTCTGATATGTGTTTTGTGGAGGAAGGAATATGGATCTGATTATGAAATCCAGATATTGGGCTCATCATAACATACTGTACCATAACAGATATCAAAATGTGAATGGTCTATGTGACAGAAATCGATATAAGTAATTCAAGAAGTTGATTTGAGAATTTGCATCAGAATTTCTTCAATTTACGCCTTGATGCTGAGCATGGGGCGGTGTATGGAATAAGCCGTTTTTATACCAGAGATACTTGTGGAAAATTAGCCCAAAAATATGGTACAGGAAGTGATTCAAGAACTTATTCTAGAGGGTGCAGTGAGTCCGAAAGTCTTTGTAGTAGATCTCATGAATTTGAACTTGGTTGGTCACCTGCACCGTAGAAGAAGAAGAAGAAAAAGAAGGAGAAGAAGGAAAAGAAGAAGCAGATGAGGAAGAAAAAAAAAACTTATCATTGTTATTTTTTATCATTGACAAGAAATGATAAAATTTCCATACAAATAAAAAACATTGAGTCTCCTGATGATTAACACATTTTGGTTGGGATATTTTCAGATTCAGCTGCTCATCGAATTCAACAACTGGTTTGTTCATTAACTGTCTCATGTAGTTGGCTTTTTTTTTTAATTTTCACATAGATGATGTCGTAAGAATGCGTCAATCAGTGATCATTCTGACTAAATGAATGTTGTGGTGTGAATCCAACATCTCATGCAATGCAGTGATGATTTTCAGTTAGCCAGTTAGCTTGTCTCTGCAAATCTGGAAACGAATGATCGAATGGAAATGGTGATTCGAAAATAACGTGACAAATCCTGAACCCATCGAAACCTGCTAACTTCTTGACGAATAATCCACTTTCTTTTTTCAATTTCAAGCCTCAAACATTCAAGATGAACGTAATATTTTTCCCAATTATTCAATGCTTCCAACACAAGTATCTTGTAACTGTACAGCTCTACTACTCTTCCAAGTTCCTCTAGCTTCTCTATGTGTTCGTCGAGGCAGTTTTTGAATATTGATTCCCGTTCACTTCTCTGATACAGCACTGATTTCATAATGTTTCATCTCCACGGTGTCATTCACTGTTATAATGTGGATTTGTCATTGGCAATTCGAAGTTGTTGTATCATGTTGGTCAGAGGATTGTATGTGATTGTCATATCACTTATGATTTTCCCTTCTTCATCAACATAAAATGCCACAATTACATCCCGAGGGGTTTCTTATTCATTACTTGTTTTGACTGGTCATGAGTGACGAGTAGACTGTGGTATCGCAAAATTTTCAAAAAGCTCTCACGATCTTATGCTGATTGGAAGATATGTGTTCCTATCGATTATTTAATTCAACAAAAGTTATGCATGAATGCTAAGTGCAGATAAGTATGACGTGCGAGACTCGCCAAAATATTTCACTGATTTCAACCTCCGGTTTTTTCTGTTTCAACTGAGCTTGTGATACTATCTGAATCATCAATAGACCGGATAATGACTAACTCTCGTTTTGAATTGATGATTTATTTCTGGAAAATCCTCCAAGATACCCATCGAAGACTTCATGGGATTACATACATTGAAGAATCCTTCCGAGTCAAATCCAGCATTTTGTGAAGAGCTGCATTCATCAGTATTATAATATAAGTATGCTTCCAAGGTGGAAACCAAGCCGACATTTCTGACAGAGTTTACAACAATACCACCCAAATCATATCTCATTTCTCGAGACGAAAATGCAATACCATCACTTGTGAATCCTATTTTATCAGCAGGATTTTTTTTTTGTTGAGTCCATTCACCCTCAATATATAAATAATTATCACGAGGCGCTGAATACAGATCATTCTCTTGAACGGAAATACGGACCTCGTCATTGTAGTTTATATTACTGGCTACATATGGTTGATATATATGAAATTGATAGTTTTTTATCAATGTATCATTAAAATGTTGACTAGTTACATGTTACAGTTCAATTATACTGATAATTCGAATTCAGGAGATTTCGAAAACAATCGGTTTTCAGATGTTGATATTATGTCGTTCTTTCTAAAACTAACATGTTTTTCCGTAAAAATCTTACTCCCATACACTTTGCGGAGGATGTTCACTGATGATTCCTTATCAATTATGAGTACCATAATCAAGAATTCTTTTCAAGTGTAGCGTTATTGTTATTGTTCCTTTTTGAAAATCTGTTATATTTTTGTCTCGATTTGAAATACGTAGTCGATATTTCTGTGAGAGGATCTCGAAGGCTTCGGATATCTACTAGGAGGTTGAAATGACTGAGAGAATCCACCCTGATGATTTGCCTTGTGATATCAGCAACATCGAAACACCAGGTAGATTCACGTCTGAGCTTTAAATCTAGACTAAGGTAGACTGTTCCATAAGTACTGATTACGGAACCATCAGCAGCACAAAGTTCATACTGGGACTTTTTACGTCGAGTTTCCATGATGGATCTGGGATACACGCATGAATCAGAACTAGTGGTCACAAAAAATTCGATATCAGTTGTCACATCTATCAATGAGAGGCGGTTGGGCTCAGGGCAGTCGTTTACCGCTGATAAAAAGGGCTGCCCTTCTATTTTTCCGAATCTGCCATCAACGGAACATATGTACAAAGATTCACACATTTATCCGCATTGGAACCAAATCTTTTGTGGTACCAACACATTTTTAAATCGCCTCTCCTCCTGCATCGACTTCCAGAACGGCAGGACGACATGTCTCTGGATCCACTGCTAGGACGACATAACAGTGAGCAATGCAACTCGCCAAGAAAGTTCTTCTTCCTGCTTTGCAAGCTCTGCAATTTCAGCTGTTACTTGGTGAGATGCTTGCAACCTGACAACTGACTGACATTTCAACGATCTTGTCAGCTAGCTGAGCAACATCGTCTGATGTTGAAGAGCTCTGTGTAGTCGAAATTGACCTCATTTGACAAGGTAACCGAATTAGTCATGAGTAGTGAACGGAATTGTCCGGCAAATTGGTTCCTGCAAAACTTCGTAGATGTCGAAGGGATTGCAATGGTCTTCGATCACCAATTTCTTCATGCTCTAACAATCGTTGCATCTTTCGATCTTGGGATATTGATAGGCGTTCAATCAACTCACGTTTCAACGTTTCGTATTTTCCAGTGACTGTCGAATTTGTAATAATATCCTCCACTTCAACTGCGTAACGGCTTCACAACTGAGATATAATTTATGGCAATTTGGTTTCATTTCTGTTGATTGTACTCAGATGGAATTGCCCTTTCAACTGCGAGAACCACAGTGCTGGTTTCTCTGGCAAAAACGGTAGAGCACGCAAAGACACCCAAGCAACTGAAAAATTTGCTTCTTGCGGCGGTATCAATTTCCTAGGTATATTGGTTGAATGAATGAACTGTTCTCAGTCAGGGTCACCAATTTGGTGGTTTTTACCAATTATTGGAAAGGGATCAAATTATTGAATGAATCGTTTTTAATCTGACTCTAAGATAACTACTCAACAACTCATTCTTTTATTCACCTTCCCTCTTTCTCAATTTATAGATATATAATAAATCAAACTCACTATGAAATATCATATAGAGGGTGTTAGTCCCTACAATCTCTATATCTATCAAAATATATTATTTTTTATTTTTCTTTGTATATGCCGTCCAATGTGTTCCGTCACCCGAAGATATATCCAAGTTCACAATACCATAATCTCTTTTTTTCGATTTTTTTTCGGTAGTACATTTCTCATAAGAACATCGCAAAAATATGGTATGTAGAGATATTCAACATATTTTAGTGAGTCAATGTTAGTGTGCCCTTGGCATGATTGCTTCATAATTAGTTTCATTCAATAAACCCAACTTTTTTCATCGACTAGTGGTTTATTATATTCATCATCTGAAGCATATTCTGATTCGACAAATCGAGAAAGATTATTCTTCATAACTTCTTCATTTGCATCATCACATTCCAATTCATCGAGTATATATTTTCAGGAGCATATATTCTTATATTCAAATTTGTACAAACATAATTTCAAATAATCTGAAATAGCCATTTCTACGTATAGAGTTTCATCGTACATTATTTCAACTTTCTGCATTTCTACGGCCATCGAGTCTATTTCGAAAATTGTTCTACCACGGGTTTGTGGACTAGCAATAAAATTTTTGGTTCCGTAGTGACCCTCTTATGATCTCACGGGTTTCATCAATCTACGCTTCCGTATCTTTTCATGTTCCTACTGAAGACTGCATCATTCATTTGTTCATGAATATTTATAATTTTTCAATGCGGCAGTCCTCAAAGCAGTATTGAGATCTTCTTCCAATTTGAGCTGAAGAGATTGCTTCGATCTCGATATTATGTAGATTTTCGTCACTTTCAGTCCGTCGGCTGAACATTGTTCCAATTTTCTATAGTGTGATATGTAGTATTTTTCGTCGTCAAGTATGGTCATCAATTCCATTTATTCTGAGCCAGGTGGTATGCGATGTTCAGCAGCGAATGGAAAATCCATGTGTTCGTCATGTAGGTCGCGAGAATATTTTAGATCTACTTGGAATATAGAGCCTCTTGGAGCATCATCAGCGATATTCATTACACTGGAATTTTCAACGTTCTCCATCCATAAGAAACCTTCGAATGGTAGGTAATGACTCTGGCATGGATCAACCATACAAATTATTTACATTTCAATACATGAGATATTTCAAAGATTAATTTGGATCTTATCCAGGCGAATACTTGTTGGCCTCTGAATATCTACGATTACGAACAGACACACCGCCAAGTAACGACTTCTCAATAAACATGATTCCATCAAAGTCATTCGATACTCTCAGTTTGCATTAGGTGTACTTCATTACTGCATCCCATGTTTGTCGATTCATGGAGTACTACATGCCGGATCCCACTCATGAGTTGCTTCACATTTTTGTCAAAATTTTTGGAAAACATATGTCAAGCATTACGACAAATTTTGAATGACGAAGGATTACCATACCTCTTGAGCATGGGCGTACTGCCCATCGCTGATGTGTCATTCAATGAATCATCAAAATCTCCTCATGCAGGTAATTCGATATCATCCAATATTGCCGAACAATGAATGTAGTCGTAAGGAGAGACATCATACTTGGTGAGAAGACTGAAGAATGTATATTCGTTCAAATGACTGAATTTTTCTTTGAAAATCACAATACAATTTTTCATCCATTATTAAGGTTTTTTTGTTTAGGAATGTTCTCATGCAGCAAAACAAAGCAATGAATTGAAATTTGATGTTTGTTTTGTCATCATAAAGAATGAAAAATATGTACTTTTTCATGTTCATTGAAAATATGCTCATACGTCCATTTCATCTCAATTTACTGATTATGAAATGTGAATGATATACTGTCAGGTTATGGAAAGCGATATAAACAACAGGGAGTGTTCCGAAATTTTTGTTGCAGGGTGGTTCTTGATGAGCTTATCTTCCGAACTCGCCGAGAAGTGGTAATAATCAGCTACGATAATGTCCTTCTCCCTAGATGGCTCCTCGCATATATGGCAGAATGTTGCTTCGCATTTGTCGGGATGAACAGTATTTGACACAATTGATTCGATTATGGATTACATGATTCAAGCTATCTATGACATCTCATTCTCGAAACCAATCCATACAATGTTCAACCCTATGGCTTGCACTATGAGCCGCATGTTCATGATATCCACTCGTTTTTGATGGAATCATTGATCCACATGTCTATTCAGCATTTAAAGTAAGGATAATGGAAGATGTTGTTTGTTTCCTAGTGAATTTTGTGAATTTCATGTGATCGTATTCTGTAAATGAACCTTGCATTGGTCCCGTTTGGGACAGAACATTTCATGACCAATCAATCTTTGGTCACATTGAAAATAATTCAAATGTCTTTCACGAATACATTTAACACCCTTATGTTTTTTCTCTTAGTTTCATTATGATCTAGACATATCCTGAATCAAGCAGTTATGGTATCTGAGGTCAGAATCTTTTTCATCAATCAAAGGAGCCCTATAATCGTTCAAATTTGCTGTAAACATGTTCGAATTAGCGATAGATTGACGTGATTAGGTAGTCTGGCTGACACGACAGTTCAGAGAAATGTTGTTGTATTTTTCATTTCTTGAAATTTGACGATGGGACATAAACGCATATAGATTTCGAGTTTTTAGAACTGTGTATACTGTGTATCTTCAGAACAGAAACAGGCTAACGTGAATGTACAACTACACGTGCGACATACGGAATAACAGATCCCAGTTTTCGTGGTTATACAAAATATTGTTGAAGCAGCTCCCAAATAGTGGCCCTCGTGCCATGTACTCCTCAACAGCACACTAGGATATATATCGATGAGAAACCTCACCAGAGGTTTCAGAAACCAAGAAGGAAAGCGGCTCTTCTTTCAGCCAACGGCAATGACTACCTTGTATCGTTTTTACTCATTCTGTGTGGATGATTACTGCTCCGACAGCTTTCTTAGTCTTGGAGAGCTAGGTCATGGATAAGGACTGTGTTGTTATTTCGAATCTGTTATTCACTGAAATTATTATGTGAACTGGGGATGGTATATACTCCCTAGATAGAACTGAAAAATTGAAGTCTTGAAGGACATGACTTTATTTATCTCTGACAGTATGTCACGATGGGTTGTCTGATCTGAAAATGAATATAGTGAGGGTTACAACATTCACTGATAAGAGTTTTGGGAACCACTCACTTCAGTTTTATACTATGGAGAAGAGTTTCATCGGAGAGTAAAGAAAAAAATCATCGACTTGTTGGAAAAATTCAACATGAATGATATGGAAATGTTTGTGATTTTAACATGAATCAATAGTTCAACAGAAGAAGGGTTTGAGAAATACAAGTAAGCGTTGTTTTTTCAATTATACTCATTCAGAAGCAGGCGGATTTTAACAGCTTAATATCGTTCGATGAGCTATACACGAAAAAAAAAGGAGGATTTGTTGCATCAACAAATTATAAATGCTTGAATTATTTGTATTGGACTGAGCAATTCATTGTTGAATGAATCAAATACATGATTATTTTATGGAAGCAGGCCGGCGTACCTCAGTGCTTCGATGCTTCAATATCGATGCACGTCGAGGTATCGATCGTGGGTTCGAGACCCACGAACGCAGACTTTTTCTGATGGCCTAAGAAAGTGTTTGGGATCACACGTTGAAAGGTAAGGCCCCCGTCATTCTTTGCTCGCACAAGTCTTTCGAAGACTTCTGAGGGTTGCTCGTAAGGGGGCAACCGAATGACGGATAGAACAATTTTAGAACAATTTTAGCTTGTTCAAATCAAGAATGTAGTCTAATTGAATTAATTCACAGTATGATATCAATTCCATCAACAAAATATATGGTTTTCTCAAAAACAAATTATGTCTACCCAAAAAATTGTCGATGTTTATACAACTATGAACATTTTGTTGAATTGATAAAATAATGATCATTTTGATGGAAATATATCTTTGAAACAATATACAATTTGTCTTAATCCAATGTAGCAATGAACTCGTTTGGAATGGATCACTTGCTTGAATAAAGCAACGAAATATGTTATATCAATGAAATATTTTGTTCATTCTATATCAAGTTGAATTTTTGCCTCCAGCTGATGGCGAATATTTCGCCTCGTCTATGCCTGCCTTGAATTCATTATATACGTGGAGCTTGATTTTTCATGTTTGAATATCATCTGGATAAATCGAACTTAGGATGATTAGCAATCCGAAATAGTTTTGCATCAGCTGGAGAGAAATAAAGACGGAAGATTCATGATAGAATCCGACTAGTTTCCTAGTTTAGCTCAATCTATTGATATGAAATTTTCGAAAACTCCCGAATCAATACAGAATTTGGTTCAACAAAACAATTTGTCGAATGGAAATACAGTTTTTCTTGAATCAACAAAATATTTCATTGACTCAACAAAATAATTCAGAAAATTTACCAAATATTTCATTGGATTAACCAACTATTTCATTGAATCAACTGAATAATTAATTGAATCAGCCAAATATCTCTTTGAATCAACCAAATATTCCAATGAATCAACTAGATATTTTATTCAATCAATATCTTGTTATTTTGATCCAAACAGAATGAATATTTGTGTCAAGTCAATATCTCTTGATAAACAATTCATGGATGTTCATGATTGAATAAGATCCATAGCTCATGCAAGACATATTTACTTACTGCAAACTTTAAATTCACTTCGATAAATGAATAAATCATAATAATAGATAAGATGAATATTTACTCATTTCCAGATTATATTTTGTCGTGCATATATGGCACTTTTATTTTTTTTATTCAATCAAATTTTGCTTGATTCAACAATTCCTTTTTTCCGTGTAGGCATCTTGAATTGAACAATTATCCAAATATTGTATGAGGAATATTCTCTGTTGTACATGTATAGTAAATGAGGAAGAGAGATTACCAGTATACAAATCTTGATTATCACGAATGTTCATCTATCAAGAAGATGAAAATACATATGAGTGAGTATTGTATTAAAAAGGCCTTGGCCTCACCTAGTATAGGGTGTGTTGCGCAGGATTGGAATATGATCTTATTTAAACTGTGAAGGAAAATTTTGATAATGTGAAAAGGTGTTTTGGACTTGAATTGATGAGATTGTTGTTGTTCTAAAATTGTTTTATCCGTCATTCGGTTGCCCCCTTACGAGCAACCCTCAGAAGTCTTCGAGAGTCTTGTGCGAGCAAGGAATGACGGGGGCTTTACTTTTCAACGTGTGATCCCAAACACTTCCTTGAGCCATCAGAAAAATGTTTGCAGTCGACATAAAGCGAACCCACGACCAGCAAGCGAATGCGGATTAGAATATGGACACTCTGTCCGCACGGCTACCTGGCCCCTGCAGTGATAGACCTTCCAGAACCAAACAAGAAACACAGAAGGTAAGTGTGAACTCCTTCCCCTTCTGATCACCTCATATATGAAACAACTTATATTCAAGCTTCTCACTATTCCATGTTCCTATCAGGTTCCATCCCCCTATACCAGGGTATTTGAAGTAACATTCATCTCAGTACTGATATATCTACAAAAATAAATAGTTATCTGAAGTTCTTTTATTCACATATCCCTATCAATTATTGTAATTCCACACTAGACGCCAACTATTAGCGAAAAGCGTACCTGCTAAAACCAGCGCCCATCCAATTTGCTGATAACAGAACCAAATGATCGCGCTACTAGGAACCCAATTCTACCTAGGCGACTGTATCACACGTTTCTAGAACCCCGCTCACAGGTTGCGCTCGCACCCCTCCATACAGATTGTCTACCGGATGGAATTCTGGCACGCTACAACCTGGTCGATGAAAGTCAACAAATCTACAGAACAAAACCCTGAATTCTGTGGGGAGATAACCCCTCGAATTAGATATCTCACCTTTCCGAAGAAATCGTCCACAGAAAAGTAGTGGAGACGATCACGTTCCACATCGTGAAGCACCACTCACGAATACCAGAAAGAGAAGGGTAAAATCGGAAATCTGTCCACTTATCCTCTACAGAATGTTGTTGGAAATCATGATGGAGAGGAACAGTTGCAACTCAAATGTAAATCAAAATGCAATGAAATTGTGACTGAACAATTCATTTATTCCCAGATATGAAGAAGGATTCGATTGATTATGATTCACACGAAAAAAATTGATGGGGAAAACGAATCAAGCAATACTATTTGCTCTCAGAAGTGAAAACAGAGCAGTGTCTCAGAATAATTGCATCGAACACCAGGATCGAGTTTCATACATATTCAGAAAAAACTTTACTTACTTAGGTATCGGCAGTTGGCACTACACAAAATTACTATTACATGTGGGTGAGTACTGATTCATGTGAAACTGTCAAACGTTGAATGAATTTTGTCAGACCTCTCCGCTATGTTATATGTCGAGAACGTAGTATAAAAAAAGAATGGTCCTCACATTATATTATGTTGTCTTCAGATGAGACATTGTTCTTGTTACCTTGGTTTTTCCATATCCTGTGAGATTTGTTCCTCTTATTCCCTACAATTTTTTCCATTGTGATATCGTCGTATCAATAATCACTTGCTATTCGATCAAATTTAGCTTCAATATTCATGAATATTTTCGTTCAACGCCAGAAAAATGAATGTGAACATATGTCACATCCAGAGAGACTGTCTCATATATGATATTCCCAATGCATTTGGAGCGATATTTCGAAAACCTTGGGATTTTGCATATAGGTGGATTATCATTTTTGGAATGCCCGTGAAAATTCTCCTCTCAGAGTACCACTACCTCCCAATTTGCAAATGTTCTACCCTGAAAAGGAGTATAGTCAAACCGTGAATCATCCTGTATATATATTGTTTTGAATAACTGTTACTCGAACACCCTGTCGTTGATGATGTCACTCCATCGCGCCTCCGCTTTTTGGCTTTTATATTCAGCTCGAACCGCCTATCGATAATGATGTCACTTCATCGCGTACCCTCACCCCTGCTGCTCCGCTAGAACACAGGCCGAGTTAAGAGGAAAGCGTGTATTTCGCTTTGCTGATAATCATGATCTCTTAGTTTAACTACTAATAAGGTTTCGCTCACTAGATTTTGATGAGTGTTCAATTCCAAACACGGTGTTCCTTGAATCCACTAGACACTCTTGTAAGAAACATGTTTCCGTTCAAAGTTGTTATTATTTTGAATATTGACGTGAAGTTTAGTGGTGAGTGATATCAAGTTTTCCCAACTTTGAGCCACGGTGCAAGGGCACGATATATTGAGCAGTGATGATCCACTTGAAGAATTTCGTAGAATCTTCCACATTATTCAACCGTTCCTTTCCTATCCTGGCGATCAAGCGTAAAAAGCAGAAGCCATGGATCACACTAGGGCTGAGAATCTCTGAAAAAAACCAGCGTTCACTTCACTCTATAAGAAAATTTGCAATGAATAATATTCTCTTTGTCAACTATTTTAACGAATACCGAAACATTTATAGAAAATTGATCAAAACTGCCAAATCTGTACACTACAACTCTAGAATTATTCATTCGAGCAACAAGCAAAAAGAATGCTAGAAAATAGTCAATGACTTGAGAGGAAGAAACAACTCTAATTCACTGAAACCGAATGTGAACCCGGATGATCTGAATGAGTTCTACTGCTCTGTAAAGGAAAATCTTACTGATAAGTTATCCCCCTTGGTCGACCCCAGTATTCATTTAGACCGTATTTCCGTACCCGAAAGTTCTTATCTTGCTTTCACAGATGCCACTGAGCTCAGTGATACCATCGCCGATATTGAAAACAAAAACTCCTCTGGATGGGATGATATTCCGGTGAACTAACTGCTCAATTTGCCACCGTCCTTGCTTCAAATTTTGGCAGAAGCGATAAACCACTCATCTTCAGTAAGCGTTTTTCCTAGCTATTCAAAAATAGCAGATATCATTCCTTTATATAAAAGTGGTGACCTTGATTCCCCATCAAACTTTAGACCGATTGTTTTGCTTCCTGCATTAGGTAATCGAAAGATCAATCAAAAAAAGAATGATATCGTTTTTAAGCTAACATGCTATCCTCAGTACTGACCAATATGGCTTCCAAACTTCAAAAAATACCAATGATGCGATATTTGCATTTCTTGAGCGTCTGTATCTTAGGTTGAATGATGGAGAGGTAGCTGCAGCAGTGTTCTGTGACCTTTCAAAAGCTTTTGACTGTGTGAATCACAGAATACTGCTTCAAAAGTTACACACCTATGGCTTCAGAGGTGTAGCATAAATCTGGTTTCAATCTTATCTGGCCGAACGCTTCCAAAGCGTCATCATCACGAATGTGAACTCGAAGCATCTGGCTCTCAAACACGGAGTACCGCAGGGCTCTGTACTGGGACCCTGCTATTTTCATTATATGTGAATGACCTAACACTTGTCGACATACATGGACAATTTACAATATTCGCAGACCATAGGACCATCCTCTAGGATGGTACTGATAACGTAATTTCAGAAGATATCATCAATGAGGACCTGAACAGAGGTAAAAAATGGTGCGACGCCAAATTATTGTCTTTCAACACCTCTAAGACAGGTATAATCAACTTCAAGAGCGTTATCAACAATGTATTTCTCGATAATGACTGTCTCAGCATCAAAGCTACACATAAATTCTTGGGATTGAATATTGACGCCAAACTAGAATTTGAAGGGCACATTTTGAACTTAGCTGAAAAGCTAGCGTCTGGCTGTTATGCCGTACGAGTTACATCCGATGAATCAGGTCTAACTGCGGCAAAGAACGCTTACTACTCACTCATTGAATCGCACCTACGCTATGGTATTTGCTTTTGGGGCTTGTGCGCAAACTATTTATTCGTTAAAGTTTCCATTCTTCAAAAAAGTGCACTTAGATATGTGTGCAGAGCCGATTCGAAAGATTCATGCAGACTCTTATTTTTGGCTCATAGAATACTGCCACCAGCCAGCACTTCCATTTTGGAAACCGTTTGTCTAGTTAAAAAAAAAGTTCGAAGAATTCAGACATGAGTCGACGACACATAATACCCGCAGCACTTCCTATAAACCGCCTATTCCCACGTCCACTCTTACCAAGAATTCTATAATTTATGGAGGCAACTAAACAAAAGTTTAGGAAATCGGTTAAGAAGTTTCTATTGGAAAAAGCGTGTCATAATCTCACCGAATTCTATCAGGGTACCTGATTTTATAATAAATCTACTGATTTTCGAATTTGCAAATAAATGTATCACTGTCTTTACAAACAAATTTGTGAATGTTCATACATATTTTTACTCTTATACATTTTTACCTTTATACATTTTTATACAATTTTATACATCTACACACTTTTCACATGTCTACACTTCATACTCGAATATCTGTTTTCATTTTCTATATGAGACTATGTTTTGTAAAGACGATCAATACTTTCTCAATAAGAAATTATTCTTTAGGCAATTAACTACATTTTGATTTGATTTGATTCGAGGGGTTTTTAGCGTATGGGGTGGTTTGAGTTGAAGTTTTCCATTCTATTTGTTTTCTGGACTGTGGATGAAATGTATATTTGACATTATTTAGACGTTCTTCTTTATACAACTTATATATGACACACAATATTCTGCTTGGTTCGGGGCTTTTCCTTGGTAAGGTAGGCTAGGTAATGTTAGAGTGGGTTTTATCAGGGTAGCCCACGTTAGGTTCAGATATATCAAAACCTCAATTATGATGAATACGTTAGCCGTATAATACATAAAGTCATAGTAGGTTACTTTGGGTTAATATTATTTCGAACGAATCTGTATATGTCCTGCAATTCAGAGATAGAGAAAAATGTGAGGAAAATCATCAAAACTCCAAATCTTTTAGTCCTCTCAGTCTCGTACCTGTTGCTTTGCTGAAGATTCGTTGTATCTATCAGTTCAGGATTTCATCGGGCATCACGTTGATAATATGCAAATTCGATAAGATACGAGTACCTACCATTATCTTCGTGAAAAAAAAATAATAACAAATCAGCCCTATATTAGCGAAGGCCCTCGCTATCTATTATCTCGTACTCAGGAAATGAATAGGTAGGCAATCGTTCATCAGACAACTACTCTTTTGTCATTGATGCTCGTGGTTAATAGTCGAAGCAGATGAAAAATCAGCATGATGGTGAGTTCTGACACTTGTTGTATATTGATTTTATTTTTAGAGTTGAATAGACAGTCCGTTATATACAGCAGAAGCACCTCGTTCTCTTCTGACTTCTCACACTAAACATATTGGATAAAAAAGTACGAATCAACAGCTTGTTTGTGTGTTATGACATTTGTTGACTATTAACCCACTGAGGAGGCGAAAAGGTGACCCGTCATCGACTGCACATGCATTTTCTTTTCGGTTTTTCTATATTACCTATATTTCATAACAATCTGATGGTGCAATTTCTTTCTTATATTGACAGAACATCAGAAAATTGAGTTGACCAACTCTCGAATTAATAACTGACACCTAATATCAGGTCCATGGAGAATGGAACTTAGAGGATAAGAGACACAGCACCTACACCATACGTCACGAAGATTGGTGGCTTCATCTCACGTCACGGTAGGGTGATCCTTCCTACCTTTATACCACGAGGGTGAGTACGATTTCACCTATCTCCTGAGATGGCTGACTCCTTCGTAATAGGCAACGCCTCCAGTTACGTTCCCCTGTGAGGTACGCCGAGCTGTGAGGTTTAGAATATTGGGGGTTGGTTTAGTATGCTTGAAGTAATCTTACAATAGGAGAAATTGCAGCAAAAAAATAACTAGGGTGGAAATGGAAATTATTCGATTTATTCGAGTCGAGGAATTGAAAGTTGCATTTATACAAAGTGAATCGAATTGAACTCAGAACGACTGTAAGTGTTAATGAAATAAAATAAAAATAACAATGCCACTTAATGTCGAGTGGGGTGAATCTAGTGTACCGGAAATGAATCCAATTGTGGGCAGGAACCAGAGTGGAACAAAATCGTATGTTTTGGAAATTGATGACATCTGCTCGTCTTTACTATGAAACCGTGTAACACGCTCCTTTATTAGTGCAACCTCAAACCTCTTAGTTGGATTCACTTAGAGATGTCTGAAGGGACAAACACGAGAGGAGCAGCGTACTGATTCCCTCTTTTCCACCTATGGAGCCAACTGGAAATCGAAACAAATAACATTGGTACTGCTACTTGGCTCACAGTGAGGACGATGCGTCAGAGGTGGACTATCCCGTCAGGGTTCTCTATCAAAATGGGTGACGAATGCAAGACGATACTCGAATAGCGGTCTGTGGAATTCGAAAGTTGGATCGTGAATTATCGATGACTTGATAACTGCATTAACGACTGGAACAAATGCCCGAACTGATGACCGAACCAATGACTGAACCCTTTGGCCACCGTGTGTTCGGTATTCATTTGCGTGTGGTTCGCGTTGTTAGCTCGAACTCCCCAAAATCACCGAAATTGGTGACAAGTCGTGAAACTCTAGCGTTCAATGACAAGTTCAGTGTTTTGCTAACCGTCTTCCTTTTGTTGACGTCTTCGATTCAGTCAAGGTGAATGAACTCAATCATTGATCAACTTCGGAAAATGATCGGGACGAATTGGATCTGAGAGTGTATTGACTTCTATATACTGGGTGTTCCTATCTGTGGATATATCTCTCTCCTAGGTCAGCTTGAGAGTGTTTTTGAACCATCTGTTAACCAACAGTTATCTGCTATTGGTATATAATCCATTCGTAGGAACCCGTAATCGTTATCCAATATAAAGACAGTAAGAAGCAGGTCAAAGGTAGCTGTTGGAGGCATTCTGTCGAAGGTTATTTTCATACTGCAGTTACTTTCCTTGTCTACTAATAGTCTGATATGATATCTAGCCTCTCTCCATGAAAACATATTGAGAGGAGCTAGGTTTAAAACGATTTTGGGTGCTAACAGTATGATAATAATGGTTCCAGTGATCGCCAGGGAAGCCTTTTTCTGTATATTAGACTGAGACGTTTACTGTGAGGCGTTTGGCCTCCAAGCAAGTTTTCGATATGTAATCGTTGGCCTGACACCGCGATACCTTCATCAGAGAGAGGGAGAGAATGAACAGAAATGTTGTGGAACTATGTACACAGTGAAAATATAAACAGAGGGTGGACATATACAGATTGCTTGGAAAAACTCCTCAATTTTGAAGACTTGACGAGGGCTAAATGAACTGCCATGTTTGTCCCCAAAAACACGTTCCAATCATCAACTGAGAAAAACGCAAGGATTGTTTCAACTCAGCACAGCTGAATGAATAACAAATTTTGCTGATGTTACTGAATGAATGTCAATCGATGATATTTGGCAACCAGTTAGTTATGATCAGGTGAACATACATACTTGTGAATGATAGGTTGAATATAACATCATAGGCAAGAAAATAACGTGGAAGTAAGAGTTTTGTGATGATTCATGTTATACTCTTATGTGAATTGTATCGAGCGACAGGAATCATTGTATGGTTCAGATTCATCAGGTTTCAAGGTTTCGAGCATTCGAACCAGTGCAATGGAATTTGAATGAGTTCCAGTAACTTCGATATTTCTCAAATCCAGCCTGATGAGAAAAGATGGCTAAAATGTTTCAATACAATTTGAATGTCGTGACAAAAATGAATTTCACCACAATGTATGTTTATTGTTTCTATAGTCGATTGGAGCAGATCTAATGAAAAATAAACTTCGCGCTAACGGTCAGTTTGAAAGTCAAATGAACCAATTTCTTGTGGCTGACAAACCTCTTTCAGGGAACTCCTAGAGACTTTTGGAAGATGAAACTATAGATTTTTCATTTATTTACTTACCAGAAAGTGATATTGGGCTTCGTATACTCTTTTTTCTCAGAGAACGTCCAGTTAACTTTCATCGAATGCGATTTCATTTGACCCCTGAATATGTGGGGTCCACATTCCAAATCATCTATATTATTATTGGGTTGTTTTGAGAAGACACCTTCTTGTGATGTGGTCAGCAATATATCTTGAGATGTTGTACTGGTCGAAGGGTCCCATTTCTCTATTGTCACTGAAACAATTGGAATATGTCAATTCTTCATCCTTGCGAGTAATATGTCGTTTGGTTTCAATATGTAAAGAGGTTCATGGAAATTTCTCTCAACATACTCTGATCGCTATCAATTCAACAAATTACATATGGAGCAAACTTTCTGTACTTGAGGTGGAAGTATAATTAACAAGAAATTCCCCGAATTATTTTGAGGATAGAATGAGTGGAAAAAACCAATTATCATTCATTATCCTCAAAATATTCCACAATTTCTCGAAGAAAAACAAAAATTGTCAGAGTCAGTCATCCACAAAATTATATATTAATAAGTGTTACTAGTTCTTGCACTACGGCCATCATCAGACACGCAACATCGTACCTCGTCAAAGAAACAATGAGAATCGTACAAAAGCTACTGAACAAAAATTGATCTCACCTATGGATGAGCTATCTGCAAATTATCAAGTTGAGAGTATTCGAATGGCTATTGGCCAAAAAATTAGTCCTGAGAAAAACAAATTATTCAATGATGTGGATCTACTTTTCGTATAACCATTCTGAGAGCTTGAAAATATACAACACTCATCCATGACAGTTATCAAATGAAAAAATATAACAGATTCAGAAATCTCAAGAAAACTCAGTAGCAAAATCATTGGTCTATAATTGTTCAAGTCTAATATTTCATCTCTTCCATGAAGTAAGTTGATTGAAGCAAATTTGAGTGGTTCAGGAAATATGCCGAATTTCAAGAAACCATTGATAGTATAACATGATACCTTAGCCACTTCTCCAATACAGAATTCGCCAATCTTGTGAGAATTTCATCCTGAGTGCATTCCTGAATTTACTTATTATCTCTAATAGTTCTCCTGGATCTACCGAATTGTTATGAACAATATAATAATCCAAATGTAGAATCGTTCAGATCATTGGGGAGATCGAGTACAACTCTGAGTAAATGTTGATTGAGATTTTTCGCAACATCAATTTGACATTTGTTAGTAGCACTGCTTTCACCCTGTATTCTATTCGAGATTGACCACGTTCACTTCAATTTATCCTCGGATAATTTTCTGAATTAAAATTCTGTCATATTCTAGTTCATTTTGTACTAGGCCATACAATTCTCATCATGTCTTGATAGAAATAATATTGTATATAACTCTCCTTCACATTTCAAAATTCATCATCTTGCTTAGATTTGGTTATTTCACTTCGATATGTAGGTACTACTCAATAAAATTAGTAAAAATATGGATGAGGAATTTTGCGATTGATTGTTCGCTCAAATAGTAGCATTTCCATGTACACAATCCCATGTCTGATCTTTCGAAACATTCAGAAAATTACTTTTATATTGCTGAGTAGAAAAATTCATTTGCTTCCATCTATTTTTCGAACGTTGCAAACGATTTTCTGAACATTATGATCTGATATATGAGACTCAATGATATGAATCATTCTCGAATTTCTTCCATTTTGTGAATTGCCGTTCAAAAAAGTTTGGAAAATAGTTGCAGTTGATGCGAGGGATGCCCACAAGATCGTTTTTTCGACTTTTTTCTTTCATCATTCCATCATTCAGGTATCTTACAACGAATATCGAACACTCGATAACTCGAGTTTCTACAAGCAATGCATTTAATAATACCTTTCCGCACATAAATCGCACGTCCAATATGCTGCCCCTCAAGTCTACAAAAACCACTCGCCCAATTGAATTTTTTCAACTGAGACTCCGACCTCTACTGTTTTGGGATGCATTAAGAATTTCAGTCTGGATGTTTCCTCAACATATGATCAAGTCTATGACGAACATTCTGATGGATGAGACTTTTTTTGTAAACAGTGAAATTAATTTCTATAGCTGGGTGTTGGGCTACAACGAGACTAATCTTCTAACAGAACATTTCCACTTATTCTCAGCATATCCTCCTCAGCGTCTACTCCTCAGCATGTCCTTCTCAGCGTGCTCTTCTCCGCATTCATGGCAATAGGCGTTAGCTATACAATACTCTGCAACATGTCCTGAACTACAGGATTTCAAACAAACTGCAAGGTTGAAATGTTCCTGGACATAAACCTTTACTATGTCAATATCCACAAGTTGCTGTTTCATAAACCCCTTCGATAAAAATGCAGGTCCCTGAAGGAGGTACATTTTCTCTGATTGGGTTCCGACACTGACATACCATTTTTATACCATGCTCAATGTCATGTTCAAACTTTTGCTCTCTCACTATTCAGATGGTCTAGAGGGACTTGATTAACTGTTCATCTACAAATCCACATTTGATACATGTCGATAACAATATTTGTTCAAAATTCTGGTTCTTTCCATCATCAAATAAATTTTTGTTATAAGTTATGCTCTCAGTTTTTCTTGTTGGCGTTTTCTATGGCCTCCTACTATAACGACTCCATCTCTTCTTCTCCTTCTTCTTCTCTGCACAGGTGGGCGGGTGCGTAGACCCCTGCACTCAGGCCTCTTCAGTCGGGCCCATTGTGCGCCCACTTGTCCTGTGAATCAGCTGGGCATGCCGATTTCTTTGACGAAATTCAGCAGCTTCCTCAGCTGAGTCACTTTCACATCCTTTGGGTGCAGTACAATGCTCCCAAAGGCAGCTTTCCTCTGATGCACCAGCGCGGGGCATTCAGTGAGTATGTGTGATGATGTTTCATCATCCTCCAAGCACCATCTGCAGATGGGATCATCTTTGATCCCTATGAGTTCTAGGTGCCTGTTGAGGTGGTTGTGCCCAGTTAAGAGCCCAACTACCATCTTGAGATCCCTTCTATCAAGTGACAGGATCTCTCTCGTGAGCCTTTTTGAAGGTTCCTTCATATGGAGCTTTGGTTGTCTCATTCCTGGTGTGTCCCACCATGTTTCAAGGAACTGCCTCTGTAGCATTTCCTTCATGAAGGACATAGCCGTACTATTGGGTATTCCCAATATCGGTTCTGGTCCAATGGGTGTCGTTCCTGAACCGATCTTGGCTAGTCCGTCTGCCTCCGCGTTCCCCGGGATACCAGAGTGTCCTGGAACCCACATGAGGCTGACTTTCCTAGTTTTTGCCATATTTTCTAAGGCACTTCTACACTCGGACACCAATTTAGTTGTGATCCTATTGGATTTCAATGCCATAATAGCAGCTTTACTGTCCGAGCATATGGTGACTGGTCCACGTCCACTTCTGCCGAAATTTTCTTGGACACACTTCAGAATTGCAAACACTTCGGCCTGGAACACTGAAGCGTATTTGCCGAGAGGTACTGAGATTCCTTTCCCTGTTTCTCCTTCATATACTCCTGCACCAGACCCGCCACCAAACCTTGAGCCATCCGTGAACCAGGTTGATTCGTTGGCAGGAAGCAAGCCTGGTGTATTGCCAGTCCATTCCTCTCTTGTAGGAAAAATGACATGCGGAGCTTTATTGAAATACAGAACTGGCAGAGTGCTGTCCCTTACCATCAGCAGACTGGGACAGCTCTCTTCGGCCTTGTTCCATATTAGGGAGTGTCCATAGTCTGCCTTTTCGATCCATTGATTTGCACCTTTGAGTCTGTAGGCAGTGCGCATGGCTTCATGCTCTACAATCAGATGTAAAGGGGGCAGACCTAGTAGGACCTCGAGGGCCCTAGTAGGCGCTGTCCTCATAGCACCTGTCATTCCTAACCAAGCCAGTCGCTGAACTCTATCCAGTCCATGTCTGGTTTTGCTCTTTTTAGTACTGGTCCACCATACGATGGACCCGTACGTTAGTGTTGGGCGAATATTTGCCGTGTATATCCAGTGAAGAGTCTTAGGTGATAGGCCCCACGTTTTCCCGAAGGCTCTTCTGCATGCCCAGTAGCAGCATATAGCCTTCTTGGTGCGATTACCTATATGCTCATTCCAGGTCAACTTGGAGTCGATTGTGACTCCAAGATATTTGGTTGAGCCTTTGTATTGAAGACACCTTCCTGAAAGAAAAACCTCTGGAAGCGTCCCTATTTTACGTTTCTTGGTGAATAACACCAGATCCGCTTTTTCAGGATTCACTCTAAGCCCACCGGCGGAGCACCACTGTTCCACTTTCCAGAGAGCTCCCATCATGGAGTTCCCTAGGTGATTCACCGGTTGGCCTTGAACCATAATAACTAAGTCATCTGCATATGCTTGCGCATATATCCCTGACTCATTGAGTGTTGTGAGGAGCTCATTGACCACCAGGTACCATAGGAGCGGTGATAACACTCCACCTTGAGGGCACCCTCTCGATACTCTGGCGGTCACAGAACTCCCACTTAGTTCTGCTCTTACTACTCGCTGTGACAGCATGGCCCGAATCCAACTAATCAAAGTTGGGTTAGTTTCATGCCTCTCCGCAGCGGAGCAGATGGACTCAAATGACGTATTATCAAATGCCCCTTCTATGTCTAAGAAGACCCCTATGACAGATCGTCCACAAGCTAGCACTCTCTCCACCCTTCGAATCAGATGATGGAGAGCTGCGTCTGTGGACTTTCCAGTTTGGTAGGCTCTCCATCTCTTATTCTTTCCATATGCTTCGACCCTCCTTCAGTTTGTTTGGTATACATTTCTAGCCGTAATTCTTCAATGATATCACTAGATATCAGTGATTTTGATTGCCTTTCCTTGTCTTTGGCGTTTCACTGTCTCCACTTTCTATATATATTTTTTTGTGTTACGGTCGATGTAAAAACACTGGCATATGTCTTCTGAGGTCACATTTTTCTTCACTCATCATTTTTTCTTGACTCATCTGCTTGGCTATAACCTAGGTAGTGACGGTTGCTATTTTCAACATTTCTAATTTCAATTTCGTTTTGTAATAATGAGTTCTCTCTTTCTAGCGACGCTAGTTCATGAACTGGATCATTTCGACTGTTTTCATTAGAATCTGCAATACACCTAACACTTGCACTGCTGTTTTTGTTGTAATGTCTAATTGCTTGATTGAATACCTATAATTTGGTTCATGTTGTGTTGGGCAAGTTTGAGAGATCTAGTTGAGAATATACGACATCTTTCAAACTGTGTTTCTCTACAAACGTCAGTGAAAGTATTATTTTTGACGCATGCTGTCAGCACTAGTGCTACAAGTGATTTATGTTTGAGAGGAATTATAGAAGAAACACTCGTACTGCCGCTTTGACTAACTAGGCAATAATTCAAAAGCAGCTTAACTGGCAGCATCTTCAAATTCTGGCAGTAAAAATTCATTTTCTTGATCACTTTTCATCGAGGAACGAAGAACCGAGGAAGAATAATTTGTGATTCATTGACGTTAGTTGGAAATGGGAATTGGATTCAGAACTAACAATAATTTTATCAATTAATTAATGTGAGATAGGTATGCGTTAATTCAAACTTTAATTAGTGTTTGTGAAAAAAATAGTGTATGATATACCTGCTGAAAGTGGTTTTATTGTTTTCGAAGGGATGGAACACTCCGCTTACGGCGTCGTGTCCCAAACTTCCCTTCCCACAAAATAAAATGTCACTTTTAGAACTTATATCATAAATAACTATTTTCATGTAGAATTTTTATCACTACTAGTTTCTCCACTTTTGCGATAAAAGGTTTAGTTTTACACTTTAGAAACTACTTTTTTGTGAGCTACCTCCTGAACTCGTCTATATAACATGCGACTCAATATAGTACATATGTACTCTCATAAAATGGCAGAGCAATACGTATCGCAACTACAACATCTCATTTTGACACTATTTTCCACTTTGCCGTCAATTAGAATGAGATTTCGCGATAAATCAACTCTTTTTCGTAAATATAACTGTAAGAATCATCGAACATCATTCGAAATCAGAAAAACAGTATAATTTTTCATAGAAGTAACTAAATCAGCAAGAAGTTCATCGTGAAAACAATTGTAAACCAAAAGCCCAAGTTTTCGATTCGCTCATTGCATGAATAGTGTGTTCTATATAATCCTGCATAACATAATAAATATGATGTTTTATTGAATACTTTGGTACAGCATAGCCATCAGCGATAGCCACCTACATATCTTGTGTGTTTTAATGGTGCTCTTGTTCTCGATGATGAGAAATTCACATTCAGTGACTGTTATCCACAATTGCATCGTTGAAGAACGATCAGATATAAGACACCTCCAAAACATTTCATACAAGGATACTAATGAACAATCACTCTTTTATGATACGACAAGATAATGCCTGAAGTTTGAAAATTGATGCGTGTTGAACCAATATAATTCATCCGTTGGTCACTTTCTGGATAGTTAAGATCGCTCTACTAGCAATGTTTGATTCTTTCAGTATCTTGTTTGATTGAAGGGTTTCTGTACAGTGTGAATATATCAGCAGGCTTGCTTTACAGCCACATTGGTTTCCTCCGTTTCAACAAATCGTAGATACCTCATGACCTTCACTCGCACAAATCTCTCAGAGACTTATGAGCTGTGGGTAGTTTGGTACCCAAGTTGTCACCCCCTTTCGTTGAGAGTGGAAATTAGGGTTGTAGGTACCACTTCACTGGAATACAATCAACCAAAGGGGGCAGCAACTATTGATATTCCATCAATTTATGGTAGCTCAGTGGAGGGGGAGTGGGTTTAAAAAGATACCAAACTAAGGTTTGAACTTATTACTCAGAATATATTCAGGTATTTGCTCTCTGCAAGGTGCCACAGTCAGATAATCACAAATTATACTTAATATTATACCTATTGAGGTCTGCCTACCATTATGAATGACAATAATAATATGATCATATAGCAAAGTTCTAAGGCCTTGATTGAGATGTTTATAATACATACAAACAAAAAAATGAAGAAGTTACAAGTTATGCATAAGTTATGTAAGGTTTGAGGTTATGTGTAAGGTCCTGAACTATGATGGTTTGTTATGAAATACAGTGTTATTATATTATAATCCAACTACCTGTATTGTCCAATGAATAATTCAATTAGATACCTTTACCTGACGGATGAAATCCATGGACTTTGGTATACCAAATCGCATGAAGGGGGCTCTCAGACTGAGGCAAAAAAAAGTATCACTTTAATGACAAGCTTGTTTGGGTTTCAATGCTACCATTATAAGGCTAATCATTCCGCAAAGCGTAAGTATCATGACAATAGCTATATCTTCAAGCAATAATTCTACTATATACTACTTTCAGGAAAATACTGCACACAAGCACAAGCATGAGAGATCCATTAATGTATCATGCGGGTGATTTAAATTAAAGAAAAAATGATGTCTTATCTGTTGGTACTTCTCTGGTGAGACAGTACACTATAATCCAGTCCTCCAGTAGACTGTTTCAGATGGGGAAAACTGGGAACGGATAGCAGTGTGGAACATCCCTTGGTCCAAATATTATGGGTAGAAATCAAGTCCCAGCTACAGATGTCCAGGCCTGTATACCTGATAGTCTGATCTATACCTTGTCTAGCTAAGACCAGGACAGGAGGTGTACCATAGGGGGTACAAGAGGAAGAAGAGGCCCTAGAAGGGTCAAGAACTCAGTTGGTCCCTACTACAACTTTTCTTGGTGAAAGGGGGTGCAGACTGAAAAAGTTACATACCTGGATGAAGGATGGCCTCGCAGTGTGGCTTCAAAGAAGCTTCCTCAAGATGAACTGATTGGATTGTCACAATTATATAAATCCACTATTAAAGTGATAATCTGTACTAATGACTCAGATTGAATAAATACTTTTTCGAATCCAACCAAATTTGAAGGCAAAAATCCGCAAAATTGCGATTGCTAACGCTTCCACATGGACATCAGCAAAAAAAAGAGAGGGCCCTCTTTTTTTCCCACCTTCTCACCGAATCTCTGGGGAATTCCTTCCTGAAACCACGATTAAGTTGGACACCCTGTCCGATGTCAACTGACACTGTTGACAAGAACCTGACAGGGAATCCGACAAGCCGACCGTTAACGAGATCAAAGACCATCCATGTCTCTCGCCAGTCGTGCGAACATTAGCAAGGCTGTCGAGGGAGTCTCCAGACTATAAAGCTTCATACCTCAACCGATTCAGTCGGGTTACCCTCAGGAATAACAATTTAGGCCCGTACACAATTTACGTAGTGATGAGATCTCGAAAACGAATAATCGTTCTGTGAATCTCACCTAGCGTTCACTCAAGTTCTCTGCGACTCGACCTTAATCCGTGCGTGGAGCCATAGCTGCAGCGTAGCGTGATGATCGGCACCGCCCCGACACTGAGTTCTCGTTGAATCTGTGTCATAAGACGAAAAAGACCCTACGGTGGGTTATAAGGATTTCGCAATTAATGGAAAAGAAAGAAGAAGATATTTTGAGATGACATCAAGGTTGACTGGCTGACAACAATGATATGAACGTCATATGAGCAGCAAACAGCAGAGGTTATATTGATATTACTATCAACTTAGAGATCTTGCACTAATCGGTAATTGTTATTGTTTGGAGCTAGAGTAAATTCATGATGAAGGCCCCATTCCACCTTGGTGCCACCACTTGGCTATAGTTCATAGATTGAAGACTGAACTCGGCTACGTCCCTTCAGAGGTAGGCGATACCTAGCTGAATAATTTATGGAATAATACTTGTAATGCCTGACTGCTATTGACGAATATTATCGATTTTATACAATTCTATAATTAATAATGTTTTTCTATTATAGATGATAGGTTCTCATGGAGTTGGCCCAGGAAAATATAATGATCTGAACACCGAGTACCTGCCCTGACGAGGAAGTAGAACATGAATATCTTTATATTGCTTGTTATCGAGAATAAATGAATAAAGATTAAAGGAGTATACTCATTTGTTTACTGTCTTTCTCTCCGCCATTCAGGTTCTCAACAAATAACCAAACAGTCTCCGAAGTAAACCGTAAGAACACCCCTCCAACGTCGGAAAATGTTTTTGCTTTCCATCAGAGAAAACAAAAACATTCACGGCTTCTGAATTATGCATCGTCCGGAGGGTGCGCCTTCAAGTCTTTGATGTGCCAGACCCCAATATTCTTCCCATCGACGTCCCTCAATTCGTAAGTCCATGGTGAAAGGATCCGTTGTACAATAAAAGGGCCAGTAAATTTTGGGGCCAATTTGGCGGTGAAGTGTTTTGAGGCGTCTGATATCACATAGTTTTTTTTCCAAACCTTTTGGTTGAGAACCAGCTTCTCGTCTCGTCGTCTCAGATTGTAGGCGACACTACTACGACCATAGGCCTTCTTTAGACGTTTAGAAACATCTTTAAAAACCTGCAAAAGTAGCTCCTGACGACCCTTTAGGTCTTCGCCTCTATCAAAATCTATCGGGTCACTGACCGGTTTCTGGGAACTACCAGATATTGCGACTTCCCTACCAAAATTAATGAAGTTCGGCGTCAAGCCAGTGACTTCATGTTGAGCAGATCTGAGGGCCCAAGCAACCTTCGCTAAGTACTTGTCCCAGTCCCGATGATTTTCCGAAACATACGAGCTGAGCATAGTTTTTACCACACGGTGGACGCGTTCAACGGGGTTTGACTGGGGGTGGTAGTTCGCGGTGAATATATGGTGAATATCATATTCCGCCATTTTATCCTTGAAAACCTTGCTTCTGAATTGAACTCCGTTATCCGAGAGGAGTTTATACGGAGCTCCATAGACCAGAATAACCTGCTCTTCAACTATCTTAGTGACTTTCACTGCCGTTACTGTACGAAGGGGAAAGAGAAGGACAAACTTGCTGAAGCAATCACAGACAGAAAATATATACGAGTGACCAGCTGTGGTTCTTGGAAGTGGACCAACAATATCGATGCTGACCAATTGCCAAGGCCTTGACACGGTAGACGGGAGACTAAGCATCAGCCCCGCTGGCTTTTTCTGTTCAGGTTTAGTTTGGAGACAAACCTGACAGTTCCGAATATATCGGGCGACATAAACCCAAAGCTTCGGCCAGTAGTAGGACTGTGTGATACGGCACACCGTCTTATAAACGCCTAGGTGTCCGCAGGTTGGCGGATCATGGTGCTGTCTTATGATGGGTTTCCTTTCACCTTTGGGAATGACCAGGAGCCACATCTTTTCATTGGGAAAACCTAGCTCAGGGTACTTAAAATTCGCTCTCTTATAGAGCTTTCCTCCTTCGATTCGCCATAGGGGATACTTTTCGGGAAACTGAGTCACTCGCTTCACCATATCCCCGTACCACTTATCAGTCCGAGGTGTAGGGTTGGCTGTCCCAGCGTCTTGATTCTCGACACTGTCTACCACTGGAACCGTTCTGGAAAGAGCATCCGGGACCACGTGGTCTTTTCCCTTCCGATGAACAATGTCAAAATCGTATTTTTGTAGGCGCACGGCCCATCGTGCAATCCTTCCCACCGGGTCTTTGATGCTGTACAGCCACTTCAGGCTGAAATGGTCCGTGATTACCGTGAAACGGGTACCTTCCAGATAGGGCCTCAGTTTCTCTATAGCAAAATGGACGGCCAAGCACTCCTTTTCGGTTGTGCTGAACCTACGTTCATTCTTGGTCATGGATCGAGAGAGATAGCAAACGACCTTTTCTTCACCATCATGATTTTGAGACAAAACGGCCCCCAATCCGAAATCCGATGCATCGGTCTGAACAAAAAAGGGGAGCTCGAACTTCGGGCATGATAATACAGGTGCTGATATCAAGTGAGACTTGATACTTTCCAAGGCAGACTGACAAGAAGAGTCCCAGTCGTATTTTTGATTTTTCCTCAATAAATTAGTTAAGGGAGCTAGAAGGGATGAGAAATTAGGCACAAACCGACGGTACCAAGACGCCAGTCCAACAATTCTTCGGACCTCGGGGACATTTTTGGGCGCTGGAATTCGTACGATGGCCTCGACCTTCTCTGGATCCACTAATAAACCGGCGGAATTGACAATGTAACCCAAGTATCGCAATTCTGGCTTGCAGAAGTGACACTTCTCCTTATTGAGAGTGAGCCCAGCATTTTTAATCCGCCGCAGAACTTCTTGCAACACTTCCAAATGTTTGGAAAAGGTATTTGTCACAATGACAATGTCATCCAGATACACCACGACGTGTTGTTCCAGATCGATCCCTATAACCCGGTCTATAAACCTTTGCCAGGTGGCGGGGGCGTTATGTAACCCGAAGGGCATTCTTCTGAACTGAAACAACCCACGAGTAGGTACAACAAAAGCCGTAAGAGGTCGTGACGACTCTGCAACCGGAATCTGCCAATAGGCTGATTTAATGTCCAAAGTGGTCAGATACCTAGCGTCTCTAAGTTTATCTGAGGATGAACTCACAAAAGGGAGGGGGTAGGCGTCCTTAAGACTCACCTCATTCAATCGTTTATAATTAACACAAAACCGGTAGCTTCCATCTGGTTTTTTGACCAGCACGATGGGGGAAGCCCAGGGTGAATTTGAAGGCTCTATGATGCCATCCTTCAACATCTGCTCTAACTCTTTGTTGACATGTTGTTGGAGTGCAGGAGAAAGGGGGTAGTGGCGTTGCTTGATGGGCTCACTAGTCGTTCGAATAACGTGCTCCACAATAGTGGTACACCCTGGTTTATCCGGCATGTCACGAAACGTTGCATCAATCAGATGATCCAACTCCAGCCGTTGATCCGAAGTTAGGTTGTCGATCGTCTGGATGTAATTTATCCCCAGGGAAAAATCGTCAGACCGAAAACACCACTGTCCGGAATAAAGATCTGGAACTAATTCCATTCTCATCCAGAAGTCGACACCCAAAATTAACTCGTGCGGTAGCGAGGGAACCACCAAAACTTTCAATACCTTAACTTTTTCACAGAGTTGAATGGCAAGTGTGAGACTACCACTTATTTCGCACGAATCTCCATTAGCAACCGTGCACCTTTTCTGCTCCGTTGGCTCCAGAGGACATAAAGTCTGCAGAATTTTCCACCCAGGTCCTCCAATCACCGTCGTGGTACATCCCGAATCAAGGAGATCAAGGAAATCACGTCCATATATGTTGACCTTCAGATATGGACGAGCGTCATTTTTAGCATGGGCGATTACATAATTATTCAAGATTGCCATAGTTGTTGGGGTGGTCGTATCGGTAGAGGAGGGTTGCATCCGACCTAATGCTGTCTCCTCACAGAGTTTTTTTGGCGGCAATCCGAACAGTTGTGCACCGTGACATCTGCTTTACCACACTTGAAGCAAAAAATACGGCGCGGTTTTGAACACTTTTTGAAACGATGCCCAGTCTCTCTACAGTTCCAACAGAGGACAGGTGAGGATTGGGCACTAGCAGTAGCTATCCCAGACTCAGTGGCGTTTACTAAAGTACTAGTTTCGGTTTCCGCGTGAATCAAAGGTGGATAAAGTTCGGCGACGTTGATGCCCGACCCATTTGAACCACTAGCTGGCTTACGGTACGCCAGTTCTGGCTCGAGAAGTTGACGATAGTTTGTAGGGGGAGGACAATAACGTTGATTCCGCAGAGCAGTTTCTTCTACGGCTCTGGCTAAACGCAGTAGTTCAGAAATAGAGTCGGCTGAATGGAGCGAGAGTTGAGACTGTATGTAAGGTAGCAGATTTCTCCTTATCATCTTAAGCCTCGTTTCTTCCTCTGGTTTGGAAGAACCTAATTTTGAGAAGAGATTTTCCATGGCAGAGACATAGGTGATAACCTTTTCTTTGGCCCCCTGTGTTCGACGGCGTATTTCTTCCCACAAGTCATTTTCATAATCATAGGGGAGGAAATCTGTTTTAAGCTCTTGGACAAGATGCTCCCAAGAGTCGAAATGTCGAGTCCTATACCACATTAGCGCGTCTTTCGAAAATAACTCGGCTGCTGACCGCAGTAGCCGATCCTTACTCACCCCTCTAGACAATCGTAACTCTTCCAACCGCTCCAAGAAGTTGGTAACGCTACTTTCCCCATCGAACTGTAACCTCCATCTTGAAACATCGAGGTAACCCTCGGATTCGCGAGGACAATAGGAATGATAATTATTATTGCGCAGGGGAGATAAATGCAAATTTGCAAGACGCGTACCAAAGTCTTGAGTGGAGTTGAAGGTCGCTTCAGGTCGAGATCTGGATGGCAAATAATACCGATTTCCTGAGTATCCATTAGTATCAAATCTCACTGCTCGATCAGGTGGGTCTACTCTGACTTGATCAATATTGTCCGTATAGCCCCTTATATTTTCGCTCGAAATTCTATTTCGTCTATCACCAGTTGATTCCCTACCGATGTTGTTTTCAAAATCTATCAGCGACCGACTGTTATTCCGAGAAGGAAGATTCGATGTAGTGGCAGTGCCAGCAGCAGATGATGGACGGACGTCCTCTCGAGTTCTATTATCAGCCTGCGTTGCTCCTGCCTCAATGACTTCCGGAATTAGGGGGTTCTCCGTATCTATCAGAGACCCCACTACGATATTTTCGCGATCCAAAATTGATTGCTCGCGCCCATTGTTTTCCAATGATTCTTGCCTAGCTACCAAGTCTTCATTGAGAGTCTCTACCTCATCAATTAAACGTAAGCATTGACTAACCAAAAAACGATAAATTTCTTCGTGAGCCCCATCACAAACCGAAATTCTCCTAAGTCGTAGGTTAATATGACATAAGCGGGAAGAAATTCTTTTAAATTCATTTAACCGATTTTCTTTATCAAAATTCCGAATATCCGAATCTAAATCCGCAAGTTTCCTGCTACAGACTTCTAATTCTTCATTAGCTGGTAAAAGGTGCGCCTCTGTTCGGATTGCCGTACCTAACCCTTGTCGTTCGCATCGTAGTGCACCGCGTAATGTTGATCTGTTTTCGGCCACCGTTCTCAAAATTGGAAGTTTCCTAATAAAGAGTTCATGCTCCACCTCATCGCCAAGCAGCCTGTTCGCCTCCATATCCGCAAAAAAAAAGTCTTTTTTTTTTTCAAACGTAAATAATATTTGGGAGAGAATATATAATATTTGGGAAAGGAATTATGAATTGTGTGTCAAAAACACACACACCCTCCCCTTCCCTAATAGGAAGATCAAAGATCCCGAAAGCTATAACCAACTCAGGCCAGTGTAACCACAACACTTGACCACCCTGTATATAATCAAAAAAATCAAAAGTGTCTAACTTCACTTTATAACCTATATCCAATTAATATGGATTATTGCCTAATCAATAAGACCTATGTACCTACCACTCTTGTGTAATAATAAAAAAAACAAAACATGACCTAGACTACCCTTATCGGTTCAGAATTGGTGTTAGATAAAACACACCCTGTATTCAACCGAAAAAAAAATGAGGGATCACCCTGTAGGCCCGTGTAATCTAAGATGAAACGTTACCTCGAGGCTTCACCCTGTACAATTATATACTTGAACTCAGGAACTAAATCAAGTTCTTCCTGAATATGCATAGAAAATGAAAATTCAAGTGACCACTCTAAATTCAATCACAGGAAAAAAAAATGATGGGATCACCCTGTATGTAAATATTTCAAAGTAGCTCCCGAAGTATAAAGTTTCGATGTAATTCAGAATTACTCACTCAAGAGGATCACCCTGTAAGGAAATATTTCAAAGAAAATATGAGTTTTTGATGTTATTCAGAATTACTTATTGAAGAGGATCACCCTGTAAATGCCTGAACATCAAAAGTAAGTACTTATATAGTCCTGAAGAATCGTTCTGGAACTATCGCTGCCTGTATTTCTATAAATATGCTATCACAGGTATTTTATCAGGATGACCACCAACTTCCTGGACACCTTGTATATCTTATAATTTATAGGCAAAAATAATAATGTACCCTTATATGCTCAATAATCATTCGACCTGTTGTCAGATTATATATCTAGTTTTGAACAGTAAACTCATACAAACTGTGCAACTGATAATCCAGTATTTGACCAATTACCGAAAAATCACAAAAAAAATACTATGCCCTTGAGACATAGGATGGAAGATCTCGAGAGTTGCCCAAAATGCAATTAAAGTGATGACAAAAAAAATGTAAACTTGATATCCTAATTTGAATTGGGATAGAATCATTGCTTTTATTTACACCTATACAGAAAGCAAAACACCCTGTACAATACTGAACTGAACACGTTTGGGCGCCAATTTGTCACCCCCTTTCGTTGAGAGTGGAAATTAGGGTTGTAGGTACCACTTCACTGGAATACAATCAACCAAAGGGGGCAGCAACTATTGATATTCCATCAATTTATGGTAGCTCAGTGGAGGGGGAATGGGTTTGAAAAGATACCAAACTGAGGTTTGAACTTATTACTCAGAATATATTCAGGTATTTGCTCTCTGCAAGGTGCCACAGTCAGATAATCACAAATTATACTTAATATTATACCTATTGAGGTCTGCCTACCATTATGAATGACAATAATAATATGATCATATAGCAAAGTTCTAAGGCCTTGATTGAGATGTTTATAATACATACAAACAAAAAAATGAAGAAGTTACAAGTTATGCATAAGTTATGTAAGGTTTGAGGTTATGTGTAAGGTCCTGAACTATGATGGTTTGTTATGAAATACAGTGTTATTATATTATAATCCAACTACCTGTATTGTCCAATGAATAATTCAATTAGATACCTTTACCTGACGGATGAAATCCATGGACTTTGGTATACCAAATCGCATGAAGGGGGCTCTCAGACTGAGGCAAAAAAAAGTATCACTTTAATGACAAGCTTGTTTGGGTTTCAATGCTACCATTATAAGGCTAATCATTCCGCAAAGCGTAAGTATCATGACAATAGCTATATCTTCAAGCAATAATTCTACTATATACTACTTCCAGGAAAATACTGCACACAAGCACAAGCATGAGAGATCCATTAATGTATCATGCGGGTGATTTAAATTAAAGAAAAAATGATGTCTTATCTGTTGGTACTTCTCTGGTGAGACAGTACACTATAATCCAGTCCTCCAGTAGACTGTTCCAGATGGGGAAAACTGGGAACGGATAGCAGTGTGGAACATCCCTTGGTCCAAATATTATGGGTAGAAATCAAGTCCCAGCTACAGATGTCCAGGCCTGTATACCTGATAGTCTGATCTATACCTTGTCTAGCTAAGACCAGGACAGGAGGTGTACCAGAGGGGGTACAAGAGGAAGAAGAGGCTCTAGAAGGGTCAAGAACTCAGTTGGTCCCTACTAAAACTTTTCTTGGTGAAAGGGGGTGCAGACTGAAAAAGTTACATACCTGGATGAAGGATGGCCTCGCAGTGTGGCTTCAAAGAAGCTTCCTCAAGATGAACTGATTGGATTGTCACAATTATATAAATCCACTATTAAAGTGATAATCTGTACTAATGACTCAGATTGAATAAATACTTTTTCGAATCCAACCAAATTTGAAGGCAAAAATCCGCAAAATTGCGATTGCTAACGCTTCCACATGGACATCAGCAAAAAAAAGAGAGGGCCCCCTTTTTTTCCCACCTTCTCACCGAATCTCTGGGGAATTCCTTCCTGAAACCACGATTAAGTTGGACACCCTGTCCGATGTCAACTGACACTGTTGACAAGAACCTGACAGGGAATCCGACAAGCCGACCGTTAACGAGATCAAAGACCATCCATGTCTCTCGCCAGTCGTGCGAACATTAGCAAGGCTGTCGAGGGAGTCTCCAGACTATAAAGCTTCATACCTCAACCGATTCAGTCGGGTTACCCTCAGGAATAACAATTTAGGCCAGTACACAATTTACGTAGTGATGAGATCTCGAAAACGAATAATCGTTCTGTGAATCTCACCTAGCGTTCACTCAAGTTCTCTGCGACTCGACCTTAATCCGTGCGTGGAGCCATAGCTGCAGCGTAGCGTAATGATCGGCACCGCCCCGACACTGAGTTCTCGTTGAATCTGTGTCATAAGACGGAAAAGACCCTACGGTGGGTTATAAGGATTTCGCAATTAATGGAAAAGGAAGAAGAAGATATTTTGAGATGACATCAAGGTTGACTGGCTGACAACAATGATATGAACGTCATATGAGCAGCAGTCAGCAGAGGTTATATTGATATTACTATCAACTTAGAGATCTTGCACTAATCGGTAATTGTTATTGTTTGGAGCTAGAGTAAATTCATGATGAAGGCCCCATTCCACCTTGGTGCCACCACTTGGCTATAGTTCAAAGATTGGAGACTGAACTCGGCTACGTCCCTTCAGAGGTAGGCGATATACCTAGCTGAATAATTTATGGAATAATACTTGTAATGCCTGACTGCTATTGACGAATATTATCGATTTTATACAATTCTATAATTAATAATGTTTTTCTATTATAGATGATAGGTTCTCATGGAGTTGGCCCAGGAAAATATAATGATCTGAACACCGAGTACCTGCCCTGACGAGGAAGTAGAACATGAATATCTTTATATTGCTTGTTATCGAGAATAAATGAATAAAGATTAAAGGAGTATACTCATTTGTTTACTGTCTTTCTCTCCGCCATTCAGGTTCTCAACAAATAACCAAACAGTCTCCGAAGTAAACCGTAACAAAGTTGATGAGAAAAGTTTTCATGTACGCATCTCACGCATCACGTGTGAAAACCAAAACGGTTTCTGAGAAAAATGAATCAATCGTTATTGTGTTCATGTACTGAAGCAGGCGCAAAGAAACTTGTATGAATATGTTATCACAATGAGGTTGAATGAAATATCGTGAACAGTAACAACATACAGGGCTATTATTGCGAAACCTTCCACTCAGCATATCTTTTGATCTGCGGTGTGTGTCCTCACCTGGGGCTATATTTGAACTAACAGCAAATCTTGAGAACTTCGATTCATGGTTATTCAATAAAACCACTGACATATCCCAACATTTCTGTAACTACTATATGACTTCATGAAATCACTGGTCTAGGAAGTGAAAACAAGGAAGATTTGATGTACACTTCTTTTTTTTTTTTTTTCTTTATCGCTTGGAGCGCACGAAAGGGAATCCCTATAATGTTCAAAGAACATCGTGCGTTCCTAGGGAGGAAAGGGACAGGAGGTAGGTATTGGAATTTTTTTTGAACTTTTGGAGATTATATGTTGTTGGGAATACTTCCACAGGCAATGAATTCCAGAGCCTAGCCGTTCTATGGATGAAGGAGTCTTGATAAAGTGCTGTTCGACATCTTTCGAGGTTGACAACGAAAGGATGTGCTGACTGGGCTTGTCTAGTTCGTCTGATTGGTATTGCTAGTGAAGGGATGATAGCAGAGATTTCCGAAGAACATTTTCCGTGGAAGTATCGATAGAAAAGTGAAAGGTCGCCGACCTTCCTACGGTGTTCCAATGATGTCAAAGAGTGAGTGAGTGTGGCGTCACCCACCAGGCGAATGGCTCTTCTCTGGATGGAATCTAAGAGCATCAGCGTATGTTTTGGTGCTGAACCCCATATGTGGGAACAGTATTCTAGAACAGGCCGTATCTGCGCTTTGTAGATCATGAGAAGCTGTTGGGGTGTAAAGTAGCTTTTCGCACGGAACAAGAATCCGAGTTTTTGTGAAGCAGCTTTCGCGATGGATCTGACATGATTATCCCATGAAAGAGTGTTGCTGATGGAAATACCGAGCATAGATATGGTGGGCTTGGTGGGGATGGTGGAGCCAGACATAACAATATCGGGCATACTGAGTTCCGCCTTTCTAGAGAAAATGCAGGCTTGAGTTTTGGTGGCGTTGAATTCAACTAGGTTGTTTGTTCCCCAGGCTGTGATTTCTGCAAGATCTTCATTGACAGCATTGACCTGCCTGCGCCGTGAGTTCTTAGTTTCCTGGGAAGAAATGGGAATTCTGGAAGAGAACGCAGTATGGAGGGTACTATCATCTGCAAAGCTGTGGATGGGGCAAGTTGTTACTCCCAACAGATCGTTGATATGAAGCAGGAATAATGTTGGTGCCAAAATTGATCCTTGTGGAACGCCGGAATTGATGCCGAAGGTATCAGACGATACACCGTCCACTACCACGTGAAGCGATCTGCCTGAAAGAAAATTCGATAAGAGATGGCATAGCTGAGGTGGTAAGCCGTATGATGGTAGTTTGTGGAGGAGTCCTTCGTGCCAAACACGGTCGAATGCTTTCGATATGTCCAACGCGACAGCTAGAGATTCCCCGTGTTTTTCTATTGAAGATTGCCATAAATGGGTGACGTAGGCAAGTAGATCTCCAGTAGATCTTCGGTGGCGAAAGCCGTATTGTCGATCGTTGATGATTCCTGAGCTCTCCAGATATTTGATGAGCTCAATATTGATGGCTTTCTCCATCACTTTGGAGATTACTGATAACAGGGCAATGGGCCTGTAGTTGTTGGGCAGGTTCTTGTTTCCCTTTTTGGGGATTGGTT
Source organism: Phaedon cochleariae (assembly GCA_918026855.4). Taxonomy (NCBI): domain Eukaryota; kingdom Metazoa; phylum Arthropoda; class Insecta; order Coleoptera; family Chrysomelidae; genus Phaedon; species Phaedon cochleariae. The sequence continues at coordinate 27,697,879 of OU896714.1, read as the reverse complement.
GGACTCTAGCTGTCTTCCAGCATGATGGAAAAATACCCGACCTGTACGAGATGGTAAACAACTTGCAGAGAATCGGTGTTAATTCTGGTGCACATTTTTTGAGGATAATGGGTGGAATTCCATCAGGACCGTTAGCCTTATTCGTTTTGAGACCAAGCAAAATTCGTCTGATAGTGCGTTGACGGAAGACGATTTCGGGCATTCGACTCTCAACGGGTGGAATGTCTGGCGGCAGTTTTCCTTGGGAATCTACTGCCCCTTGTAACAATCAATTAGTAGCACACGGCCGACTGCTCCGTAAGTTTTATGATGAATATTTGCTGCGTTGGGCCAATGAAACCACAATTCTCCAGTCTTAACAGAAGGAATTCAGTATATTCATGGAAATCCAATGATCAATTTCTCTAACAAGGTTTCTTGTATCAGAAAAATAGGGCACAAGATATTAAGTTCTGAAGATTGACAAAGTATCATCGATTACACTTGTTGATTCAAAATTGGCATCCCTATTCAATGGAACCACACTCAAGAGAGAACCCGCTTGGGAGAGGAATTTCAACTTCATCAGCGTGTCTCGGAGGTGTCACAGTTCACATTCAATGCAGAAAATGAAGTGATCAATATATCTGTTTTTTTAAACAATGAAAGTCCCACAGTCGGTCGACCACGAAGATTTTTTTTCATGAGTAGTGTAACTAGTTTTGGCCAGAGGCCATGATCAGATACAAAGAAGATATATTCGGGAGTATTCAGAATATAATCCTCAAAGACATTGTTGAGGAGTCAGGAAAGAGTCGAAGAATCGATATACTAATCTCAACAACACATATATCGAGAACAAAAAATTAAATCAAGAGCTTAGGTCAAATTTCACATTATTTCCAGTCCTGAATTCAAATAAGGTTCGAATCTGGAAAAAGTCCAGTGAAACCAGATCAGCATCATATTATTGAGAAAGAACATTGGTACAATTTGATAAGAACTTTGAATGATTTTCTATGCTCTGATTCCGATACTCCGGCAATAGGAGGAGTTACAATCATCACGATTGAGTTTATAAACTTCAGATTTTCTAGAAGTTGGAATATTGTCATTGGTTTTCACTGATAAGGTTTTGGAGTTGAAGTGAATTTTGAATGGGATATCGGAATTGAAACTTGAAAACAGTTTTTTCAATTGAACAGAGTAACTGCCGAAGTAATGTGAAGATCTGAGCAATGGCAGCGCTGTTATAACATGTGTATGGAATTTATACCATAAGTGTTACTTTGCTAGTTCTTTGTAGTTTTATTCAGTTTTGTCTGACTTTCCTTTCACACAATGAATCAGAACCAATTTAGTTTTGAAATCTGTTTATTTATTATTTAACAAAAGTCTTTTTCTCTGGAAACCAGATCCCTGGAAACTATATCCATGGAAACCTAATTGCATCGTAGTTTTATTCTAAATATGAAACAGGATGTTTCTTCGTTTCTTCAAAATGCCCCCAGCCTTGAAAGAGTTGACTTTCAAAAAAAACATGATTTTGAATAGTTATTGATTAGTCGGTAAACAGCATTTCTTGAAAAAGGATCTCTTCATAATGCCACTGTGCGTTTTGATGGTCGCGACTCTTGTTATTCCATCAGAACCAGGATGTAGTTGAACAATTCGTCCTAACTTCCAGTTGACTGGCGAGGTGTTGTCCTCTTTGATGATGACCAAAGATCCGACGGTTAGCAATAATCTGTTCGTTTTCCACTTGACTCGTTGTTGCAGCTCTGAGACATATTATTTTGACCAGCGGGTCCAAAAATGTTTTTGAAGTTGCTGACCAGCGGGTCCAAAAATGTTGTTTAAGTTGCTGAACTCGTTGAAATCGTGATAATCGGTTTTTTTCTATTTCTACCAAACTTGGATCTGGTAGAGTCGTCAACTTTCTACCGATGAGGAAGTGAGCCGGCGTTAGAGGTTCGAAGTCATTAGGATCAGAAGATAGAGTAGTTAAAGGTCGAGAATTAAGGATAGCTTCTATTTGTGTGAGTGTTGTATAAAACTCTTCAAAGGTTAAAACTGCCTTAGACATTACTCTCTTCATATGATATCAAAAAGACTTGATTCTAGACTCCCATAAGCCTCCAAAATGTGGGCTATACGGAGGAATGAATTTCCAATTCACATCTCCGTTTATTATTGACGTGGTGAGTGTCTCATGATGGTTTGAAAGGAAAATTCCTAAATTATTCAGTTCATTTCTAGCTCCAATAAAAGTTATTCCATTATCTGAAAAGACCGTTTGTAGTTTTCCTCTTCTGGAAGTGAAAAGTCTAAAAGTAGCTGAAAAAGCCTCTGTAGTTAAATCAGAAACTATTTCCAGATGAATCGCTTCCGTCATAAAGCAAATGAATATACAAACATAAGATTTTGACTGTCTATTTCCACGACCTTTCCGGTCTTTGATTATAAATGGCCCTGCATAATCAACACCACATCTAAAGAATGGTGGCATAGGCTCTATCCTTGAACTCGGTTAGGAACCCATCAATGGAGTTGTTCGAACAGGATTTGTTCTAAAGCATTTAATACTTATGAATTATTTTCTTGGCTAAATTCCTGCCTGATAATGGCCAATAAGTTTCACGAATTACTGAAAGCATCAACGTAGGACCTGCATGTAATAATCTTATATGTTCGTATGAAAAAATCAGTTTTGTTAGTATATGTTTAGATGATAATAGCATTGGATGCTTTTTGTTATATTTGAAATTTGATAGCTGCAAACGACCACCATCTCTTATGATACCTTGTTGATCGAGAAAGGCATTCAATGATGAAATTCTATTTCGACACTTATTTGAACTACCTTTCACCAATTCTTGAATTTCATCAGGAAAGCTTTTATGTTGGGACAGTCTTACGAGACACTTCATTGATTCTTGAAGTTCTTGTGTTGTCAGAAATGCAGTTTTCTGATCTCCATTATTTTTACAGTTGTATGAAAATCTGAAACAATACGATATGACCCTCTGTAATTTGACCAGGCTAGAGAATTTTTCAAATATGAAAGTTGCTGTCTTGTTTGTAATTATGAAGCTATTGATATCTTTCTTCATTTCTGGTAATTCACGAACTGTAGGTGTTAATTTTGGAAAATAACATTGATCATTGGATGACCGAACTAGACCGTGCCACCACAGATATGAGTCTTTCAATTTATTCGCTTTAATTCCTCTCGACAGCATGTCTGCTGGATTCTCATCGGTTCTGATATGATGCCAGTGTTGAGTATTTGTTATTGACTGAATTTGGGAAACACGATGGGCTACAAAAGTTTGTAATCGATTTGATGGCGTATTGATCCAGCCCAGTGTTATTGTTGAATCTGACCAGAAAAATAACCCGTTGAAATTCAATTTTAGTGAGGTTAATACTTTATTTGTCAATTTTGCTAATAGAAGTGCAGCACATAATTCAAGTCTTGGAACAGTCAATACTTTGAGAGGTTCTTGAACATAACAAATAGACTTTGATCTCGTTACTTGATGTAAGTGTTCTAATGTAAATGCATGCCCCATATGCAACCTGAGAGGCATCTGAAAACCCATGCATTTGAATAGAATGATTATTATAGAATACTCTTCGAGGAATTTTTATATCATTGAGGATGTTGATCCTAAAATCTTGCCAACTGTTTTTCAAATCTGTTGGCAAAGTTTCATCCCACCCTAGCTTATGAGTCCAGAGTTTTTGTATAAATATCTTGCCTGATATGATACAAGGGCCTAATAATCCTAAAGGATCAAATATACGAGAAATATCGGAAAGAATAAATCTTTTACTGATTTTTGTTGAACAAGCTTCTGTCCCAATATGGTACATTAGCTCATCTCCTTTACTGGACCAATATAGACCCAGTGTCTTTTTGGTTTCATCAATATTAAAACGAATGATATCGTCATTTGAATCTCCTGAAAGTTGTTTCAATACATTCAAATCATTAGAAACCCATTTACGCAGATTCATGCAAGCATTCTTCAGAATAGATGATATTTCAGTGCCTAATTGGATTGCTTGTTCTGGGGTATCAGCACCAGTCAGTAAATCATTTACGTAAAAATCGTGAGCAATTGCATTTGCAGATATTGGATATTTTTCGATGTTTTCTTTGGACAATTCTGCTAAACAGCGAATTGAAAGAAACGGCGCTGATGATGTACCGTATGTCACAGTGTTGAGTGTGTATGCTTTGATTTCTTCATCAGGATTAGATCGCCAAAAAATTTGTTGCAACGATCGTTGACTAGGGTGTACTAGTATTTGACGGTACATTTTCTCTACATCCGCACAAATAACAACTTTATAGATTCTGAACCGGAGTATTATTGATAAAAGATCATCCTGTATAATTGGACCCACCTTCTGGATGTCATTGAATGATAATTCAGAACTAGTGGAAGCTGAACCATTGAAAACAACTCTCAACTTCGTAGTTGAGCTGTTTTCATTGATAACACCATGGTGAGGAAAGAAATATGAGACTGATGAAGAATCGGGGCTTGTTAATGACATGTGCCCTAATGCTTCATACTCTGCTAAGAATTGAAAATACATTTCTTTGAGTTTAGGGTCATTGAGAAATTTCTTCTCCAAGTGGTGGAATCTTCGGAGAGCCATTTGTCTAGAATCGCCCAGTGCTGATGGAGAATCTTTCAAAGGAATAGTGACAATGAACCTACCATTTGTATCTCTAGTGATAGTTTCACTGAAAATATCTTCACACATTTTCTCTTCGCATGAGAATATTGATGAATTTGATGATGGGATTTCTTCAACTTCTCAGAATTTCGATAGTTGTTGTTGAATATCAATTTTTGTCGAGAAATTACAACTCGAATATGTTATTGACGAAGACGTTGTAACTGGACCTGACACGATCCATCCCAGTCTCGTTTTTTGTAAAATAGGTTGATTATGGCCCAAGGATATCTGACCAACAGATAATAAGTGGTAAAATACATTCACTCCTAGCAGAATGTCAATAGATCCTGATATATTGAACTCTGGATTTGCTAATTTTATATGAGGAGGAATCATAAGTGATGAAACATTCACATTATTACTCGGAATATTATTGCTGATTTTTGTGATTACGAGACAAGACACTGACATCGTGGAGTCATGATGAAGTGACTCAAATGAAATGTCACATTTTTCAGTGACATCTGATACAGAGTGTCCTATTCCTACAATTGAAATATGGAAAGGATAAGTTGGCAAACCTAATCGATGGCAGAAGTCAGCTGTAATGAAGGATGATTGGGAGCCGCTATCGAGTAAAGCTGTGCATATATGAGATTTTCCAGAACAATCCTTCACTCGAATCATGGCTGTTGATAAAAGAACTTCAACTGGATAATCGATATTATAAATGGATAATGCAATTAAATTAGTACTTGAATGTACGTTTGTGTTTTCAGTGTTCGTTTGTGATTCTTTCAGAATATCATTTTTATGTAATAGTGTGTGATGATTTGATTTGCTTTGCAGATACGGCAATGATATATTGATTTACAGTCTTTGAGGTGATGATTGTTTCTCAAACAATTTGAGCACAGATTCAGTTTATTAACATGATTCCATCTTTCATCGATAGAACATTTCAAGAAATTGGTACAGTAATTAATATGATGGGCATCCTTACAGAATGCACATTTCATGTCTACGTTTGATTGATGTTTGTATGTGTTAGCATTTGGTTTTCTGACAAAAGAATATTGTTGTTGATTTGAATGATTTTCTTGGTTTATAGCTTTGAATGAATAGTTTTGCTTTGGTGTGTATATCTTCTGTTTTGTATGTCCTTGTTTGTCTTTGTTGTTAAAATCAATTGTCTCTAAGAGATCAGCTCTGTTTTTTATGAATGTTTTGAACTCTCCTAGTGAAGCAAGTTCCTTTGATTTTTCTAGCTTTTTCCATTCACGATGAGTGTTTTTGTCAAGTTTTTGATTGATTAGAAATACCAACAATGTGTCCCAATGACCAACTGGTTAATTTAATTGTTGTAATGCACGTAAATGTTTAGAAATATTGTCTGAAAATTCTCGAAGTTCACTCGAACATGGATTCGTAATTGGAGACATGTTCACTAGTGAATTCAAATGGCTATAAATGAGAAATTTGCTGTTGTTATAACGTTCACACAAAGTTGCCCATGCGATATCATAGTTTTCATTGGAAACCTCTATCGAATAAATAACTTGGCGAGGTTCACCCTGTAATTGCGCTCTCAGATAATGAAATTCAGATACTTCCGAAATTTCAGGATTTTTGTGGATCAAAGAGTCAAATGTGTCTGAATTTCAACCACTGCTCATATTCTCCGTAAAATTTCGGAAGTTCTATTTGTGGTAGCTTCAAACATGAAAACGGAGTAGAAATGTTACTGAAGCCAGCAATCTTATCAACTGAAATAACAGTATTGAATGTTTTAGAATTACTCTGAATAATATTGTCAGCTCCTGGACAGAATTTGTGAAAATCGTTTTCAAAAGGATATTTGTTCATCAACATCATCAGCCAAGATTTCTATTTCTGATTGACACTGATCGAATTCTACATATAGAGCTTCTTGCCTTGATAATCTTGATTTCAATTCATTTACGGTTACGCTATCTAGCGATTCACCATTAGGTAAACTTTCATACGAAATTCTCAAATTATCTAAATACTTTTTGAAAAGAGTTATTCTAGATTTCAGTACACCTCGTTTGCGAATTAAAACGTTAAAGGTTTCAGGCATTCTGTTCTCAAAAATTCACACAAATGAATGAGTAGGAATGGGTTTAGTATAGAATGTTGAGTATGGGATATTTGAAGACTGAATGGGATTGATTAGATCTCCAAAAGTAGTAAGATTGATGAAAGCAAGAAGAAAACTATGACAAGACAGTTGTTGAGCACTGAATATAATATAGTATAGGTTGGAAGGAGTTAGATACCGACTCACTTCGAAAATTATGTTGTTATGTTTCTTCTCTGATAGGTATTTGATCGATCTTCTGACTAGGTACTTTGATGCCTTGGTTGAATCAGCATACATACATTGGATCGGTTGGATCTTGATGAGTTTAACGTTCGAAGTTCTTGGAAAGGCTTTTATATTGGAATCCGGCGTCGAAGGACCACTAAATGTATGGAATTTATACCATAAGTGTTACTTTGCTAGTTCTTTGTAGTTTTATTTAGTTTTGTCTGACTTTCCTTTCACACAATGAATCAGAACCAATTCAATTTTGAAATCTGTTTATTTATTATTTAACAAAAGTCTTTGTCTCTGGAAAACAGATCCCTGGAAACTATATCCATGGAAACCTAATTGCATCGTAGTTTTATTCTAAATATGGAACAGGATGTTTCTTCGTTTCTTCAACAACATGATAATCTGAATTCCGTGTGAAAAACATTGATACTCACAGATGGGACTTCCGAATTCACAGAGAACCTTCTGCCACAGATACTGTCATTTTCTATCGATTCAACCCAGATCTGAGCAATGGCAGCGCTGTTATAACATGTTAATCTGAATTCCGTGTGGAAAATATTGATACTTACAGATGGGACTTCCGAATTCACAGAAAACCTTCTGCCACAGATACTGTCATTTTCTATCGATTCAACCCACACTAATCTCATAAACTGTTCAACTGTTCCTTCCATAGAGCTTTCGTTTTGCCACTTTCTGATTCAGGCTTCAATAGTGAAATCAATATAATGAAACAAATTGCAGTAGTGTATTGCGACAGTTTGATTAGGTGTCCATCAAGTTCTCGAACTGTCGCAGGCAACAGGGAGTCTAGTTGAGGTTTAGCAGTCTTTCCGAGGTTCACAAATGTTGACAATGACCAGGAGGTGTTGTCGCCAAAGATTCACCTTGTTACCTGTGCTTCTACCTGTCTCACCTGTGTGACCTACTCAATTACGATATACCTTGTCACCTGCGTTCGTCTCAACTACTACACCTATTGCTGAAAAATTGAATACGTGTACGTTACTCGATTTATTGACAATGACCAGAGGGTTGGATGATACTGAAATAACTTTTTTTCTGCTCTAATCACCTGTTTTGCCTGAATTACCGGTTCCACCTCCTCAACTTATTTCCCTGTATTACCTGTTTCACCTGTATCACTTGTCCAAATCTATGAATCAACCTGAATATGAATATCTGGTGGAATCAAACCAATGAGAGGTATGGAATTTCATGCATTCAGTGCCAGTGATAGTATTATGCATCCGTCAGAGGCTAAAGCATATTCGATATTGATATTCGAATATGTTGCATGTGACAACCAAGGAGTAATTCGTGAACACTTAAGTATGTCTAGACACGCATAAGTAGCCCCCTTTTACTCAAATCAGAGCTACGCTAGAATTCCTGCACACCTGATCAGAAATAACTGTAACTCCTCAATTTTATTCAAAATGGATGATATGAATTCACGTCACGTTAATGTAGACCATTTGGGGTGAGATATGACATTTGATGAATTCAAAAGTATTTGTTCGTTAGGCTAAAAGGATCCATATGTAATCTCATCAATATTCAAAGATTGTAAGATCAATGGAGGTCGCTATCTAGAAGGAATTGAACTCATGTGAACTCAAAGGTGAAGTCTCACATGACATTGTACTCCTGGAACCCAAGCTGATCAGAGCTAATGAGCTATACGATCGAAGCTGATAAGATACCCGATCGAAGCTGATCAGAATCCCGATCGAAGCTGATCAGAGCTGATCAGATACCCGATCAAAGCTGATCAAAGCTGATCAGAATCCCGATCAGAGCTGATCAGAATCTCGATCAGAGCTGATCAGATACCTCATGCTGACCTGTTCAACAAACGGAAGAATAAATTAGAATAAGAAGGAGATCATGAAGAGGTGCATAGCTTAACAGAATCGGTGAGCGATGAATTAAATATTTTGAGTGAGGAGGAATGGTGCATGAGAACATGTTCGATCCTATTACGAAACACCTAGGAAGTATCGGTCAGCAACAACATCAACAACAAATTTCATATGAGGAAAATGCTGCAGAGCAACTCGATTTCTTCGAATTACCATTCATGATGAAACCTTAGAGGGATTTACTGGACTATGAGTTACCTAGGAACATTGAAGAGCTGGAGAGTAAGCCTAAAATCCTTTGCCGTCTATTCTTGCAACTCCCCACATTCGCAGATTTCGAAAATGATGAACCAAATATTGAGGATGATTATGAAAATAACGAACCTAGTGAGTTGAAACAGTCGATCTCAGAGGATATAGAATCTGATGAAGATAATCAACAGCCAGAAACACCATCAGCCAATCGCCTCTAATCTACCTTACCCATTGTAGAGCTAACCAAACGCAGCGCTAACCCAACGTTGAGCTGGATAACATAGAGCTCACCCAACGTAGAAATAACCCAACTTAGACCTTACCTGACCTAACCCAACGTAGAGCTAACCCAACGTAGAGCTAACCCAACGTGGACCTAAACTGACCTAACCCAACGTAGAGCTAACTCAACGTAGATCTGAGCCAACTGAGAACTTACCTTACCGAACCCAACGTAGGACTAACCCAACGTTGACCCAACCCAACGTAGACCTGACCTAACATAACCCAATGATATGGATCATGGATATCACACAAGGAACGTATGCTGACTATCTAGAGCGATATAATCCTTTACTCAGAAAATATATCGAAATTATGTAACAAGATGAGGACAAAAAGAGTGTCATTATAAGTATGGAGTGAGATTAGTCAGGAATACTGAGAAGCTGATGATTGGTGATTATATAATACACATTGAAGGATCCAATGAAATTCTCAAGAATAAGAGGTACGAAGGTACTCAAGGTTTATACGAGCTATTGTTCGAAAGATCCCCTCATAGTTTCGCGAGAAGATATGCAAGATAATAAGCAGATAGTGACGAAAACTAATGCCCATTAGAGATATTACAAGGCAAATGTGCAAGTGGATGGCAGTAAGCTACAAGAGTATATGAGAATCATTGCTTCAATAGCGAGTTCTTTCCCTATTGTCGAAGGAATGTTGATTGAAGTGACTGATAATGAGAAAAATTACACTCGATGGGCTGATCCAAATGAAGTTTGCGACAGATTACGATTACTGTTGGCTTCGAAGTCAGCAGGGTACACTGGTCATACCAACGGAATGAACAGCAGTTGAGCAGTTGCGTGAAGCTACCATTATCATTGCATTGAGAAAAAACGGCAATAATTGCTGAGAAACGAGTGGTTGGAGGTATCCACAAATCAGCTATAATCAATTTCAAAAGACGTGAAGTTATCATCAAAAAACTCGATGATCTTCTTCTAGCCGATTTGGTGGAAATGATACCATATGCAAGTGAGAACCAGTGTTACAAATATATATTGGCTGTGATGAGTTGCTCCTAGAAATTCATTTGGGCAATCCCTTCGAGGAATAAATCGAGTACAGAAGGGAATGAAGCCATGGGAATCATTCTCAAAGAGCAGTGTTCTCACAATATACAAAAAGATCGAGGCACTGAATTTTTCAATAAAGAATCGAAAAATCTCATGAAACAATATGGTGTGCATCATTTCAACACGTTCAGCAAGAAGAAGGCATCTATTGTTGAACGAGTCAACCAGACATTGAAGAATATGATGTGGAAAGCATCCAGTCTACAGAGCAACTACGAATGGGTAAAATTACTGAAGAAAATTGTTGAAAAATATAACAATACAATACACAGGACTATAAAGATGAAATCCTCTAACGTGTTTGGGAGGAATAAAAAAATGCTACTACCAACGGTATAACCGGCTCAAAGTTGAGGGTTTGGATCGTAACTCCAAAATTGTTGATTATGTACGTATAGAAGATTCGTGGAGTTTTCGATGAAAAATATAACCCCAATTGTGTACTGAGATCTTCCGTATGAAAAGAGTTCACTTGAAAACCCCAGTTACCTACTTAGTGAAAGATGATCCTAACAAGATATTCTAGATGGAGATATTGTTGCGTTATGTTGCGCAAGGAAGACTATATGAAGGGCTAATCACGCTGTTGATTTTCATCATTCTCCTGTTGACTGCCCCCAACAGTTGAAGTTGTGGGTGTTTGCTTGAAAAAAATTGTTCATTATCGATGTCTAAAGTTCTCAGTATGGAAGAGACAACTTTTTGGAAAATCGTGATTTCGGTTGTGGACAATTGTGTGTGCCAACATAGATTCATCACTTCACATTTCATTACAATACAACTGTTCTCAAACATATTGAATGGACCACTCAGCATCTGCATCCATTGGAATAGAACCATAAGGAATCAGCTATCAACATAATATGGTGTAAACAAAAATGCGAATTCATCAAGAAATGCACTGGCTGTTACGAAGGAGATTAAATTCTGGAAAAGATGATATGGTTGAAGAGACTGCTGAAATTGAACAATATCATCGATCTGCATGAACAAGAATGTCCTGCAATTGAGGACTTGAAGTTATTTTCAATATCAAATCATTGCAACCAACATTCATATAATAATTCTAATTGTGCTTTGGAAAATGTATATTTGTTATGATACTGATACCTTCATTGTGAAAACGATGTGTATTTAGAATCTGATGAATTATGATAATCAAGATTCCGATAATATTATCCATATTATAACTCATCATTCACAAAATTATTGAACAACAACAACACAACAACAACAACAACAAAGACAAGTATAATCAATTTTCATTGACTACATCGTATTTGAAAACAATGAGTGGAAAAAAATCAATCAATGACCTCACTTATCAATCAAATCTGTGTCAACCCATGAATATATAATATCTGATGTCATTTCAACGAATTTGGGCTGAAACAAAACATGTCATCACACCTGGGGAATGAACAATTTCATTCGAGTTCCTACATCTTTCCTCTTCACTATTAGTATATACCACTGTCATGTGCCCACGATCATTCCTCTCCATGTTGATAGTGCTGATTCCTTCTTCCTGTTGTTGTTGTTGTTGTTGTTGTTGTTGTTGTTGTTGTTGTTGTTGTTGTTGTTGTTCTTGTTGTCGACCACTAGGCTGCAAGAATAACGTTATTCAGCCTGTTCTTGCTTTCCACCTCCGTAGGCAGCATCAGGAAATTCGTATACTGGCGAATCTTCCTCAGGTGGTGGTGGTAGTGGTGTTCATCTGGAAGTTGATGCCTGTTCTTTCCTGATCATGTTTTTCTGTGGTGGTGACGGCGCTGCTTCGTCTTCGACGGCCGCCACGAAGTTGAACCTTTTGACGATTTTCTGCAAGAGCATGAGCTCTTGCTCCGACTCTGCAAGCGCCCTGGTCCACTTTATAGGCAGGTGCCCAAATTTTTCCTGTGGGGTATTTATTGCCGGATTGTATCTCAAATAGATCAGCGTACGATCTTCAGATTTTTCAACGATATCATTCACACCGTATCTGAAAAAAAAAATGCATTTTTCATCCTCCATAATGATGGAAACTCATGATTGAATATGAAGATATAATGTAAGGAACATAAAATAATATGACAATAATATTGATGATAATAATAAATGAACTCACTTGAACAACTGTTTCATAAAAACCAGTGCCATGTCAATTGAAAACGATTTTTTGTTTTCTACGTTTACAACAAGGGTTGTTGGGATGCCTGCCATATTGTTGGTTAACTCGAAGAACTGCTTCATGGTTGTGATAGTGAAATCAGCAAAGATGATACTATTTATACTCATTCAAGAATTCTCAATCGATACAAAACATCGACATATATTTCAATTATCTCCAAGTTGATCCAAAGTATCAAATTTCAATCATTACACATGTGTGCATTTCCTTCAAAAAGTATGATATCGACTTGTTATTCTCATCGTCGGTATCGAGACGAAATTCTTATCATCCTCGATAACTGCGGAACTCGAACATGTCGATAACTCTAGAGGTCTTTCAAATAGGTCAACATTTGCTTTCATCAGTTCGATTCTGCATCCAGCTCAGGTTGCTTCTGTTAAATTACCTCTAGTTACCCAAAAGTTGAAGAGAAAAATACCTTCCTCCTTTCCCTATTCTTCCAAGGTACGCCCGTTGTGTTTAGAACATTATGAGGATTCTCTCTCGTGCGCACCAAGCGATGAAAAAACTCATGCATAGCTTGCACTCGCCAGGAATGGTGGAAAAGTGTATCCAGTTATATCTTATTCCAATAAGGAAATCTTTAATGAAGAGAATAAATAATGACACATTATTGAACTGACCATATATCTCAACACAAATATAAAAATGATCTATCACCGTCTCAATACAGACAATTCCGAGCTCTCCAGGAATTGCACTATACCACAGAAAGTGATCGATAACGAACAGAGGTGAATGGTGACGACACGGCCCAGCCAAAGGTGGGTGTATCGACCTTTGACCTCTTCTGATTAAATAACAATAATCGAGTAGATTCTGTAAGAGAAGATCTATGGATGACGAACAAATTAACCCTGAGAGTTGAAGCATATAGATTCATCTATTCACCTACTTTATTCATGGAGAAAATGATACATACGAATATAGGGGATACATTTGTGAGTGCGTAAAACAACTAACCAAGTTGATGGCAGTACAATGATACAACCGATGATTCGACAGATTCAAAAAAGGACATGCATCATAAAGTCAATTTCACCATACTCTAAATTTGTATGCCTTTTTTTGAGACTAATCCATTTGGGTATATTTTTGATCACAAATATATTGACCTTACATCATATTATTATGCTATCAGTAGTGATACTTTGAATTCTTCAATGCGAAATTACAAAAAATGTCAGTTTGACAATGGACATGATCCAACCGCGAAGCGAAAGGATTATTTTGTTAAACTGACACGATTTGTTATCATGCAGGTAGTTTAGGATATACAGTGTGTCCCAAGACCAGTAGGACAGTTGAATATCTCCTGAACCAATAGGAATTTTCGGAATATTATAATTCCACATCATATCGCATCATGAGTGCTAACTTCAGGAATGACTAAAATTTTATACGAGGGGCGCAAGAAAGGCTCACAAAATCGAACATCAATTTTTTCAAATGGAACACCCCATATATTTCAACATATCTGAATTCTCATCCCTCTAGGCTAATTATCAGTTTTCTTTTTTTGAAAATCCGACAAGGCGTTGCCAAGTTTTACTAGTGTTTCATGAAATTTTTTTAGACATACCGATCATTCATACTACTGAGAATTTATGGAATCATTCAAGACTGTTGGTAGTCGGTAGCATATTTTATCATATGGAATACTCATCTTCTCCGAAAGTTATACAGGGTGGTCAGAAATATTATATGATTCTCACGAAATTCGAACTTTCTTCACATCAATTTTTTAAATAGTGCACCCTACAATATGTATAATTTTATATCATGTTATGAAAAACTTTGAAATGAGCCTTGTAGCAAAGAAAAGGCAATTCGAACATTTATAATCAAATTATTGTGCCCAATTATTCGTCCAGTCAGTTTTTTTTCTTTGGGACTGTTTTTTTAGTAGTCAAGTACAGTTGAATAAATAGTTCACTGCATTTTTTTTTATTTGCGTTTGTTGATGATGAAATTCACATCTCTCTTTCACAACTATTGACCATAAGCAATCATACCACCAATGGGAATAATGGGCTATAAAATCATACGGGTGCACTATTTGAAAAATTGATGTGAAGAAAGTTTGAATTTCGTGAAAATCATATAATATTTCTGACCACCCTGTATAACTTTCGATGAAGATGAGTATTTCATATGATAGAATATGCCACCGACTACCAACAGTCTTGAATATTCCCATGAATTCTTAGTAGTATGAATAATGGGTTTGTCTGCAACTTGGTATAACTTTCAATTTTCAAAAATAGAAAACTGATAATTAACCTAGAGGGATTAGAATTCAGATATGTTGAAATATATGGGGTGTTCCATTTGAAAAAATTGATGTTCGATTTTGTGAGCCTTTCTTGCGCCCCTCATATAAAATTTTGTCATTCCTGAATTTAGCACTCATGATGCGATATGATGTGGAATTATAAAATTTTGAAAATTCCTGTTGGTTCAGGAGATATTTAATTATCCCACTGGTCTAGGGACACACTGTATATAACCTTGAATAGTTTGAAGTTCAGAAAGTATTCGATGTGATTATTCCTTGAGTAGTCCTGAATCAACGTCGACATTTCACGAGCCGATTTGTTTTTATGTTAATATATAATTTGGATTATACAGAAATAATTCTGAATTTCTGATTGGTGTGTATGTATATCCACGTCGATTCGTGATTATAAAACGTGGCTCAATCCAATTGAACGTTCTTACTGGTTCAAAATCATATGAAGGAAATAATTGAATGTATTACGAGCATATTTATGATTATCGGAATACAAATTCCTTCGATTTTGAGAAACAAACTATGTAGCTTGTAAGCTACAAGAGTGCCGGGCAAGAGTGTTTTTGCCTATTGCAATATAATTGGTCACGAAAAATGGAAGAAATCATTGGTTATCAACGAGTTATATTTGTAAAGATCATTTCACCCATCATTTCATCGATAAAACGAAAGTTTTATCTTTCACCCTTATATGCAGTTGTTGCTTTATGGAAGTAAAAATCAAAGAATTCAGGGCGTGGCCACTGACATATCGATTCGCAGTGTGATTTACACGAAGTGCACGAAAGTCTACACTATTTGTTAAAACAAATGAAGTTAGCAATTCACTCATGGATGATATTAAAGGTGTTAAAAATGCCGATCAGATTCTAGTTCTCTTCGATACAAATAAAAGTGCGTACCTATCACCATTTTGGTGTTGAGTTTCTGATTATGAATATATTTGACATCCAAGACAGCCTGCTACTCGTGAATTATCTTGTTATATTTTCGATCAAATTAACAATGAGAAAGCGGAATACAAAATCGGTCCAGTAGTCAATCAACAGACGAAACACAGAAACGAAAAAATCATATTTTCGATTTTCAATATAGATATCCCAACCAAACAGGAACGTGTGTTCTTCAATGAGTGGAATAATAGCTGTTAGTGAAATATCAGAACAAAACAAGTTATGAATTATGAAATGATTTACTCAATAAAATTTTCTTAGAAAAAGAAATACCACACTCTTGGCCTAACATAAAAATATTTCATTTCCATGAATAAGGGCCAGGCGAATACTCAAACAACCAGAGTTTCATATCTTCGATGAGTCATGAAACAAAACTGCTCATACACACCTCATTAACAACAGAATCACAAACTTTGATGGAAACCCTGACAAACTACCAGAGTGTCAGGCAGGATTTCACGCAATGAGAAGCTGTGATGACAATATCCTCGTTTCATCAACACTAATGAATAAATACCTACGTTTTCCGAACAAAAAACTGCTCACACTTTTTGAAGATTCCACGAGAGCATTCGACACGCTGAAATGTAGTGGGGAAAAATATTTGCTAATAGTATAAGCGCAAAGATCGTTACGATCCTGAAATCATCGTACAGGTCAGCAACTCTGTCGATTGAACAATATGATGAAAATGTCAAAATAAATCAAGATAACCGAAGAGGTTCCACTAAGAAAAACTTTGAGTCCGTCAATTTTCTAATAATTCATTTCTGATAGCAACCAATACTCTAGAGAACCTGGTGCCAAAGGGGTTTCTCTAGATGATGAGGGATAGTGAAAATATGCTACTATGTGCTGATGACCTAGTACTTTTTGCAGAATTCCGAATTGAACTAATAGGAAACCTGATACCATATTATGTTAATCTGAAACTTGGGTTGATTCATCAAAATGGTGATATTCCGTAGGCGCCCAATTATTGGTTATCAATCCCAATTAGTTTATATATATACTGCAATAGAGCTATCTTACACGTACCTACGAATACTGGTTTCTCCTTTTTCTTCAGCTTATTCTTGAATAATTTCATGTTGTAAGATCAAAGAGCCAGATTCTTCCAACGGTTGGTACTGAGAACAATAAATTGCTTCAGATCTTTCTTCAAATTTAGAACAACTTTGTATAATGATGTCGTGATTCCTACTTCCAGATATGCAAGTAAGTTATGTACCCTTATCAGCTGAGGCGGCAAGAAAGAAGACTCCCGTTCTAGGAAATCGCCGCCTGAAGCCGACCTTATAAATTCATGCTAATTACGCTCATCATTCATTCTGTATTTTGCACTTTTCACATACACTTGTCACATTCGAAAATAAAATCTTGTTTTTAAAAACCTATTTCGAGTTTTCGAAATCATATCTGGCGCAGACGGTAGGATATCGGTGCAGTTATCGATCGAAAATCACGCGGTATTGTGACCGGTTTCGACGAAAAACGTGGATTTCAATCCTTCGGCACCGGTATTTCGGAAGATTGAACTTTTCGAGTGAACGGCATCCAAAAAGGCATTGAGTTTTCCTGAGGATCCATCGACGAGCTGTTGAAGAGTTGCAGACCAACCGATACAGAATCAATCATCGACAGCAGGAGGAAGAGGAATATTGGTAAGAGTCAAATTCCCTGCATCCTTTCTGTTGCCCTATCATTTTTCCCTGGTTAGGAAATTTTGATTATTGCAAATAAGTTACTTAGTAAGAAATAATATTTAACCCACTTGAAATATAATAATTTGTTCATGAACGGTGATCAAACAGTTGACGATTTGATTAATAATTTTAACGAAACATTAACGATTTCAAATAGAACAGCTAATACTAATAGGACTGAAACAATGAGTGAACCAAATTTGAGTATGCTGAAAATGTTTGTAGACACGATCCCAAATTATGACGGGAATGCCAGCACACTTCATAGTTTTATTTCATCCTGCGATTATCTGTTTGAAACATATCACGCTCAAACGCAAGACGCAGTATTAAAAAATTACTTAAACAGAGTTGTTCAAACAAAATTGATAGGTAGAGCACAATTGTTAGTAGGTTGTCGGCCCGAATTGAATTCATGGAATTTAATAAAGGCCGCGCTAACACAATGCTTTGGAGACAACAGGAGCTTCGATTGTTTAGAGCAAGATTTATTTTTGGCCAGACCTTTCAAAAACGAGTCACCTCTTGATTTCGGAAAAAGGTTACAGGTTTTGAGAAGTACTCTCGCCCAAAAAATAAATTCACAAAGTCCAACTCAAATGGATATAGCTACTAAAACAGTTTACATGAAACAATACGAAGGAGCTTGTCTCAGGACTTTTATTAGAGGTTTACATGGACATTTGCAGACAATAGTTAGATTGAGAAACCCTGATTCTCTAGAATCGGCAATGAACATTATTGTCGAAGAAGAAAATTTTCAATACACGCAAAATCCTTCAGAATTTAATACAATTCAAGGTCAAAAATCATCATTTGAGCCAAACTTTCCAAATACACAAAATTTTAGGACCCAAAACCCACAAAATTTTAGAAATAACTACCAACAACAGCAACATAACTATTCTCAGAGAAATTTACCTGCAATTCAACAAAGACCTCAACATTTTTCAACAAGAATGCAATTTCCTAGTCAACCGATAAATATCCAGCCACGAGCGGACGTCCAAAGAACCTATCCGACTAATAGACAGGTTTTTGGGCCTCCCAGAAACGTTTTCAAACCAACTGGGCAAATACCCAGAGATAGGCCAGAACCGATGTCCACAACATCGAGAAACACATTTTCGCGTCAAAATAACCAATTTCCCCGAAATAATAACTATTTTCGACCAACCGGTCCCCCAAATTTCACATCTCAAGAACTTTACCAAATTGAAGACGAAACAAACCAACAAGTAGAGACACACGACCCAAGTGACCAACAACCTGGACAAAATCTTGCTATTGAGGAACAATCTTATTATCAGAATAACGAATATCATGGTAACGAATATCAAGATAACGAATATCACGATCGCGAATACGAAACACTTGAAAATTTTCAACAGGCAGAGCCGAATCACCGCAACACATAACTTTCGAAATGCATACGGAATTATTAAAAAATAATGTACCTTACATAAAAATTAACAATCCACCCATGAAATTATTAGTTGACACGGGCTGTTCCCATTCTATTATGCGACCAAAAATAGCAGAAAAGTTCTTTCCTGACAAAATTTATCACTCAGTATCAAGAATTAAAACAGGCATAGGAGAAAAAGAAGTTATTTTCAAAGCAGATATTCCAGCATTTAGAGAGTTGAATTCTAACCATGATATTTCCTTCATTTTATTCGACTTCCATGAATATTTTGATGGCATTTTAGGTTTGGGAGAGTTGTTGAAAATGAATTTGAATATAGATTTAACAAATAGATGTCTAGTGAATGATATCTCTTCAATTCCCATTTTTTATCGCGAACCAGAAAAAGAAAAATATATTGTGTCAGTAAATTCTCATGAAGTAGCTTCTATTCAGATTCCAGTTTCTCAGTACAACGGTGACATAATAATTCCCGAACAAACTCTAGACGGCCTTTACCTACCTGAAACGCTAACAACCGCAAAACACGGTTTTGCAAAAACCGACGTGTACAATTACACAGACGACCAGATAACAATAGAACTTGATATGCCCATGAATGTTTACTGTTTTCCTGATAGCCATAAAGACAATTTCTATATATTTCATTTCGATGACATTTTATCTTTCAACAAATTAGACGAATCTGATGTACAGGACGGTGCTAAACTCGTCAGATCCGACCATCTTAACCCTGAAGAAAAATCCGCTCTTATAAAACTTTGCCGCGAATTTTCAGACATTTTCCACCATGAAAATGGAAAACTGACTTTCACTAACAGGGTGAAACATGAAATTAGAAGTACTGACGAAATACCAGTACATTCTAAATCATACAGGTATCCATTTGTTCACAAAGACGAAGTACAAAAACAGATAAACAAAATGCTAGACGACGGAATCATTCGACCGAGCCAAAGTCCATGGAGCAGTCCTATTTGGATTGTCCCCAAAAAGCTAGACGCAAGCGGTAAGCAAAAATGGAGAATAGTTGTTGACTATCGTAAAGTCAACGAGAAAACTATTGACGACCGATACTCATTGCCAAACATCACTGATATTTTGGACAAACTGGGCCGCTGTCAGTACTTCTCCACACTAGATCTCGCATCAGGTTTCCATCAGGTAGAAATGCATCCAAACTCTATCGAAAAAACCGCTTTCAGTGTCGAGAATGGACATTTCGAGTATCTCAGAATGCCATTCGGACTCAAAAATGCACCCGGTACCTTCCAAAGGGTGATGGACAACGTGCTGCAAGAAATACAAGGCAAGGTGTGCCTCGTGTATATGGACGATATTATAATTTTTTCATCTAGCCTAAGTGAACATATCGCCAACATAAAATTAGTTTTCGAAAAACTTCGCGAGTCAAAATTGAAGATCCAATTGGATGAGTGCGAGTTTCTGCGCAAGGAAGTCGAGTTTCTAGGCCATGTTATCACTCCAGAAGGCATAAAACCAAACCCCCGAAAAATCGAAGCCATTCTAAATTTTCTCATTCCAAAAACTGCAAAGCAGATAAAATCATTTCTCGGTCTTCTTGGATACTATAGACGTTTTATTAACAATTTCGCTAAACTCACCAAACCTTTCACACAATGTTTGAAAAAAGGCGAGAAGATTGAACATTCCACAGAATTCATTAATGCATTTGAGTTATGCAAAAATCTCTTATGCAGTGATCCAATTTTGCAATTTCCCGATTTTGAAAAACCTTTCATTTTAACCACAGACGCTTCTAATGTAGCCATAGGTTCCATCCTCAGTCAAGGTAAAATAGATAACGATTTACCAATCGCCTATGCCTCTAGGACATTGAACCCGGCCGAAACTAATTACAGTACAATTGAGAAAGAACTTCTCTCAATTGTATGGGCCACCAAATATTTCAGGCCATACCTTTTTGGTAGGAAGTTCACGATTGTGACCGACCATAAACCTCTTCAATGGTTGTTCAGCCTGAAAGAACCCAATTCCCGACTTGTTCGGTGGAGGCTCAAACTTGAAGAGTATGAATATCAAATTGTCTATAAGAAAGGAAAACAAAATTCAAATGCTGATTGTTTGTCGCGAATTGAACTAAATGCAATCGAAAACGAAATTAATGAGTCAGTCGTTGGAAATCCAGGCGATATAGACTTTGATATAGACCAGTACTTCGCCACAGACAATACACAAAACGTAACCTGCGAAGACCTAGACGAACTTGATCAAATATTCAACCCTAATAACGAGCAAACAGAAAACCCAATCAACATTGTTTCTGACATTCAAATTAGGCCACCTAACGAAAATAATGATGATGACGAAACAGTCCATTTGACGAGAAATTTCGAAGAAGAGATTTTCAAATTTTTCAAGGAACGCGTAGACCCGAAAAAGCTTTATTGCATTTTCGTTCAACAATCAGAGATTGATTTGTCAGTACAGTTGGCAAATATACAACCAAAGTATTTCAGAAACCATGCGTATAAATTAATTATTTCAAAACAATTTGTCAGAGATATCGCAGACATAGAAAAAAGACGAGAACTAATTGTATATCACCACGAAAAGACAGTTCACCGAGGGATAAACGAAACTTTATCAGCACTAAAACGACTTTATTATTGGCCTCGTATGAAAGAACAGATAACAGAATTTATTAATAATTGTGACACGTGTCAGGAAGCAAAATATGATAGACACCCACCAAAAATAAAATTCTCTCTCACTCCAACACCTAAGCAACCCCTTGAAGCCATACACATGGATACCTTCCAAATTGCTTACACTAAATTGCTCACTATAATAGACGTTTTCTCTAAATATGCACAAGCTTACTTATTAGAGCCCATTTCATCTTCTATCACTGTGTTTGAAAATTCAATTACCTTCATAACTCACCACGGGATACCTCAAGCAATAACATGCGAAAACGGTACAGAATTCAAAAATTCCCTAATCATAGACTTTTGTAAACTTCATAAAATCAATTTACACTTTTCAACTCCAGGTAACTCAAATAGCAATAGTCCTGTTGAACGTCTTCATTCCACGCTCATCGAAATGTTTCGTATTCTCAAAATAAAAAACCCCAGAGCTAGTACAAAACAATTGATACAATATGCCATTCTTGGATATAATTCGTCATTACATAGTGTAACGAAACAAAAACCATTCGACCTTATCAACGGACGTCTCGACGCTCTAGACCCATTCGACCTCACAGACGAGACAATCATGAACCAATTCGTCATTGACCGACGCGAAAGACTCAGAACCGTATTTGACAAAATTCATGGAATTTCATCCAACCATAAATCAAGACTTAATGAAAAATTGAATGAAAAACGGGAAGAACCATCTTCATTTAAACCTGGTTCTAAAGCCTTCGTAATAGACAAAACCGCATCAAGAAGTAAAACTAAACCGCGATTCAAAAAAGCAATAGTTTCAGACGACCTAGGACTTAAACTCAAAACTTCACACAAAGGCAGAATTATACACAAATCTCAGGTACAAAAACCTAAAGCGTTTTCTTCTGTTCTACAGGGCGATGTTCCCGATGAAGCAATTGCTTCGTGTAGCCATCATTCTCCGAATGACGATGGTGATAATCGCCAGTGATGACGTCGCGATTATACCCTTGAAGGTACCCCTCCTTCCCTTTCGCCTAGGAACCGCCAAAGTCATTGAAACGAAACACACTTCCATTCACTATGTAGAAATTCCACCTATCAAAAAACAATTAGAAAATATCCAATATTTTCACAGAGAATTTGAAAAATCTTTGAATTCATCGCTATTAACTCATCCTGCTTATTCTCATCACATCATTTTATCTAATCTACTCAGTCACGCAAAATATTTGATCTTGGAAACGAGTAATGAGATTAACAATATCACACCATTCATCCGTTCAAAGAGAGGTTTGTTGAATGTTGTTGGCAAAGCTTCAAAATGGGCATTTGGCACTTTGGACTCTGACGACGAATTAAAATATGACAAAGCGATCACCGAACTGCAAACGAACTAAAATTCTGTTTCTATGGAAGTTAAAATGCAGATTTCTCTTACGAGACAATTAATCGATAACTATAATAACACAATAACCCTTCTCGATTCCAATCAGAACTTAATTCGGGCAAAACTCGAATATTTTCAGCATAACATAAATAATTCTTTCAGAGACGTAGCAGCTTATTTGAGGGCACAAAACACTTTGGACCAAATAATATTGAATTGTCAAAACTTAATAACTTTCCTTGATAACCTTGAAGATGCAATAATGTTTGCTAAATTGAACACTCTGCACAGCGCAGTGATCTCTGCAAAAGAGCTAGAAAAACTTATCAATTATTTGACCACCGTTTATAACAAAAACAGAGTCCCAAATTTCAAAAACCTAGTATCATTTTATCAGTTAGCCGGATTGCAAGTAACATTTTTTATCAACAGAGTAATATTTGCAATACATCTCCCAATTTTCACCGAAGAAACCTTCGAACTATTTCATCTATTCCCAATTCCTATTAATCAATCCATAATAATCCCTGACCACCCTTATTTGACTCTTGGACCATACCAACAACAAAATCAAGATGAAGCCTGCCCACTCATTGAAGATGTGCATGTCTGCCAAAATCAGCTGGAACCTCGAACGAACAACTGCCTGACGTGTCTCATAAGAGACGCAGAAAGCTCCGAATGCCGTCCCAAGAGAGTACTGATCGCCAGTCCTATCCTGGAGTCCATAAACGACGAATATGTTTTGGCAATTCCTGCCGTAAATCCAATTAAAATCAACAAAGTATGCCGCCACAATGAAAACATCCTTGCAGAAGTCCCTAGCTTGATAAGAATACCGAAAAATTGTGGAATCAAGATACAAAATTCACAGTTTTGGAACAAAAATGAATTCACCAGAGGCAACCCCCTTGCCCTACCAGAGATCAAAATGAAACAAACAAGTTTCAAAACTTCAGAAGAAATACCCCTTCAACTGCAGTCCATCAATCTGGCCAAAATCCACGACCTACAAGAAGAAGCCCAAATTTTACAGATAAAAGATGATATTACGACCAACCCCTTGATCTGGAGCTCTGGCAGTGTCATTTCCACCCTCACAATCATCTTCATTGCCGCTATGATAGCTTGGGTACTTGGGTAGTCCTCAAGATGAAGAAGAAACCCCATCAATCAGAAAAGGAACCTCACCAGGAAGAACCAAATGAAAACAAATCGTCACCACTCTTGTTTTCCTCTTAAGGATGGAGGAGTTATGTACCCTTATCAGCTGAGGCGGCAAGAAAGAAGACTCCCGTTCTAGGAAATCGCCGCCTGAAGCCGACCTTATAAATTCATGCTAATTACGCTCATCATTCATTCTGTATTTTGCACTTTTCACATACACTTGTCACATTCGAAAATAAAATCTTGTTTTTAAAAACCTATTTCGAGTTTTCGGAATCATATCTAGTAGCATGTGGTGACTCCGTTACCTTGAATAATCCGAGAAAATACAGAATAATTTTCGGAGGAATCTTCCATTCTTCCAGAAGAACAACAGGAGCATATATGATCCGAACGAATTTTTGATCCTGTGAAATGGAAAATAACATAATGAAATGGGCCATAGAGCTTCTGCTCAGAATGAAGAATGCAAAATCTGGAAGATATATGTGCACCGATCGCTTTGTCATTTGATTGAACGATTCAACGATGATCTGGAATACAACTGAGCTGACAATCTGCACCGCTTTGACATCACCCTATTATGATTCTCATTTGAATATTAAAGATATCAATCGAACCACGAAATAAACCCTATACTGCTCAGTATTCATCATCTTCCATATAAATCTCTTCTACAGAATGAATTTGATAATAAAAATTACTCATGCTACGCAAGCCCAGTACAGATTGAGAGGAAGCTGATGCCCAGCTTCGAACAGCCAACACAAAAAATCTATCTATATCATATGTTGATGAAAACTCATATTATGGAATGGAAACAAGACGCATATGTTCAATTTGTGATTGCTGATCACCAGAAACTCCCGAACACATACTGCTAATATGCTTGATATGTGCAAATCTGAGGAACAACATGATCAAACTTGAAGAATATACTTGCCTACGTCACCCATTTATGACAAACACGGGGAATCTCTAGCTATCGCGTTGGACATATCGAAAGCATTCGACCGTGTTTGGCACGAAGGACTCCTCCACAAACTACCATCATACGGCTTACCACCTCAGCTATGCCATCTCTTATCGAGTTTTCTTTCAGGCAGATCGCTTCACGTGGTGGTGGACGGTGTATCGTCTGATACCATTGGCATCAATTCCGGCGTTCCACAAGGATCAATTTTGGCACCAACATTATTCCTGCTTCACATCAATGATCTGTTGGGAGTAACAACTTGCCCCATCCACAGCTTTGCAGATGATAGTACCCTCCATACTGCGTTCTCTTCCGGAATTCCCATTTTTTCCCAGGAAACTAAGAACTCACGGCGCAGGCAGGTCAATGCTGTCAATGAAGATCTTGCTGAAATCACTGCCTGGGGAACAAACAACCTAGTTGAATTCAACGCCACCAAAACTCAAGCCTGCATTTTCTCTAGAAAGGCGGAACTCAGTATGCCCGATATTGTAATGTCTGGCTCCACCATCCCCACCAAGCCCACCATATCTATGCTCGGTATTTTCATCAGCAACACTCTTTCATGGGATAATCCTGTCAGATCCATCGCAAAAGCTGCTTCACAAAAACTCGGATTCTTGTTCCGTACAAAAAGCTACTTTACACCTCAACGGCTTCTCATGATCTACAAAGCGCAGATACGGCCTGTTCTAGAATACTGTTCCCACATATGGGGTTCAGCACCAAAACATACGCTGATGCTCTCAGATTCCATCCAGAGAAAGGTCGGCGTCCTTTCACTTTTCTATCGATACTTCCACGGGAAATGTTTTTCGGAAATCTCTGCTATCATCCCTCCACTAGCAATACCAATTAGACGAACTAGACAAGCCCAGTCAGCACATCCTCTCGTTGTCAACCTCGAAAGATGTAGAACAGCACTTTATCAAGACTCCTTCATCCATAGAACGGCTAGGCTCTGGAATTCATTGCCTGTGGAAGTATTCCCAACAACATATAATCTCCAAAAGTTCAAAAAAAATTCCAATACCTACCTCCTGTCCCTATCCTCCCTTGGAACGCACGATGTTCTTTGAACATTATAGGGATTCCCTTTCATGCGCTCCAAGCGCTAAAAAAAATGACTTAGACTCGAAACAATCAACAACAAATTTCAACGTACTGAACAACCTGTACTAATTTATGAGCCGAACGATGAAAAACAGAGCATTTATTGTTTATGAATAGGATCAATATTGGTTTCATATAAGTGTTAATATTGATGTGGGATGTAATCATTTAACCGTTGTTGAAGGGTGTTCCATCTTTCGCGAACAAAGCAACTAGGTAGGGGGGTACACTCGTCCTCAGATATCATGTCGCATATTATGGACATTGTCGGCTCCCATGATGATTGCTGCAATAAGAGCACTCATCTGTTCAACCACCACATGGACGAGTGTACCCACAATGATTTATTTCTCATTTATGTTATTGCATCTACCTCCCTCTCTCTCTTTCTCTCTATTGAACATGCATATAATCACTCATTCCAATGTCACCGCCCTTGTTCATGTATTTCATATATGAATGAACTTCAAGTATATTATCATTTCTATATTCATTCACAATAAGTATTTAAAGGTATCATATATTCAGGACATGTTTCTAGTTTCTTTTTCAGCAGCATGAAAGAAATGAATAAATTGCTACTCACCAGAAAAAAATTATGTTCTCTGTCTATACCATCAAAAATAAGGACATCAACGAAAGTACAATGTTCTCTATATCGCAACCATCTATTTCGAAAAATGTATGGAGAGTGGACAAAGGAAAATAATTTCCATTCAAAATAAATATTCAAATTGAAGCTTGAAAGTTCTCAGAGGATGATTTCTCGTCGAGAATGTGATGATGTTTTTTTAGTCAACAGAAACTCGCAGGCCTTTTTCTGAAAAATTATGGATTTTATTCATTCACAAAATTCGAAAACTAGGCACAGTTTTTTAGAAAGAACAAGTCAAATCCCGTGTTACTGAAAAAAAAATCATTTATTGTCCAAACAGAAATATACCCACTCAGAGGACAGATTCAAAAAAATATATACAATGTTTGTTACAATAATGTTACAATATAACATGAGTAATGCGATCGCGATTTCATTCAAGGTGCCAAGAAGTAAATAGAGTTAAAGTATAGATGGTAAAATACTTATATTTGAGACATCATTGATAATATTGATAAGATTTGTGATAGATCGGGTTAACTAAAATCGTATGTACTGATATAGGTAAACAAAATTGTGTTTGAATCCATTCAAAATTCATCTTGAGTTGATTTTTAAATTGGCTTAAGGAATGTGAATACAAATCTGTCGTGCTACAATATTTGTTGAATTCATTACACATAGAGTATATTGGTGAATTGGCCGATACATTAGTTCTAGTATATTAAGGTAAAAACATAGTTATCTGATTTCTAGCATTATGTCTTGGTACATGAGAATTTAGTTGGGATAATAATTCAGGACAATCAATCAGGTTATTGACTAGTTTGTAAAAAAAAAATGCATGAGTAATATGTTCTACGGCTTTCTAGGGAAAGAAAATTGAAACGTTTCAGTAGAGCATAGTTGTCAAAGCCTTGATTAGGATATACTCCATCTAGTTTCCATGACATATACTTCATAATAATTCTTTGTTTGGACCGAATCTATCTGTTGAATATGTGTGTTGTAGTGTGCTGACCAGATTAAAGAACCATATTTGAGTTTTGACCTAACATAAGCCACATATAGTGCTTTGAAGCATTTGATGTTAGTGAACTCTTTACAGCTCCTGAATATGAATCCTAGGATTCTTTTGGCAGATGCTGCTGTTTGTTTTGTTAATATGATACGAAAAATTAAGTTTGTCGTTGAAGTAAACTCCTTGATTCCTGATGTTGTCCTCCTGCTGGAGGGGAATATTGTTTATGGTGCAATTGAAGTATATAACATCATTTTTTAGCGTAATTGTTATATATTTATATTTTTGCACATTCAGTGGTAATTTGTTTGTCTCACACCATTCATTCAGTCTATTCAAGTCCTGTTGAAGTAGTTCACAATCATTCGAGGTTTTGATTGATCTATAGAGTTTCATATCGTCTGCAAATGAAAGCATATTGCTACTAATGACATCGCAACTATCGTTTATGAATAGTGAGAAGAATAAGGGTGCCAGGTTACTTCTCTGAGGAGCTCTGCTTGAGACTTTGAATTCATATGCAAAAATGTCATTATGATAGTGTTTTCAAGGTACTCCGCTTTGCCTGATTATTTGTTCTATTATAATTCCTGAATGTATATATTCAATATTATGCCTGTAGCTGTTAATTTTGGAACGACGTGCCTCTGAAAAAAACCAATTTTAAATTCAAATAACGCATTACCACATGGCAAATCGCCATCAGAGGAAAATAGTTATTTTTGAATCTGGAGCGCGAAATGCTACTTTGGTGATCGAGATCTGAAAAATAGTCGAGATGACCAAAGTATCTTGCGCTCGAGTTGCAAACAAAATTTTCTCTACAAACGTCAGGAAATATAGTTCTTGAGTAAAAATATCAATATTAAAGTTGAGAAATGAATATCTCACATATTTTACATAACAATGCGCGAAGTAGGTACCTTGTGCACTGTTTTACTTGCCGCATTGTTTTGTTCAGGGTATCATGGTAACGAAGGGAACTGAAAATGAGTGTATCTTATCGATTTGTTATCAATGGGCGAACCTTGTCGTTTTTGAAGTTTGTAGAAAAACTTTTTCTTTCACTACTCAATTCTCTAGAAAATCTCTATACCAGAAAACTGAGAATTCCGGAACCGCAGAATTCGCTATTCACTAGCGTACTGAAGATATTCAGTTATTCAACAGCTAATTGTGTTGATGAAAAGTACTTATTTGTAGATGAAAAATACTCATTCGGTAGCATATTGTGAGTGAACTACTTCTGTAATGGACAGGTGGACATGAATTGCCACTGGACCGTAACAATAGAAATAATTGTCGAATCTTACATATCACAGGTTGTGGATCAGAAATGAATATCTTCTCCCCTTTCCTTGTCGTGGCATATAGCCAGGAGAGTATCTTGGATTATTTGGGACTGCAGCAGAACGAAGGAGTACTCTTATAACATTATATTCCCAATATTTCGACAATAGATATTGTCATCATCAGGGAGCTACAATTCATGGAAAAACCTTTTTTTGAAAAGGCTCTATAAAACTATTAGTTGAATACTCACAATGTCAGTGAGAATGGTCGTAAAAAGATGGTAACTGTGGTTGACTCACAACACACATCAGTAATTTGTGATACATTGGAACAGTGGACAATTACTCTTTTTACTTTTGAGAAAGCTTTCGGAATTTATTCAATTCCTTCGTCAGTCTCTCTAAAATGTAATGTACAGTTATAATATTAAAAAGAAACGGGTATTAGAAATTACTTACAGTAACGCTCAGAACAGCAACCGAACAATTCGAGCGCGGCATGCGTGCTTGAACTGCCGTACCGTACCAAGGTAAATCCAACATCTATCGATAATTCGGAAGGTGCGATCAGCTGTTTCAACCGTCGCACATACCAGGTGTCTCAGTTGAAGTTAACTTTCACAGACAGTATTTAACTTTTACTAGTTGAATCAGTCATTCAATTAATTTTCTACAGGAGAATTATCTATCCATTCATTCATTTGTCAAGCCTTCTGTATAATTTGATATTTAATATCTGAGTATTTAGAAATTATGTCGGAAAAAACGAAAGCAGAAAATCTTCAAAAATACCAAATAGTGAAACTCAATGAACTATACACAATAGCGAAAAGAGCTTAGATGGATCCAAATTCGATCGTTTTATTCAATGTCTGGTATGCGGAAGTTGATCTCATCAGGAAAACATTTTTTGAATATCATAACATCATCATAAGCGAGTTGGCAACCGACGATGAATTTGATGACGAGGATCGCCTTCGAGAAGATTTCGATATAAAGTTCCATGAAATAAAAACAATATATTTCAATTCTCGAAAACAAAATACTACTGCTCCTTCTACATCAAATGACTCGGTTTCCAATGTTTCACTTCCTAAAATTCAACTGTCAACATTTAGTGGCGATATTACAACTTTTCCTTCATTCATTGAAATGTACGATGCATTAATCGGAAATAATACCAAGTTGACGGATATTGAAAATTTTTATTATTTACTGTCTTTCATTGAGGGTCCTGCATTGGCATTAGTGAAAAACTTACCAATGACCTCTGCAAACTATACAATTGCATATGATACACTTGTTAAACGTTATAAAAATTCTCGTCTTATTGCGGCGGCTCATTGGTCGTCAATTAAAAACACGAATAAATTGAATTCCAATAATCTTGTTGAATTGAGAAATTTACTCGATATCTTCTCGGAAAATTTGGCGGCGTTGAAAAGTTTGAATTTTCCAGTGGAACACTGGGATTTTATTTTAGTGCAAATGCTGTTGAATAGAATCGATATATCAATCGCGACTTGGTTTGAACTTCATCACGATTCTCCAGATACCTACTCCGAATTTTGAAGATGTATTCGATTTTTCATCCAAGCACTGCTCAGTTTTGAATAATTTGAATTTGTCTCGGAAAATAAAAACTCCAAAAAAGGTTGAAATATCCAAACCTCGTTTTTCTGCTTGCTCGTCTACTTCCTTGCACATACAACCAGATACTTCAAACTGTATTATTTGTAATTCTGATCACATGATTTACAAATGTCCTGAGTTTGTGAAAAAATCCCCTCAGGACAGATATCAACTCGCAAAGAGTCTGAAATTGTGTATTAACTGTTTGAAAAATACCCACAGTTTCAGAAATTGCAAAACAACTGGTTGCCATCGCTGTGGCCAGAGGCATCATACTCATCATCCACTTCAATCACCCTACTGAAATAAATAAGTTTCACGGGGAAAACTACACCTAATTATCAGAAAACGTGCAATCAGCATCTTCTTCCGGTACGTCCCCGCAAGCTAAGAATTCATCTCCAAGCGTTTCCTCGATTCATGCTGGATTTGTATCACAACAAGGCACTGTTATGCTGTCCACAGTTCTCGACAGTACGGTGTTTACTGGACCCTGGCAGCATGACTTCATTCATCACAAGAAATAATGTTCATCGCCTAGGTTTGCGCACTCATACGTTCTCAGTCCAGTTGAATGGTTTAGGATCTATGAGTACACTTGCAAATAATGGAGGAGTTACCTTAGCTGTGCGCCCGGTGAACCAGTGCCGGCCGGTACTAAATTTCGATGCCGTCGTTCTTACTAGAATTTGCGGTAATCTACCCTCGTCTAAGCTCTTGATTCAGAATCATTGGTCCTACCTGTCTAACCTGCAGTTAGCTGATCCGGATTATTATAATTCTGGAAAAATCGATCTTCTATTGGGAGCCGACGTTTTTTCACAGGTTCTCACTCATGGTCATATTGTTGGTCACGAGGGTGCACCTGATGCTCAGAACACCATATTTGGTTATGTTCTGATTGGGAAATTTGACCATTCTGATCCACCACCCTCATCAGTCGACTCCTTTTTCTGTTCCTCCTCCGAAACAGTCATCTTGGAGGATATTGTTCAACGATTCTGGGAGATCGAAAGTGTTTCTGGAACTTGTTCCAGATCGACTGAGGATGAACTGTGTGAAAAATTATTTCTGAGTACTTATAAACGATCAGAAAATGGTCGGTTCTTATCACACGTTCCATTCCGGGATAATTCTCCCTCTTTTCCGGGTAGTCAAAATTTAGCATTGCGGAGATTTCATGCTTTAGAAAATCGACTTCTGAGACAATCGAATATTTATAAGCAATACTGTTCCTTTATGCAAGAGTATATTGACCTAAATCATATGGAACTTGTTTCCAATTCTGAAGAATCTCTTCAACATCATTACATTCCCCACCACTGCGTTTTGCGACCTGAGTACTACTACCAAATTGAGGGTAGTACTCAATGCTTCAGCTGAAATTTCAGGTCAAACATCATTGAATGATGATTTATTAGTGGGAGAAAAATTGCAACGTGACATTGTCACCCTGCTTCTTTATTTTCGTTTGCACGTGGTTGTCATTATTGCCGACATCAAAATGATGTATCGTCAGATTCTCATAACTCCTGAACAACGAGATTTTCAACGCATTCTGTGGTGGTTTTCTCAGGAGAAGGCGGTGCAAATTTATCGTTTGAGGACTTTCACTTATGGCATCACTTCCAGTCCCTTTTTAGCCATACGTACTCGTCTGCAATTGGCCGAAGAAAACGAAGAGGAATTCCCACTTGCAGCGAAGGCGCTAGCAAGCGATACATTTGTCGATGACGTTGTGACCAGAAGTGCAACTGTCGAAGATGCGCTCTTATTACAAACCCAACTAAATTCTCTCTTGAAGAAGGGCGGAATCGAGTTACGTAAATGGTCGAGTAATAACCCTGCGCTTTCAGCTCATTCACCAAAATCTCATTTGGGAATTGATCCAATTTCATTCGATTCTGAGCCTGAAAGTTCTCAGAAGGTATTGGGCCTTCAATGGAACCCGTCTTTGGATAGTTTAGAATTCTCTCTACAACATATTCCATCCAGAGAAGAGCCATTCGCCTGGTGGGTGACGCCACACTCACTCACTCTTTGACATCATTGGAACACCGTAGAAAGGTCGGCGACCTTCCACTTTTCTATCGATACTTCCACGGAAAATGTTCTTCGGAAATCTCTGCTATCATCCCTTCACTAGCAATACCAATCAGATGAACTAGACAAGCCCAGTCAGCACATCCTTTCGTTGTCAACCTCGAAAGATGTCGAACAGCACTTTATCAAGACTGCTTCATCCATAGAACGGCTAGGCTCTGGAATTCATTGCCTGTGGAAGTATTCCCAACAACATATAATCTCCAAAAGTTCCTTCTGTCCCTATCCTTCCTAGGAACGCACGATGTTCTTTGAACATTATAGGGATTTCCTTTCGTGCGCTCCAAGCGATAAAAAAAAAGAACTGTACCAAAACAAAACTCATTGCAAGCCTCGCAAGAGTGTTTGATCCCTTAGGATACTCGTCGCCAATTACTTTCCGAATTAAACATTTGATAAAAAAATTATATACACATGAAATCGAATGGGACAAAGATGCTCCACCCGATATTGTTCGCGTCTAAGAAAAATATTTGTCAGATGTTCCATCGTTATCTCAACTCACGTAACCTCGTTTATTGACACCTCGACACTTTTCCACTTGTCACCTTCATTGATTTGGAGATGCAAGTGAAATGTGTTACTGTGCGGTTGGATATCTCGTTTTTCATGAGAAGTCAGGTGGAGTTTCTACACATTTCATTCATGCCAAATCCAAAGTTGCTCCTCTAAGAACGGTGTCTCTTCCCAGACTTTAACTTTGTGCAGCAGTATCAGTCTCAAGGTTAGTGGCATTTTTGTGTCGAATTTTCAAGGACAAACTTTTGTTCGATGAAATTGTTTGTTAGTCTGATTCCACTGTTGTCCTCTATTGGATAAATTCCGCTCCACATCGTTTGAAAACATTTGTCAGTAACAGGTTTTCGTTCATTCAGGAAAGAGTTGCCCCCGAATCATGGTTTCATATCTCTTCTAGGGAAAATCCTGCGGATGTTGGGTCAAGGGGCCTTCTCCCTACTGAGTTGCTACACTGTTCCTTATGGTGGGCGGAGCCTGAGGTTATTCGCTCCTCATACCCCAATCTTCCAATCGATCAGGATTTGCTTGGAGAAAGAACGCAGCCCCATTGTCTTAACTTCCACAATTCAAGGTCCTTTGGATGTTTTACTTGGAAAATATTCTTCTCTTTCTACTTCACAACGCATTTTAAGCTACGTCTTGAGGTTCAAAAAAGAGAGGAGTCGTTCTATGTATCTATCTAGTTATGAACTTCATCAATCTCTTCTACGTTTTGTGAAACATACCCAGTTAGTTCATTTCTCTGAGGAGATTCATTCACTTCAGAAGAATCAACCACTTCCGAATATGTTTAGGAAAATTATCCCTATTTATTGATGAGGAAGGAATACTTCGTGTTAAAGGACGACTTCGTCATGCGCCGTTGCCGTTTGCTCGCAAATATCCTGCAGTCTTGCCAAGTCGAAGCAGACTCACTGATTTAATTATTGAACCCACTCATCTGAAATATTTTCATGTTGGTGTTCAAATAGTGCAGTATTTAATATCACGAAATTTCTGGATACTATCATCCAAACGTTCGATTCGTCGAATTTAATGCATGAAGTGTTGGCGAGTGAATCCCTCGTCTATCCAGCCTCCTATGGGAGACCTACCATCCGAACGTATTTCTCGGATAAAACCTTTCCTGCATGTCGGAGTGGACTATGCAGGTCCTTTTACTATTACCATGTCCAAGTTTCGTGGTGCCAAAACTTCAAAAGCATACCTCTGTTTATTTTGTCTGCTTTGCCACCAAGGCTATCCATTTAGAATTAGCATCTGACCTTTCCTCAGACGCGTTTTTGGCAGCTCTACGACGCTTCATTGCTCGCCGAGGTCGCTGTCAATGCATTTGTAGCGATGGACGAACTAATTTTGTTGGCGCCTATCGTCAATTAAACAGTTATCTTTCAGCCGCCGCTTCCCAAGAGGCCATCACCTGGAAGCGCATTCCCGCTTCTGGACCTAACTTCGGCGGCTCATAGGAGGCGGGGGTGAAATCGGTTGAAACCCACTTAGTCAGGATCGTTGGAGATCAAGTGTTAACCTTCGAGGAACTTCTTACGGTGCTCGTGCAAATTGGGGCAATATTGAACTCTCGCCCATCAACACCATTCAGTAATGATCCAAATGACATTAGCGCTTTCACACCAGGTATTTTTTAACGCTGGAGCCGCTGACTGCACCTCCCGAACCTGACTTACGGGATTTACCTTTACACAGAGAAAAACGGTCCAGGTACACAAGTACACTTGAGTAAAATTTAATACCCACAAATATATTAATGAACTTTTGTACCATTACAATAGGTGAATTTGTTTTTCTGATATCGACTTCCAGTGGCAGGTTAACTATGCTTCTGGAACAGGCCATCTTTCTTGTGCTTGCTTTATTTTTATCGATGTGTTTAATACTCAGTATACAACAATCCACCTAACATTAATATAATAATTGTCCCTCAATCCTTGTTTTCTATGAGTGAAAGGAATAATTTTGCCATTATTACCAGTTCAATAACAACAGGTAACAGTTCACTTGATTTCTCTGTTTCGTCATCATATGGCTAGTTCAGAATACCCACGATTACGCCACGAGCTGACTGCGCAACTCCTCTGCACTTCATTCCATTAATGAACTCAGTCTGTATCTGTACTAAGAATATGTACCTTTGGTGTTTGCGAACACTTATGCATGCCTTTTTCTATTCTGGAACATTTGTGTTGTGCATGTAAGTTGAGTGATTGTGGCTATTCCAAAAACATTGATCCCAGTGAAATTATCACTATGGAGCGACTAGCCCCAGGTCGAGAGTTGGAAGATAGAAGCAGCATAAGCAGTTCATCGACGACACTTTGAAACAGCAGGGTTTGGCGAAGTTTACGCAAACCTCTTCTTTCTTTCTTGGTGAGTAATATACCATTTCTCTTTCTCCGTGCAACAAGAAATCTTTTTGAGCACACACGTTTTTTAGCGATATGTTTTTTTCCTTCCGAAAATGATTCTAAACCCTCTAGTTCCTTATGTTGGTTGATCATTTGCAATTGATTGTTACATCTGATATTATATGTCCGTTTTATTCGTGGTTCGTGCCATTTATTTTTCATTTGAAGAGGTTATATTTTGAAAATATCTCCTATTTCGATTGTAACCTCTCAATATTTTTATCGAGTGTGCTCTATGGTGTCGAAATCTCAGTAGGAAGTCACTTGTTAAGTAGTTCAAATTTTGTTGAAGATTAAAGGAATATATAATCTCAGAAAAATAAATGAATTTATCTCAAGTTATTACCGAAACAGAGGAGTTTTTATAGTTATATTTCACAAAAGCCAAGAAATAAATTTGAAAATATCATAATGAAAAGACTCCCTACTGTGAATGTTTGCAAAAACATCTTATTTCTGATAGTTGGTACACGGGAAAAAATTACAGGAAACGAATCTTGATTATTTTTTTCGGTGTCCCTGGATTAGAGTCAAAGTAGAGTTTTATAAAGAATGGCCTTACTTGGATGGGCTCACGGGACGTTCGCCACCTGTTAAGAGTTCATTCTTTCAATGAATCTCTCGAAATAGGATTATTTGTTTGAATTTTCAAAAAAATAATAGGAGAAATTCAACACATTATATAGAGGAATTTTCAAATTTCAGGGTGCTGATGGTAATGATGTACCTGATTGGCACTTCATGCCACTTGATCTAAATTCAAGTGGACCTAGTACCCCCGCGACCCGCAGATACTCCATCAACGTCTGAAATATATTTGCATATGAGTCAGTTCGACAACTATTGTATATTGAAAATAATTATTTCATGTTCATTTATTTATGTAGTTTGTACTGAAATTACAAATGACTAAAATATATTATATAATGTCGTACCTATATTTTGTACCATGTTTTTTCTCTTCTTTAGAATCACCATCCCCATTGTGTGATACCTTGAAAATATAAAATATCTCTTGCTCCAATATTCAACAATGAGCACATTTCCAAATTGAACGATATGCAACAGCTTTCAAAAATTGATTCTGTAATGTTGATAAATGATGAACAGTTAACCAAAAATGATACCAAATGATTTGATTTTTCTCATTTATCATTTCTTGTTATTCATCAGGAATAAAGAATGTCTATGGGTCTGCATCATGTAAAAAAGTGGACCAGAAATGATCATTATTCCGATTCATGATTTTCAATGTTTTTCACGGGTGAACTTGATAATCGTAGACAATACCTTTGATTTTTCCTATATCCAGGCCATTGAGAATCAGGAATCAGAATGATGATTTCTGAACTCCTCCTCCAGGTATGCACATTGAACATCCCCAATATTTCAATTGAATTGCACATCTGAGATAATCAAATTATGTTCCAGAGACGAGTAATTTATGATCCGAGGACAACTTAATAATGTTTCTGGAATAATTGTATTCTTCAATGGTAGTAATCAAAGGATGTACCTAACATCAGTTAGATATATCTCAGAGAATATCACCTATTTTACTGCAACAGCATGATTTTTCACCTGTGGCAACTATATAGTATTGAAAATTCATTAAACTATTGAATAACTATCATCGAAGTGTGCACCTACAACAGGTGAAGAAGTCTGTTAGATGATAAAGCAATGTTTCAAAGGGAATTACCTAATGTTCAATGGTAATTAAACTGTCTAATGAATGTTATTCAATACTTCAATAATCCTGAGTTGATTTTAAATCTATTCATTCATTAACGATCAATGAACTATATAATTGAGTGTCTGTTGCAGGTATACCAATTCAGATGAAATATTTTATCTACCACTATCATACTGTATATCTGTCCCATATGGTATTCAAGTATTCAACTGTGCCTATCAAATGTTCAACAACCATTATTGAAGTTTTTTCTCTGTGTAAATAGGCTCTCCAGATGGCAACTCCTGGTCCGTATGCACCAGAATCTCTGAAACCGGTGGTCACATGAATATTTACATACTCTCAATCAGAAAGTGAAGTGGACTGATGACACTCCCTCACCAATTAAAAAGGGTGTTTCAGTATTGATTGAATCGGACAATGCACCACCCTTGAAATGGCAACTGGGTCGCATTCATGAGGTATTTCCTGGTACGGACGACGGACACATTCAAGTTGCTTCTGTTAAAACAGCTACAAATATTCTCAGACGACCCGTTTCCAAACTATGTTCTCTACCCCTTGATTCGTAAAATACTTCCGTATTTCAGGTGGGCGGTATGTTGCGTCCACACGCAATCGTGTATGTTTTTACTATTTATTAATTATTAATTATTATGTAGGATTCATTTGTTGTTAACAAGAACTCTGATTTCATTTCCAAATTCAATGATTCATTATTTTTTTCGTCATTATTGACATATACATATAAAAACAAAATTCAAAAAGTACAAAACTCTTGTCTACGATTGATTTATGGGATCAGAAAGCGTGAAAGAATTTCACATAAGCTACGCCAGGCAGGCTGGTTGAATATGGAAAACAGAAGACTTCTTCACGATGCTTGTTTATTCCATAAAACTCTCACAACAAAAATGCCATCTTATTTGCATCGGAAAGTTACTCACAGAACGGATGTCCACAACTTGAATATCAGATTCAAAGGTACTCTCACACCACCTTTTTTCAGAACACAAAAGTTTACACGTTCATTTAGCTATCAAATCACTAAAGTCTACAATTTCATCCCCCATCATATCAAAAAAGGTGAGCTCAATGTATTCAGAGTGAAACTGAAGAAATACTTATTTGAGAATGATCAATGAGAAATTGTAACTGATTTTATTTCCCAATTTTCTTTTCTTTTTTAATTTATTATCATAGTACCTTATTCATCGATATAGATACACATTTATATATATATATATTCTTTTTATTTATTTTTTTACGATCGGTTATTTTGTTTGTATTCTTAAATAGACCTTCGGAGACATTTTTTGGGTTAAGTGGAAGAACAACTCATTTAGTGGAGTTTTCGCTGAATGAGCTGAACTTCGCCCTTTATTTTCACATAATTCTAATTGTTATTTCAATCATTGTAATTATTGTGTTGAA
The DNA here is from genome assembly GCA_918026855.4 of Phaedon cochleariae. Classification (NCBI taxonomy): domain Eukaryota; kingdom Metazoa; phylum Arthropoda; class Insecta; order Coleoptera; family Chrysomelidae; genus Phaedon; species Phaedon cochleariae. The sequence continues at coordinate 27,658,796 of OU896714.1, read as the reverse complement.
AATAAAAAAGACCTTTATATATATATATATATAGAAGCAGAAGGGTAGTCTTTTGCTGACTAGTTGGTTAAAAACTCTTAAATTATTTGGGACTGCAGCAAAACGAAGGTGTACTCTTATAACATTATATTTCCAATATTTCGACAATGAATATTGTCATCATCAGGGAGCTACAATTTATGAAAATTACTTTAAAAAGGCTCTGTAAAATTATCAGTAAAGTACTTACAATGTCAGTGAGAATGGTCGTTGAAAGATGGTAACAGTAGTAGATTCACAAGACACATCAGTAATTTGTAATACATTAGAACAGTGGACACAAGATCAATTTAAAATTGTAAAAGTTGAAATAGTAAAATGAGATTTATTTTTTATTGAATTTTATTTATAATTTTTTTATATTCGGCTGCCGAAACACATGGCCATGCTCGAATTTGTTGAGAAATTTGCGGGAACTTATATTGAGGTTAACAGTGACAATTGTCAATTGACACTAAGTCAGTCATTTGTCAATTGTTACTGCTTGTGGGACATGTAGGTAGTATACAGTTGGTACAGTTACAGTTACTTCTAAAGATGAGATATTGCTAATATTGAATAAGTTATTATTAATTGTTATAGACTTTGATAGAAAATTTTTTTATATTATTGGATGTATTTAAAAAGTTGAAATGTTGTTGAGAGCTCTGGGATTCTTATCTAACAAAAGTAAGTATGAATAAATTTCACTTAAATGATTCAGATCTGTTCTTTTATTCAAGCTGTTTGTAGATTGGGATATGAATGTCATTTCCAAAAAAATTCGTTTTGTATTGTTTTTTTCTTTTGCTAAGATTTTGGTGGAGTTATAGTCCATGTTATGACCTTCTTTGAAAACATGTTCACTGAGAGCACATCTTTCAGGGTGCAGTCTGCTGTCACTTTTGTGGGACGTTATGCGGTCTTTGAGTAACCTAGAAGTCTGGCCTATGTATTCATGGTTGCAGTTTGAACAAGGAATGCAATATATTACATTTGATTGATGTGGTATTGGAACTCTGTCTTTGACCACAGAAAATAAAGAGTTTAAAGTTAACACTGTTTTTTGTGAGATTTTTAAATTTCCTAGTGTATTGAAAATTCTAGATAATTTTGGAGTGATTTCTGCAATAAATGGTAAAGAGATGTAGAGAAGATTATTTTGAGAATTATTATTTGTATTGTTAATATTTTCAGGAACTATTTGATTGATCATTTGGTTTATGGGTGGAGTGCTATATAAAATCTTGTTAAGTAATGATGAAGGGTATGCATTTTGTGAAAACAAGGTGTGAAGAATTTTCAGATTTTTTTGGTGGAAAGAAGGATCAGAGATACGTAGCACTCGTTGCTTCATTTGCTTGATCAAGTTGATTTTTATCGATTGTCTGTGGTAGGACCAGTAGTTCATATATCTGCCAGAACTCATAGGTTTCCTATACCAGTCAATTAATATTGTGTTATCCTGGGTACGAATCAGTCTAGTGTCCAAAAATGGAACACTACAGTTTTCGTCTTCTTTCTCAATAGTAAATTGAATGTAGGGATCGAAGCTATTGAATACATCTAGAGTTTCAGTTATCTCTGATTGAGGAAGGGCTAAGATGATGTCATCCACGTATTTTTTTATAAAGAAAACATTGAAGGGAAGGACATTCAAGACATTATCTAGCACTTCGTCCATAACATAGTTTGCCAAAATAGGACTTATTTTTGCTCCCATAGGAGTACCAAAAGTTTGCTTATAAATTTGATTGTTGAATGAGAAATATGTATTGTTAAAGAGGAAGGTTAATAATTTAATGAAATCATCTTCACAAATATTGCAAAAATTACTTATTTGGTTCCAATTTTTATGTATTGATCTGATACAAGCATCTAAGTAAACATTGCTGAAAAGTGAAACCAATACACAACCTGGTTGGATAAAGAATTTGTCAGATATTCCTGTTCCGGATGATATACTGAAGTTTCTGTCCTTGGGACCAAAGTTCAGTATAGAACCCAAAATAGGAAAAGATTATCCAATCAAAAATCTTCTAGCAGACGTTGACTACCTAACTTCCAACATAACAGATCCTGTAATAAAGAATTCTACCATTGCACGATCAACTAATGTTATTACTAACCATGTTCACTCTTCTAAACATTCTTCATCAATTTATCATAACTTATTTTTGAAAACAAAACGCTTTCTCAAACAAAATCCAAGCCTGATTGTCACTAGATCTGACAAAGGAAATGTCACAGTGATCATGAACAAAGATCAATATATTGACTTGTCCTCAACCCTACTGGAAAATGAAAACTCATATGAAAAGGTCCAAAAAGACCCAACTCTTCAAATTCAAAATAAATGTAATGCATTGATAAAAAATCTCCTCAATTCCAAACAAATAGACGAAAATACAAAAAAGAAACTTACCTCTTATACAGGAATAATTCCAAAATTTTATGCACTTCCAAAAATCCACAAACCTACACTTTCAGTTCGACCTATCATTGCTTCTAATAATAATCCTCTTGAACTTTTGGCTTCTTTTTTGACAGATATACTGACAAGGGCATACGATTTTGAAAATCCTTATTATATCAAGGATTCTTTTGACCTTTCATCAAAATTTAATAAAATGCAACTTCCTGACAACTATGTACTAGCAAGTCTGGACGTGGTTTCACTTTTCAGCAATGTTTACTTAGATGCTTGTATCAGATCAATACATAAAAATTGGAACCAAATAAGTAATTTTTGCAATATTTGTGAAGATGATTTCATTAAATTATTAACCTTCCTCTTTAACAATACATATTTCTCATTCAACAATCAAATTTATAAGCAAACTTTTGGCACTCCTATGGGAGCAAAAATAAGTCCTATTTTGGCAAACTATGTTATGGACGAAGTGCTAGATAATGTCTTGAATGTCCTTCCCTTCAATGTTTTCTTTATAAAAAAATACGTGGATGACATCATCTTAGCCCTTCCTCAATCAGAGATAACTGAAACTCTAGATGTATTCAATAGCTTCGATCCCTACATTCAATTTACTATTGAGAAAGAAGACGAAAACTGTAGTGTTCCATTTTTGGACACTAGACTGATTCGTACCCAGGATAACACAATATTAATTGACTGGTATAGGAAACCTATGAGTTCTGGCAGATATATGAACTACTGGTCCTACCACAGACAATCGATAAAAATCAACTTGATCAAGCAAATGAAGCAACGAGTGCTACGTATCTCTGATCCTTCTTTCCACCAAAAAAATCTGAAAATTCTTCACACCTTGTTTTCACAAAATGCATACCCTTCATCATTACTTAACAAGATTTTATATAGCACTCCACCCATAAACCAAATGATCAATCAAATAGTTCCTGAAAATATTAACAATACAAATAATAATTCTCAAAATAATCTTCTCTACATCTCTTTACCATTTATTGCAGAAATCACTCCAAAATTATCTAGAATTTTCAATACACTAGGAAATTTAAAAATCTCACAAAAAACAGTGTTAACTTTAAACTCTTTATTTTCTGTGGTCAAAGACAGAGTTCCAATACCACATCAATCAAATGTAATATATTGCATTCCTTGTTCAAACTGCAACCATGAATACATAGGCCAGACTTCTAGGTTACTCAAAGACCGCATAACGTCCCACAAAAGTGACAGCAGACTGCACCCTGAAAGATGTGCTCTCAGTGAACATGTTTTCAAAGAAGGTCATAACATGGACTATAACTCCACCAAAATCTTAGCAAAAGAAAAAAACAATACAAAACGAATTTTTTTGGAAATGACATTCATATCCCAATCTACAAACAGCTTGAATAAAAGAACAGATCTGAATCATTTAAGTGAAATTTATTCATACTTACTTTTGTTAGATAAGAATCCCAGAGCTCTCAACAACATTTCAACTTTTTAAATACATCCAATAATATAAAAAAATTTTCTATCAAAGTCTATAACAATTAATAATAACTTATTCAATATTAGCAATATCTCATCTTTAGAAGTAACTGTAACTGTACCAACTGTATACTACCTACATGTCCCACAAGCAGTAACAATTGACAAATGACTGACTTAGTGTCAATTGACAATTGTCACTGTTAACCTCAATATAAGTTCCCGCAAATTTCTCAACAAATTCGAGCATGGCCATGTGTTTCGGCAGCCGAATATAAAAAAATTATAAATAAAATTCAATAAAAAATAAATCTCATTTTACTATTTCAACTTTTACAATTTTAAATTGATCTTGTGTCCACTGTTCTAATGTATTACAAATTACTGATGTGTCTTGTGAATCTACTACTGTTACCATCTTTCAACGACCATTCTCACTGACATTGTAAGTACTTTACTGATAATTTTACAGAGCCTTTTTAAAGTAATTTTCATAAATTGTAGCTCCCTGATGATGACAATATTCATTGTCGAAATATTGGAAATATAATGTTATAAGAGTACACCTTCGTTTTGCTGCAGTCCCAAATAATTTAAGAGTTTATATATATATATATATATATATATATATTATATTATCGCGATCAAGCCTTTCAGATTTCAATCGCGCCTAGCGGACAGGAAGAGAACAAAAATACACCTGTTGCGCATTGAAAGAAACTCAACAAGACATCTCTCTCGGGAGTACGCGAGTCACCGTAAAACATCAATTTATCTTCAACAATTAAAAGAAAACTTTGAAAACCGTCACATTAGACGTTAAAACGAAAGTGCATTAATTGACTGAATATAAAAATTCGTGTACATTTCGAACATTTTGATACGAAAAGTGTAGTGGGTAAATGACCAAAAAGTACATTTCGAAGTGGCCGGCCGGTTCAACTTCAGCCACCCAGAACTGTCTGGATCTTCTTGCAGATATTTTATAAGGTAAGAAATCTGAAAGGCCCGTCGACGTGAATCCAAAATTGAAGTACACTGTCCATTTTTCTCCCCTTCTGAATATTTCTTTTCCGGTATAGTTTACGAATAATTGTCAAATTTTGGCAAAAAATCTACTCATTTTTTACAATCGAGATAGACAATTTCCGAGGAATCGAGAAATTGCATGAATACTCTAATCCCCATTCATGGTGAAAATTATATAAATCCCATTATTCTTAACATTTGGCGGAAAAACTGAAGCAGAGGATGAGAATATGTCTCGATAATGGGGTTATTTCCGACTAGTGTGAGGTTTCGTGACTTTCAGCATCAGGTTGATTACAAGCTATGTTTTAGAATATTTACCTCTTGTTTCAAACATGCCTTTCAAGATTCCACTTCAGAACTTTCAAAAGATCTGTCAGCAGTTATCGCTCTGGTTCCGGCATGCAAATTTTCCATTGAACGACGTTATACTGATGAAGGGTGCACTTCAATTAACGTCTTCATTAATTGATGTTGTGATCGATAAGCATATATCATTAGACGTATCTCCATTTCCGATATGTCCTCATTCTGTATCTAACTCTCCAATGAGAACCGTATTGAATTCATCATAGGACAGAATTTGATGACCTCCTACACGATTCAAGTGAGTTTTCACAGATTGGATGTTTGCTTTCCATAATCGATGAGAAAGAGAGCTGTGAGGATATCATGTTTGGATCCAATCGATTTGTTTTGTGCTGCGGATCCCATGGGTTCGATTAGTTGCCAATTCGACCCGACGAAATAAGTTCATGGACAAAAAATACTACGGTCACGTGGAACCATGAAACATTGTAACGCAGCGAAAAAAATGACAATAGAGTTCACTTGAAAGCTCTGAGTGCAGAGCCTGAGTGACAAAACTCATTGACAAGCATACCAAAGCCTTGGAGGATCTGACTTCGCGATGCCTATTTATTGTGATGGAGGAAGGTCCCCCGAAATCAACCTCAACATGAGAAAATAGTTCTACTCCTGAAATAGAAGTAAGAGGTGAATTCACCATGGGTGGTTGGAATACCTCAAGTTGTGTGCAAAAATATCGAACTCGTCTAATTAATTGATCTGATAATCCAAAAATGTTAGGATGATGAAAAATTTCAGTGTATAGACCGACAGGAAAATATCGTTCATGATGGAAATAGACAGCTGGAACAAATCAAGTTTGTTATCGAAAACCTCACTTCAAATGCACTGTTTCGCATATGATAAATCAGGGGGCGCCAATGGGTTCATGATTTTTTCAAGTATTCGCAGATACTTCTCATGCTTGATCAGTGTGAAACCCTATATTATATTGGAATGAATATGGAAATGGCGTTTGTAGCTAAGCAACGTGCTGATGACGGTTGTTGTATAAAGTGCAATAACAAAGCAAAAAGTGGTTCAAAGTATGTAAATTGTGGTGTTTTGTCACATGCTGGATGCCTCAAGATGATTTATAATATTGTGTATATCAATGATACCTCTGTGGAGTGTTGTAACCAGAAAAATACTGAAGACCTAGATAGTTCCTTTGGTAGTGCCACGGATGGAATACCAAGTGTAATATCAAACGATACTGTTCAGATTTGAAATAGAGTTTCATATCTTTAAGATGTTACATATTACGTATTTTGTGATTTTTGACTTTGATTAAAAAAAATTGAATTTTGGAACGAACGTCCATCAGAATTTGATTCAATATTCATCCTGAATTGTGGATTTCAAACCGAATCCATACATTCTTTTGGTCCTCCGAGATTCCTGAACTGGTAACATGATGAATTCAGACAGAATTATGACGAGAAGTATGACCAAGGACTCGACTCACCCTGAAGTGGGTAGATCTGACGAGGTACGAGGGAAGGAGAGTGTTAGTCATGAAGGAACGGCTATCGGACAAGCTGATATGTAGGAACAACTGATCAAAGTTGATTCCAAATGCTCAAAATCAAAGAAGAGTTCAGCAAAGTCAATCGCTGCAAGACTCAAGATAGAAGCGCAAATAAAATCAGATGAAGATTTAGCGAAAATCCTTGAACAAGAAAAGTTAATGATTCAAAACAGACTAGTTTTTGAACAAGCGTGAATTGACTAAGAATATTTGGGATCCGACGTAGAATCTATCGGAAGTGTCATCCCAGAAAGATTTGAAGAACAGTCAACACATTCAAAAGTGGTGTATTGGCTTTCTGAAGACAGAGGTAACGACCTTGAGACACGAAATCATGATGAGTTCAATAATATGCAGAGAAATGAACGGAATGGTGAGAACGATAGATTTGAATTGTTGTTCTCTAGACAAACAATTGACAAAGAATTGCCAACTCACTCGGGCGATGTTGAAGAATGGCCATTATTCTATATGCAAATCAAATCCACAACGAAGATGCTGAAACTCTCCAATGAGGAAAATTCATGCCGTTTGCGGAAATGCTCAATAGGAGATGCTAGAAGATCAGTAGAAGGTCTTCTTCCATCAGCTGCTCCACTTGACAAAATAATGGAGATTTTGAAAAATCGTTCTGGTAGACCTGATCTCATAATAAGGTATATGGTGCATGAAGCGAAAAATATACCTTTCGTGAGAAATAATGATTTCAAAGCATCAACTAATTTTTCTGAAATGATTGCTAACCTTGTAGCTACCTTAGAGGTGCTGAATATGGAGAATTATTTAGGATGTCCTTAACTGCTGGAGAGATTGCTTCAAGAGTTACCGTATTCCATGCAATCGTCTTGGGGCGAGGAGATGTCTTCAAACCGAGCCACGATGGAGTTGAAAGACTTCAGTAAATGGGTATGGAAAAAATATAAGGCTGCAAGCTATGTGCAAGCCATAAGTAGGCCATCTACTTCCTATGATAAAACGAGAAATATCAAACATGCATTCGACAGATATCCTGAAGCCGTGAATGCAATAACTACCAAGCACTACATGGATGATTATTTAGACAGTGTTGATAATGAAGAACACGCCATAAGGCTTGTACATGATTTAATTGATATACATCGAAAAGGACGGTTCAATTCAAGATGCTGGACAAGCAATTCACTGAAACTATTGAAGAGTATTCCAGAGCAGATGAGAACGCAAATGAGTGGAGATCAGGATCTGTTACCACAACGCGTTTCGGGTTTGAGATGGTCTCCGGAAGAAGATACTCTGACATTCCCAGTCAACCTATCTAAAATCAAGAACATAGTGAATATTAAGGGAGAGCCCACAAAAAAAAAGTTCTGCGGGTAATAATGTCTGTATATGACCCACTTGGACTATCAGGAAACTTCATCATAGGAAGCAAGATCCTCATGCCGGAAATATGGAGAAGTGGCATACAGTGGGATCAGAAAATAACTAAAGAATTCCAACAGAAATGGTGAAGATGGCTGACTGACAAAGAAAAAAAGACGACGTCGGAGATACCACGATGTTATCTGAAGAACAGTGGAGATTTCGTTATTTAACAGCACGTGTTCTGTGACGCAAGTCAGCAAGGTATCGCCGCTGTGAGTTATTTTCGATTCAGCAGATATCACGAGATTACATCAACTTCAGTAGCCTCTAGAACTCGAGTCGCTTCCATGAAGAATCAAATTAGTGTTCCTAAGTTGGAATTGCAAGCTGCAGTATTTGCTACCCGTTTAGGTATGAAAATTGCAACGGAACATTTATTGAATATTCAGAAGACATATTTTTGGACAGAAGCAAAAACAGTTATTTATTGGATACAAAATGTGAACAAAAAAGTTAACTCGTATGTTCCCCATCGAATCGCAGAAATTAGAAGAAAATCTGAAACTGATCAATGGCGGTGGCTTTCCACGAAATTCAATATTGCTGATGAAGCTACTCGAGATAATGACGGGATTTCTTTTGATATAACCTCTCCATGGTTTAGAGGTCCTGATTTTTTATATTTGAATGAAAAAGAATGGCCCAGAGGAGATTGTGACACAAGAAAAGGAGAAGACTCTGAAATAATATTGATGCACTTGAAGGAAACAATAATGGTTTTTCCAGATGAAAGAAGGTTTTCTAAGTGGACTGACTGTATTATTGAGATCCACAGTATATGTCCTACGATTCGTGAAGATGAGTACGGAAACAGATACAATAACTGTTACAAAAATGGAATTTGCTGAACGATATTGGTTTAAGAAAGTACAGATTGACGCGTTTGAAGAACAATATAGTCTTTTGAGAGAGGGAAAACTATTACCAAATTCTAGTAATCTCCTGCGATTTTCTGCATATTATGAGAATGAGCTGATAAGAGTAGCAGGTAGAATAGATTTGTCGTCTGAGTTGGGACACGAGACAAAACATCCAATAATTTTGGATAGTAGACATAAGTATACTGAACTGTTAATCAATCACATTCATGTAAAATGTGGACATAGAGGCGGAGAGACAGTAATTACCAAACTACGACAAAAGTTCTGGATTTTACAAATAAGGAGAGCTGTTAACAAGACATTAATTAATTGCAATTTTTGCCTACTGAGAAGAGCTAAACCAGTTAGGTATGCCGGAAATGGGACAACTTCCAGAAAACCGACTGAAAAAACCACCAAGAGCATTTTCATATGTTGGAATGGACTACTTTGGACCATTTTCTGTCAAAATTGGTAGGAGGGTAGAAAGACGATATGGGGTATTATTTACATGTTCATCCATAAGAGCCATCCATATCGAAATTGCAGAATCCCTCTCTACAGACTCTTGTATTGTTGCTATTAGGAGAATCATTGCTAGAAGAGAGAAATCACTGGTTATTATGAGCCACAATGGAACTAACATGAAGTCTGCAGATGAAGATCTGAAATAATCTCTTCGAAGAATTGACAAAGACCTGATTGAACAAGAAATGGTTGCTAGAAATGTCGAGTGGAAGTTTATCTTTCCAGCGAGTCCACATATGGCCGGTGTTTGAGAACGAATGGAGCAAGCAATCAAAGACAGTCTGAAAATCACACTGAGAGAAAAATCTACAGGACCAGAAATTCTATCGACCTTAATGTGTGAGGCGGAAAACATTGTGAATAGCCGACCACTGACATATGTATCCAACAATATAGATGACCCGGAAAGTATAACTCCAAATCACTTTCTTATCGGAACTTCCAGTTTTTCAAGGCCACCTGGAGTTTTCGACGAACAGATGGATCTAAGGAAGCAATGGAGAACTGAGAGAAAAATCTACAGGACCAGAAATTCTATCGACCTTAATGTGTGAGGCGGAAAACATCGTGAATAGCCGACCACTGACATATGTATCCAACAATATAGATGACCCGAAAAGTATAACTCCAAATCACTTTCTTATCGGAACTTCCAGTTTTTCAAGGCTACCTGGAGTTTTCGACGAACAGATGGATCTCAGGAAGCAATGGAGATTCTCACAGATACTGGCAGATAACTTTTGGAATCGTTGGGTGAGAGAATACTTACCGACTCCAACTAAACGAACCAAATGGTTGAGAAAGAGTATTCCATTGAAAGAAGGAGATTTGGTTTCAGTTATAAATAATAGACTGCTAAGAAATATTTGGCCACTAGACAAAATCGTTGCTACTTATCCTTGAAAAGACGGCCAAGTACGAGTAGTTGATGTGAAATCCAAGATAGGTACCAAGGTACTTATAGGCGACCAGTGGCAAAGATATGTAAATATATGTAAAGTTTTTTTTCTAGAAGAAGGTGATAATGAAAACTGTTTCAATGATTCTTCTTGAGGAGAAAGAATGTTCAAATTTGAAATAGAGTTTCATATCTTTGAAATGTTGCATACAGTATTTTGTGATTTTTGACATTGATTAAAAAAATGAGAATTTTGGAACGAACGTCAATCAGAATTTGATTCAATATTCATCCTGAATTGTGGATCTCAAACCGAATCCATACAGATACATTCAACATTGAAATCAGGTATCCCGAAGAGATTATTATACAAAAAGATATAATCATTGAAAATCATAAAATCGCTTTGAAAGCACAATTGAAGCAGATAACTTAATGGAAGAATCGAAATCAAATGATTCGAGAATCGAAAAACTGAACCTGGCGACATCTGGGAGCCATAAATCGATCAAGAATCTCAAAGCTACTGCTGCCACTTCAGAAGCCGTAGAGATCTTGAATTTCGGGATACAACCCGAGACACATCCCAAGGTATCATCTGAGCTGAACAGAAATTATAGAAGTACCTCGTATGCTAGTTGTGTGACTAGATATCTGCCGAATGAAGGCATTGATTAACCTACTAGTTTTCCTTTCGCCAGAAAACAAGATGTCGCTGCATCTGTTATTGGAATTGAAACTGGAAATAAACTACATGAAATCATAAACGTAAGCAACGATACGGAAGACTTCACTGGAGTCAAGAACAAGAGACATATCAGACGGCACAATGATGAGCCCTTGATTGGACAATTGGAAGTTCCTATCGAATCGAACATGAAATATCTACCAGAAATGGTCTGCCTTCACGCTTTTGAAATGCACCCGGATACCAGCCGAGAGGATCTCCATAGTATTTTGAATCTCGTATTTCCTGAAGTTCGATGTGAAAAGCTCCGAAGTTTCCTGATCTTTATGCTCCATTTGATATAAATTGCTGAACATCACTTGGAGAAGGCGATAAACCACGCTATTTAGCCAACAGTTACCTGCGTGAATCTTTGTTTCAACAAGAGATCGACTACAAGACGAACGAACTAGTCGAGAGATGTTTCGATGATGATATCAGGAATTTGGAATGTTTCAGAGGAGTGAGAGTTTTGCATGTCAATGTCCAATGAGTAGGTACTCGGGCGGTATGGGACGCCCCCTCCACTTTTTCTCTCTCCCCCTCCACCTCTCACCGCCTGCCGTCGTCATCATCGGCTGGACTGCGATAGATCCGTTCTAGAGATAACGGCGCGCATTTCATTCCATTTTTCACTTAACAACGGCTATATACAGGGTGTTTGAGTTGGGTAATAGTTGGGAAAAAAAATATAGGGTGGACCCAAAAAGGCGTTATACCTCTCCGAAGAGTAGACTACCTACATATAAAGGCTACCCGCTATAACATGATATATACAGGGTGTTTGAGTTGAATAAAAATTGAAAATTATATATACAGGGTGTCCCACGGTTAGACCACCCCACTTTAGGGGTAAATATTGAAGGATTGGGGAGTGTGGGTACTCTGAGAGAAGGATTTTTCGCGAACATTCCAAAAATGGCAACTTGCCTATATGCAAAGTCTCAAGGTTTACGAGATATCGCTGAAAATCATGTTTCTTGCGTTACATTGTTGCCAGACGTTTAAAAAATATTGGACATTGCTTCGTAAGACATATAATTATATGACAATATGTGTGTTAGGACGAATGTCGTATGACTTTTGACATATGACGTATGACAGATGGTGTTTGCAATATGATGTATGTAGGGAGTGGAAGGATACGAAAACAACTAAATATTCTCTTATAGAGTAGTCATGGCTAATATTTGTGAGCGCTGTCATCAGCTGTGTACTGTACGAGAACTTTGTAATAATTATCTTATAATAGAATGCCTCAATAGTGGAGAGCGGATTCCATTCAACATCAATTACACCTGGGAAAGTTTTAAAAAGAGAAAATTCACCTATAATAGACATCAGCTATTGTGTGAGAAATGTGGGAAATTCTTGAATAAAACTAACCTATATCACCATATGAGGAATGCCCATAGAGTGGACGCCACCAATTCGAATAACCTAGCTGATTAGCGGATGGCAGTCAATGGATTCAGAAGTCTTCAGATCACACCTATAGAAGTATTCAGAGGTATTCGGAGGTCTTCAGATCACGCCTTCAGATGTCTTCAGATGTCTTCAGAGGTATTCAGAGGTATTCAGAGGTCTTCAGATCACGCCTTCAGAGGTATTCAGATGTCTTCAGAGGTATTCAGATGTCTTCAGAGGTATTCAGAGGTCTTCAGATCACGCCTTCAGAGGTATTCAGATGTCTTCAGAGGTATTCAGATGTCTTCAGAGGTATTCAGAGGTCTTCAGATCACGCCTTCAGAGGTATTCAGATGTCTTCAGAGGTATTCAGATGTCTTCAGAGGTATTCAGATGTCTTCAGAGGTATTCAAGAGTCTTCAGTTGTATATCAGACACCATAGCGTTCACATCATGGAGTCTAAACCACATTCATCAGAGCAAGCATTAGATAAATATCACTGTGCAGATTATGATAATGCTTATGGACCGCAATATGTTGACGGCAGATGGACACTTGGACATAAAAATCTACGCTTTGAGGACCAATACATAGGCGTAGATAATGTCGATTTTAAAAGTACTCTGGGTCTTTTGGAATTATTATTTTCCAAGAACCCTCGAAATTACACGACTCTGGATCACCAGATGTATAAACAGATGCTATAAATCAGCTCTATTCATAGAGATCGATTAGGGCGATTACGAGGACAAGCTGATAAGGAGAAACTCGATAAAATTATCAGACCCCTCTTCAAAAATAAGACCAAGCCTAAACGTCCAAAGTCGAGCGTGGAGCCTGAAGCCAGTATTGGGAATGAAGAGTACAATATTTTAGATGAATGGACAGATCCGAATATCTTGGTGGATAGACTGAGATATTTAATGAAATCAGATAAGAACAACAACGAGATCGCCTTTATTCTTACTGAACTTGAAAATGTTGGTATAATATCTAAAAATAAATGATGTCGAAATTATCCGTTTTTTATTCAACACCTGGTAGGCGAGTAGACTCACAATGACTACTCAACTCGACATACAAAAATATATATTTAAAAACCCTGTATAATGACTGGTAGGTAGTGTGATGAAATCATTGTCCGTTAATTGTAGTCTATAACTCAGCTAATTTAATCATCTTTCTAGGCCTTGCAAGAATATGATTTTCTGTATACGCCAAATATAGAACAACCAAGATAACGGCATCCTGTTTCAACGCTGCAACTTGAACAACTATTTACACCTAAAACTCATATAACTGCTCAGTGTTTTACCATAGGAGGTATTCTGGTTGGTTCATTTAATATGTCAAACAACTCTCTACCAAAACTGGTAATCTAAGAGTCAGAGGAACAAGTGAGGTACGTAGTTTCTGAAAGGTATCAGATTAGTATAAAAGTCAGATAATTTATACGACGCTATAAAAGCAGATAATATTTTATCATTGCTCATGTAGGATGGAAGTAGAGGCCATGGCATCATATCATGAGCATATTTTTATATTGAAACTATCATTGGGCACCAAAGATGTGTATACGACGCTATGAAAGTTCAGAGAACTGGAGATTTTTCCCACAAACTATGTACTTAGCCCACTCGACTGTCTTGGTTTTTCCAGACAGTCGAGTGAGCTAGGTACGTAGTTTATGAGAAAAAAATCAAGACAGTCGAGTGTGCTTTTTTCACTTTATTATGTTTTTTGTTTTGTTTTCTATTGGCAAGTGATTATCTAGGAACTTGTAAATTTTTTAGTTTTTTCATCGTATCTCCCGAACTATTGAATTCAGAGAAAAATGTTATATGGATTTTTTGTAGATTCTATCAAAAGGAATAATTTTGGTTCCATAACATTTTCAGATATTTTCAGTTGTTTTCGAGATATTTGGAATTATCTGAGAATAAAATTTTCAACACTTTTGTTCCATCTTCCAATCAACAAAATGAAAAAATATTTCATGGTTCAGTGGAAGTCGATGAGCTTCATCTATCGATAATCTTTGTTTTTCGATATATCCTCATAGTACCCTATGGGTCGTTAACATTTTTTTGTTCATATTTTTCACTTTATTTCCTGTACTATTGGGTTTACAGAAAAAATTATGGGAAATAATTTGTAGGAAATGTTCCAGTGAATAACTTTGCACTTTTGATAATTTTCGATTTTTCCATTTGTTTTCGATATATATTGAATTGAAAGGATTTCAAATTTTGATGTTTTGATTTTCATTTGTTTTTCCATTTTCCGATGGTTGCACGAAAAAATTGTGATGTAATAATTTGTTGCGTCATCAGAGAGGCATACGGTGCATTTTTCCAATTTGGATTTAGTCTATTGGTTCAGGAGATATGTCGTTTTAAAGCGAACCGTGTTTTTCGGAAAATCTCCTTGAAAAACCCACTTAGAATTTTCCGACCCTGCTCAATTTCAAAAGGCTTCGTCTCTTCCTGATAGAGGTTTTTTTCACAAAAAATGAAATCGATCGGACCACTTTTGCGATTTGTAGAGTGGTTACAAGGAACTTCCGGTAAAAATCGAAAAAACCCGGAAAAACCACCTTAGAGTTTTCCGATTTCCTTCATATTTTAATGACATAATATTGTTTTGAGTACAATAAGATGGCAAAATTTCAAGTCGATATGTCAAAGGGTTCCGGAGATATATCGATTTATGATTAACACAGAGTACAGACAGACAGACAGACAGACCACACACAAAAACCAAAGTTGCTCAAAATTCGATGGGGATCATTTTCTCCAAAGCAACTATACCTCTATCTCGCTTAGTTTCCGAGATAGCATTTTTGGCACGGCCGTAGTATACTCCACTATGTATAGCGTCGTATAACAAGTGAGGTACGTAGTTTTTGAAAGGTATCAGATTAGTATAAAGGTCAGATAATTTATACGACGTTATAAAAGCAGATGATATTTTATCATTGCTCATGTAAGATGAAAGTAGAGGCCATGGCACCATATGATGAGCATATTTTCATATTGAAACTATCATTGGGCACCAATGATGTGTATACGACGCTATGAAAGTTCAGAGAACTGGAGATTTTTCGTACAAACTACGTACTTAGCCCGTACCTAGTTCATTGGCAAAAATAAAGACAGTAGAGTGAGCTAGGCACGTAGTTCATGGAAAAAAAATCAAGACAGTCGAGTGTGCTTTTTTTACTTTCTTTTGTTTTTTGTTTCGTTTTCTATTGGCAAGTGATTATCTAGGAACTTGTAAATCTTTTAGTTCTTTCATCGTATCTCCCGAACTATTGAATTCAGAGAAAAATGTTATAGGGATTTTTTGTAGATTCTATCAAAAGGAATAATTTTGGTTCCATAACATTTTCAGATATTTTCAGTTGTTTTCGAGATATTTGGAATTATCTGAGAATAAAATTTTCAACACTTTTGTTCCATCTTCCAATCAACAAAATGAAAAAATATTTCATGGTTCAGTGGAAGTCGATGAGCTTTATCTATCGATAATCTATGTTTTTCAATATATCTTCATAGTACCCTATGAGTCGTTAAATTTTTTTTTTTCATATTTTTCACTTTATTTCCTGTACTATTATGTTGACTGAAAAAATTATATGAAATAATTTGGAGGAAATGTCCCAGTGGATAACTTTGCACTCCTGATAATTTTCGATTTTTTCATTTGTTTTCAATATATATTGAATTGAAAGGATTTCAAATTTTGATGTTTGGATTTTCATTTGTTTTTCCATTATCCGATGGATGCACGAAAAAATGGTTGAATAATAATTTGTTGCGTCATCAAAGAGGCATACGGTGCATTTTTCAAATTCGGATTTAGTCTATTCGTTCAGGAGATATATCGTTTTAAAGCCAACCGTGTGTTTCGGAAAATCTCCTTGAAAAACCCACTTGGAATTTTCCGACCCTGCTCAATTTCAATAGGCTTCGTCTCTCCCTGATAGAGTTTTTTTTCATTGAAAATGAAATCGATCGGACCACTTTTGCGATTTGTAGAGTGGTTACAAGAAACTTCCGGTGAAAAATAGAAAAAAACCGGAAAAACCACCTTAGAGTTTTCCGATTTCCTTCATATTTTAATGACATAATATTGTTCTGAGTACAATAAGATGGCAAAATTTCAAGTCGATATGTCAAAGGGTTCCGGAGATATATCGATTTATGATTAACACAGAGTACAGACAGACAGACAGACAGACCACACACAAAAACCAAAGTTGCTCAAAATTCGATGGGGATCATTTTCTCCAAAGCAACTATACCTCTATCTCGCTTAGTTTCCGAGATAGCATTTTTGGCACGGCCGTAGTATACTCCACTATGTATAGCGTCGTATAACAAGTGAGGTACGTAGTTTTTGAAAGGTATCAGATTAGTATAAAGGTCAGATAATTTATACGACGTTATAAAAGCAGATGATATTTTATCATTGCTCATGTAAGATGAAAGTAGAGGCCATGGCACCATATGATGAGCATATTTTCATATTGAAACTATCATTGGGCACCAATGATGTGTATACGACGCTATGAAAGTTCAGAGAACTGGAGATTTTTCGTACAAACTACGTACTTAGCCCGTACCTAGTTCATTGGCAAAAATAAAGACAGTAGAGTGAGCTAGGCACGTAGTTCATGGAAAAAAAATCAAGACAGTCGAGTGTGCTTTTTTTACTTTCTTTTGTTTTTTGTTTCGTTTTCTATTGGCAAGTGATTATCTAGGAACTTGTAAATCTTTTAGTTCTTTCATCGTATCTCCCGAACTATTGAATTCAGAGAAAAATGTTATAGGGATTTTTTGTAGATTCTATCAAAAGGAATAATTTTGGTTCCATAACATTTTCAGATATTTTCAGTTGTTTTCGAGATATTTGGAATTATCTGAGAATAAAATTTTCAACACTTTTGTTCCATCTTCCAATCAACAAAATGAAAAAATATTTCATGGTTCAGTGGAAGTCGATGAGCTTTATCTATCGATAATCTATGTTTTTCAATATATCTTCATAGTACCCTATGAGTCGTTAAATTTTTTTTTTTCATATTTTTCACTTTATTTCCTGTACTATTATGTTGACTGAAAAAATTATATGAAATAATTTGGAGGAAATGTCCCAGTGGATAACTTTGCACTCCTGATAATTTTCGATTTTTTCATTTGTTTTCAATATATATTGAATTGAAAGGATTTCAAATTTTGATGTTTGGATTTTCATTTGTTTTTCCATTATCCGATGGATGCACGAAAAAATGGTTGAATAATAATTTGTTGCGTCATCAAAGAGGCATACGGTGCATTTTTCAAATTCGGATTTAGTCTATTCGTTCAGGAGATATATCGTTTTAAAGCCAACCGTGTGTTTCGGAAAATCTCCTTGAAAAACCCACTTGGAATTTTCCGACCCTGCTCAATTTCAATAGGCTTCGTCTCTCCCTGATAGAGTTTTTTTTCATTGAAAATGAAATCGATCGGACCACTTTTGCGATTTGTAGAGTGGTTACAAGAAACTTCCGGTGAAAAATAGAAAAAAACCGGAAAAACCACCTTAGAGTTTTCCGATTTCCTTCATATTTTAATGACATAATATTGTTCTGAGTACAATAAGATGGCAAAATTTCAAGTCGATATGTCAAAGGGTTCCGGAGATATATCGATTTATGATTAACACAGAGTACAGACAGACAGACAGACAGACCACACACAAAAACCAAAGTTGCTCAAAATTCGATGGGGATCATTTTCTCCAAAGCAACTATACCTCTATCTCGCTTAGTTTCCGAGATAGCATTTTTGGCACGGCCGTAGTATACTCCACTATGTATAGCGTCGTATAACAAGGGGATAGCGTTTAGTGCGATGGGATGTAATCCGCAGGAAGCGAAATAGGTATCATGTTTCGGGTGATCTAATATGAAAGGATACCCGATCAGACCTAAAAAAATTCTGTCACATAGAAATCTCATATATCGTAGGCCAATTTTTATCAAAATCCTCATGAGGAACATCAGTCACGTGACCTGATAGATGGTGAAACGTTTACTTGGCCATAACTGCAGAAATATATGTTTCAACTATACGAGGTGTTTTTGAAATAATAATATGTATTCAGCACATCGAAATATAATATTCTCATATCAGATATCTTCAAATTCCTCAAATCAACAGGCAATTGCATCCTGAAAATTGAGCAAAAACAGGAAAACATCAAAACAATCTAAATAATTGAGCACAAAAAAATTCATGTAGATGGAACGTTATAGGATTGTTACAGAGTGAAACTATATAGGTGTAAAATTGGTCTCGCCTCACCTATATATCATTCGATAGTATAAACGTCTCGAGGTTCTAAATTTTCACGCTTATTCCAATACAGCCCAGTATATAAAAAAAAATGTGGTTATAAAGCATTTACCTTTAGCTTTTTTCACCTTAGCAGGCTTAGATTCGATGAAAATCTGAATAATGAATGAAAATAGTGAGAAGACAATTCAGATAAAACAAAAACCGTCATTCTCATATTCCCGTACATGATTCTTTGAAAGCACACATCACTACCATCACAAATAATTCACACAAACGGCATTTTTGAAAAACAACGCCATTTAATCGACGAGAAATTTCACATAACGTCCACGATATGACTGAACAAATATAGAAATAGAAACTTGATAATCAGCAGGAAACCTGATAACAATTAAACGTTGATAATGCATACATGCAACAATATATGAACCACCACGAGGAAAAATATAATATACAGGACGATTAAAAACCTGAATCAGATGAAATATTTGAGAGACGTATGACTTCACATTATAACAATGCATAGGTTCTCGACTGCGATATCTGAGAACAATATGGTTACCGACGATCTGTGACAGATCCATCAATCAACCATTGAAAATAAATAGTACTCCTAAGGATTAGCACGCAAATACATTGATATGCGCAGAGTTTCAATTTTTGCGAGATATCAATAAAGAATGGAGAACCGTGAATAACCTATATTTTCATGTTATCTTTCATAAAGCTAGTATTGGAACTTCTTAATAACACTGACAATAGATGCGCGAATAGAATACTCTACTTTCTTTACGACATCTTCACAAATGATGCTAGATAGATGACACTTGATAGATACCACTTAACACATGAGGCGTTTTGAAGATGATGTATAATTAAGAGGAGACATATCACGCATGCGTCGAAACGTGACAAAAACATCACACAAACAGGCGTACCATTCTAACCAAATGAAATATGAACAACATAAACCAATTAGGAATTGTGATCTCTGACAAAAATATTCGAAAATACTAATATACACGACGAAGAATTATTATATCTCTTGCCATCATTCCCAGGCAGTTTAAGTATCCTATCCTATTCAAAATCGTATCTCGGCTATCATTTGAAATATTCCCCAACTTCATCAAAATAGAATAATCACAAGGCGACATTCTCTTCAAACCGATATAAAGATTCCCCATGCTCATTATAAATAACAATCGAATCCTAACAGCATATGACACAAAGTTCTATCACGAACGTTGCTTCATAGAAACTGGGATTTTCATTCCAGACAAGAAACTTCTCTACAAAATACAGATACGACCTGTTTGAGAATACTGTTCCTTATATGGGTTCAGCACTCACACATAAAGACAAGCCATACCAGAGAGACAAGCAAAGCGCCTGATGAGCGATGCCACACTCACTAATTCTTGGAAAACATCTGAACATCATAGATGAAAACTCATAAAATGACTGAGTTCATCATAGGAAGTGTTTCCAAGATCTCCAAATGCGGAATCTCAACCAATTTCATTGATATAAAATGATCACAGGGCACCATTTATTTTCACCCGAAATAAAGATACTATATAAAGATCCTGAACAAGAATTGGAATCAATCAGTATACTACGACACCTAGATCCATCACGAAAGTTTCAACGAAAAAACTATGATTTTTATTTCACGTGAAAAGCTACTATACAAGAAACAGATAAGATATTTTTCAGAGTACTGTTCCTACATATTATGGGGTTCAACATCCATACATACTCTGATGCTCCTAGATTTCATTCAGAGATACATCCCATTCGCCTGATTGGTGTTTCTACACTCACTGATTCTCAAACAACATTGTAACATCACCGAAAAGACATCGACCCTTCACTTTTCTACAGATACACAGAAAATAATTTTCAGAGATTCCTACTACCATTCCATCGCTAGCAATACCAGTCAGACGCACTCAACAAATTCAGAAAACGCATTCTGTTGTCACCAATCTTGAATATGTCGAACAACTCTTTACCAAAACTCATTAAATGACTGAGTTTACTATAGGAAGAGTTTCTTAGATCTTGAAAAGTTTAAAATTCAATACCTATACCTCCTGTTGTAGCCTGTGCATGATTTTCTTCGAATATAATAGGTATTTGCTTTGGTGCGCTTCAAGAGATAAATAATAATGATAATCTGACGCATATTGTAGCATCAAACATTCAAACAACGTATACCAATAATTATGAATTAACTTCTAAGACGAAAATATTTGGAAAATCATCTCTCTCTTATCAAGTGAGACATTCCCAGTTAGATTGAATATCCTATCCTCTTTGAGGTATGCACGACGTTCTTCGAACCTTGTTAGGATTTTCTTTCGTGCGCTCCAAGTGATAAAAAAAATATGAACTGATGAAAATGTACCAGAACATGAAAAACGTGAAAAAAATGTTCAAATAGGCTATTATACATTATGGAGAATCGTACCCCAGCTATCGCTCGAAATATTGACCAACTCCATCGATATAAAATAATGATAATGAACTAGATTCTCCACCTGACATATAGAAACTAAAAGATCAGAATCATGAAAAAAAACATTGTCAGAGGAAAAATATTCAAATAGGTTGTTATCCTGTACACTATGGAAAATATAGTAACTCGGCTATCATTTAAAATATTGCCCAACTTCATCGATATAGAATAATCACAAGGTACCATTCTTTTTAACCGCAATAAAGATACCCTATGCGGATTATGGATAACTATTGAATTCGAACAGTATATGACAGATAGTTCCATCACGAACGCTACTTCACAAAAACTAGGATTTGCAAATACATTGATATACGCAGAGTTTCAATGCTTGCGAGATATCAATAAAGAATGGAGAGCCGTGAATAACCTATATTCTTATGTTATCTCCCATAAAGCTAGTATTGGGCTTTTTTCAATGATACTGACAATAGATGCGCGAATAGAATACTCTACTTTATGTACGACATCGTCACAAATTATGCTAGACAGATGACACTTGACAGATGCCATGTGACACCTGAAGCGTTTTTCAGATGATGTATAATTAAGAGGAGTTATATTACGCATGCGTCAAAACGTGACGGAAACATCACAAAAACAGCACGATTGAAATATTGCTTCGATAACATAATATAAGGATGGCACACCATTCTGACCGAATAAAATATGAAGAACATAAACCAATTATGAATTATTGAGGTCTTAGACAAAAATACTCGAAATGACTAATGTACACTGCGAAAATTAATATATCTCTTACTATCATTGTCAGACAGTTTAAGTATCCTATCCTATTCAAAATCATATCTAGGCTATCATTCGAAATATTGCCAAACTTCATCGATATAGAATAATCACAAGGTAGTATTCTTTTTCGAACCGGAATAAAGATTCCCAATGCTGATTATAAATAAAAGCTACTCTACGAAATACAAATACAACCTGTTCAAGAATACTGTTCACTCATATGGGTTCAGCACTCACACATATACGTTGATGCTCCTAGATGCCATCCAGAGAGACTAGCTATGCGCCTGGTGGGCGATGCTACACTCACCAAGTCTGAAAAACATTGAAACATCGCAAATGAGTCGGAGAGAGTCGGAGACTTTTCCTTATTCTACAGATACTTCCGCTCCATTAACAAAATTGAAACATCACAGAAAAGCTGTTACTCTTCAGATATATGTTGAACAACTCTTTACCGAAACTCATAAAACGACTAAGTTTACCAAAGGAAGTAGTTTCAAGATACACCAATGTTCAATACTGCACCTCCTATTTGGCAACCTCCCTAGGCATGAGCGATGTTTCACGAACATAATAAGCATTTCCTTCAGTGCGGTTCAAGTGATGAAAGAATAATAATCCGACACCAATCATAGTACCAACCATTTGAATAACGTATAACAATCAGGAATCAACTTCATAGACAAAAATATTCCAACAGGCTATCATGCATTAGGGAAAAATCATATATGTCTTGTCAGGTGAACTTTTCACCAATTTCATTGGTATGAAATGATCACAAGGTACCATTTCTTTCTACCCGAAATGAAGATACTAATGCTGATCCTGAACAAGAATTGAAATCAAACAGTATACGGTACCCGGATATCCATCACGAAAGTTTCAACATAAAAACTAGGATTTTTATTCCAGACAACATGCTACTCTACAAAATACAGATACAACCTGTTTTAGAATACTGTCCCCACATATGGGGTTCAGCAACCACATATACGTTAATGCCTCTAGATTCCATCAAGAGAGACAGGTCATCCGCCTGTTGAGTGATGCCACACTCACTAACAGGATAGGTTAGAGAGTAGGTTGACATCATTGGTTGAGATTGATGCTATATCGGCCTGGACTATCCAAGCTACGATAGGTTAGATCAATTTTTTGGGGTGTGTTTGTTTGTTTGTCGGACGAGCGGAGCGAGTCTGATAATCTCAAACGAACCACCAAAAATTGATCTAATCTCTCTCCATTCTTTATTGATATCTCGCAAGCGTTGAAACTCTGCGTATATCAATGTATTTGCAAATCCTAGTTTTTGTGAAGTAGCGTTCGTGATGGAACTATCTGTCATATACTGTTTGAATTCAATAGTTATCCATAATCCGCATAGGGTATCTTTATTGCGGTTAAAAAGAATGGTACCTTGTGATTATTCTATATCGATGAAGTTGGGCAATATTTTAAATGATAGCCGAGTTACTATATTTTCCATAGTGTACAGGATAACAACCTATTTGAATATTTTTCCTCTGACAATGTTTTTTTTCATGATTCTGATCTTTTATTTTCTATATGTCAGGTGGAGAATCCAGTTCATTATCATTATTTTATATCGATGAAGTTGGTCAATATTTCGAGCGATAGCTGGGGTACGATTCTCCATAATGTATAATAGCCTATTTGAACATTTTTTTCACGTTTTTCATGTTCTGGTACATTTTCATCAGTTCATATTTTTTTTTATCACTTGGAGCGCACGAAAGAAAATCCTAACAAGGTTCGAAGAACGTCGTGCATACCTCAAAGAGGATAGGATATTCAATCTAACTGGGAATGTCTCACTTGATAAGAGAGAGATGATTTTCCAAATATTTTCGTCTTAGAAGTTAATTCATAATTATTGGTATAAGTTGTTTGAATGTTTGATGCTACAATATGCGTCAGATTATCATTATTATTTATCTCTTGAAGCGCACCAAAGCAAATACCTATTATATTCGAAGAAAATCATGCACAGGCTACAACAGGAGGTATAGGTATTGAATTTTTAACTTTTCAAGATCTAAGAAACACTTCCTATAGTAAACTCAGTCATTTAATGAGTTTTGGTACAGAGTTGTTCGACATATTCAAGATTGGTGACAACAGAATGCGTTTTCTGAATTTGTTGAGTGCGTCTGACTGGTATTGCTAGCGATGGAATGGTAGTAGGAATCTCTGAAAATTATTTTCTGTGTATCTGTAGAAAAGTGAAAGGTCGATGTCCTTTCGGTGATGTTACAATGTTGTTTGAGAATCAGTGAGTGTAGAAACACCAATCAGGCGAATGGGCTGTATCTCTGAATGAAATCTAGGAGCATCAGAGTATGTATGGATGTTGAACCCCATAATATGAAGGAACAGTACTCTGAAAAATATCATATCTGTATCTTGTATAGTAGCTTTTCGCGTGAAATAAAAATCATAGTTTTTTCGTTGAAACTTTCGTGATGGATCTGGGTGTCGTAGTATACTGATTCATTCCAATTCTTGTTCAGGATCTTCATATAGTATCTTTATTTCGGGTGAAAATAAATGGTGCCCTGTGATCATTTTATATCAATGAAATTGGTTGAGATTCCGCATTTGGAGATCTTGGAAACACTTCCTATGATGAACTTAGTCATTTTATGAGTTTTCATTTATGATGTTCAGATGTTTTCTAAGAATTAGTGAGTGTGGCATCGCTCATCAGGCGCTTTGCTTGTCTCTCTGGTATGGCTTGTCTTTATGTGTGAGTGCTGAACCCATATAAGGAACAGTATTCTCAAACAGGTCGTATCTGTATTTTGTAGAGAAGTTTCTTGTCTGGAATGAAAATCCCAGTTTCTATGAAGCAACGTTCGTGATAGAACTTTGTGTCATATGCTGTTTGGATTCGATTGTTATTTATAATGAGCATGGGGAATCTTTATATCGGTTTGAAGAGAATGTCGCCTTGTGATTATTCTATTTTGATGAAGTTGGGGAATATTCCAAATGATAGCCGAGATACGATTTTGAATAGGATAGGATACTTAAACTGCCTGGGAATGATGGCAAGAGATATAATAATTTTTCGTCGTGTATATTAGTATTTTCGAATATTTTTGTCAGAGATCACAATTCCTAATTGGTTCATGTTGTTCATATTTCATTTGGTTAGAATGGTACGCCTGTTTGTGTGATGTTTTCGTCACGTTTTGACGCATGCGTGATATGTCTCCTCTTAATTATACATCATCTTCAAAACGCCTCATGTGTTAAGTGGTATCTATCAAGTGTCATCTATCTAGCATCATTTGTGAAGATGTCGTAAAGAAAGTAGAGTATTCTATTCGCGCATCTATTGTCAGTATTCTTAAGGAGTTCCAATACTAGCTTCATGAAAGATAACATGAAAATATAGGTTATTCACGGTTCTCCATTCTTTATTGATATCTCGCAAACATTGAAACTCTGCGCATATCAATGTATTTGCGTGCTAATCCTTAGGAGTACTATTTATTTTCAATGGTTGATTGATGGATCTGTCACAGATCGTCGGTAACCATATTGTTCTCAGATATCGCAGTCGAGAACCTATGCATTGTTATAATGTAAAGTCATACGTCTCTCAAATATTTCATCTGATTCAGGTTTTTAATCGTCCTGTATATTATATTTTTCCTCGTGGTGGTTCATATATTGTTGCATGTATGCATTATCAACGTTTAATTATCAGGTTTCCTGCTGATTATCAAGTTTCTATTTCTATATTTGTTCAGTCATATCGTGGACGTTATGTGAAATTTCTCGTCGATTAAATGGCGTTGTTTTTCAAAAATGCCGTTTGTGTGAATTATTTGTGATGGTAGTGATGTGTGCTTTCAAAGAATCATGTACGGGAATATGAGAATGACGGTTTTTGTTTTATCTGAATTGTCTTCTCACTATTTTCATTCATTATTCAGATTTTCATCGAATCTAAGCCTGCTAAGGTGAAAAAAGCTAAAGGTAAATGCTTTATAACCACATTTTTTTCATATACTGGGCTGTATTGGAATAAGCGTGAAAATTTCGAACCTCGAGACGTTTATACTATCGAATGACATATAGGTGAGGCGAGACCAATTTTACACCTATATAGTTTCACTCTGTAACAATCCTATAACGTTCCATCTACATGAATTTTTTTGTGCTCAATTATTTAGATTGTTTTGATGTTTTCCTGTTTTTGCTCAATTTTCGGAATGCAATTTTTTGTTGATTCGAGGAATTTGAAGATATCTGATATGAGAATATTATATTTCGATGTGCTGAATACATATTATTATTTCAAAAACACCTCGTATAGTTGAAACATATATTTCTGCAGTTATGGCCAAGTAAACGTTTCACGATCTATCAGGTCACGTGACTGATGTTCCTCATGAGGATTTTGATAAGAATTGGCCTACGATATATGAGATTTCTATGTGACAGAATTTTTTTAGGTCTGATCGGGTATGCTTTCATATTAGATCACCCGAAACATGATACCTATTTCGCTTCCTGCGGATTACATCCCATCGCACTAAACGCTATCCCCTTGTTCCTCTGACTCTTAGATTACCAGTTTTGGTAGAGAGTTGTTTGACATATTTAATGAACCAAACAGAATACCTCCTATGGTAAAACACTGAGCTGTTATATGAGTTTTAGGTGTAAATAGTTGTTCAAGTTGCAGCGTTGAAACAGGATGCCGTTATCTTGGTTGTTCTATATTTGGCGTATACAGAAAATCATATTCTTGCAAGGCCTAGAAAGATGATTAAATTAGCTGAGTTATAGACTACAATTAACGGACAATGATTTCATCACACTACCTACCAGTCATTATACAGGGTTTTTAAATATATATTTTTGTATGTCAAGTTGAGTAGTCATTGTGAGTCTACTCGCCTACCAGGTGTTGAATAAAAAACGGATAATTCTGACATCATTTATTTTTAGATATTATACCAACATTTTCAAGTTCAGTAAAAATAAAGGCGATCTCGTTGTTGTTCTTATCTGATTCCATTAAATATCTCAGTCTATCCACCAAGATATTCGGATCTGTCCATTCATCTAAAATATTGTACTCTTCATTCCCAATACTGGCTTCAGGCTCCACGCTCGACTTTGGACGTTTAGGCTTGGTCTTATTTTTGAAGTGGGGTCTGATAATTTTATCGAATTTCTTCTTATCAGCTTGTCCTCGTAATCGCCCTAATCGATCTCTATGAATAGAGCTGATTTCTAGCATCTGTTTATACATCTGGTGATCCAGAGGCGTGTAATTTCGAGGGTTCTTGGAAAATAATAATTTCAAAAGACCCAGAGTACTTTTAAAATCGACATTATCTACGCCTATGTATTGGTTCTCAAAGCGTAGATTCTTATGTCCAAGTGTCCATCTGCCGTCAACATATTTCGGTCCATAAGCATTATCATAATCTGCACAGTGATATTTATCTAATGCTTGCTCTGATGAATGTGGTTTAGACTCCATGATGTAAACGCTATGGTGTCTGATATACAACTGAAGACTCTTGAATACCTCTGAAGACATCTGAATACCTCTGAAGACATCTGAATACCTCTGAAGACATCTGAATACCTCTGAAGACATCTGAATACCTCTGAAGGCGTGATCTGAAGACCTCTGAATACCTCTGAAGACATCTGAATACCTCTGAAGACATCTGAATACCTCTGAAGGCGTGATCTGAAGACCTCTGAATACCTCTGAAGACATCTGAATACCTCTAAAGACATCTGAATACCTCTGAAGGCGTGATCTGAAGACCTCTGAATACCTCTGAATACCTCTGAAGACATCTGAAGACATCTGAAGGCGTGATCTGAAGACCTCCGAATACCTCTGAATACTTCTATAGGTGTGATCTGAAGACTTCTGAATCCATTAACTGCCATCCGCTAATCAGCTAGGTTATTCGAATTGGTGGCGTCTACTCTATGGGCATTCCTCATATGGTGGTATAGGTTAGTTTTATTCAAGAATTTCCCACATTTCTCACACAATAGCTGATGTCTATTATAGGTGAATTTTCTCTTTTTAAAACTTTCCCAGGTGTAATTGATGTTGAATGGAATCCGCTCTCCACTATTGAGGCATTCTATTATAAAACAATTATTACAAAGTTCTCGTACAGTACACAGCTGATGACAGCGCTCACAAATATTAGCCATGACTACTCTATAAGAGAATATATAGTTGTTTTCGTATCCTTCCACTCCCTACATACATCATATTGCAAACACCATCTGTCATACGTCATATGTCAAAAGTCATACGACATTTGTCCTAACACACATATTGTCATATAATTATATGTCTTACGAAGCAATGTCCAATATTTTTTAAACGTCTGGCAACAATGTAACGCAAGAAACATGATTTTCAGCGATATCCCGTTAACCTTGAGACTTTGCATATAGGCAAGTTGCCATTTTCAGAATGTTCGCAAAAAATCCTTCTCTCAGAGTACCCACACTCCCCAATCCTTCAATATTTACCCCTAAAGTGGGGTGGTCTAACCGTGGGACACCCTGTATATATAATTTTTAATTTTTATTCAACTCAAACACCCTGTATATATCATGTTATAGCGGGCAGCCTTTATATGTAGGTAGTCTACTCTTCGGAGAGGTATAACGCCTTTTTGGGTTCACCCTATATTTTTTTTCCCAACTATTACCCAACTCAAATACCCTGTATATAGCCGTTGTTAAGTGAAAAATGGAATGAAATGCGCGCCGTTATCTCTAGAACGGATCTATCGCAGTCCAGCCGATGATGACGACGGCTGGCGGTGAGAGGTGGAGGGGAAGAGAGAAAAAGTGGAGGGGGCGTCCCATACCGCCCGAGTACCTACTCCAATGCTTGTCAAATGGAGTTGAAGAGTTTCAATTGTTCCTGAACAAACACACTTCTGACGTTATTTGTGACACTGGATGTTTGATGTTGTTGTTCTAAAATTGTTCTATCCGTCATTCGGTTTTCCTCTTACGAGCACCCCTCAGAAGTCTTCGAAAGTCTTGTGCGAGCAAGGAATGACGGGGGCCTTACGTTTCAACATGTGATCCCAAACAATTCATTGGGTCATCAGAAAAATTCGAAGAAAAATTTCTGCAGTCGATGGGAATCGAACCCACGACCGGCAAGCGGATGCGAATTAGAGTATAGACACTCTGTTCGCACATATTGAATTAATTCGACCCTCAAATCGATCAATTAACCAGGTAACTATTTAGCTAGTAGTTCCAGTAGATCTGTCCATGTCCACGAAGGGTTGGTATTTTTGTTGAGCAGATAATTTTTACCGAGGCTCTGTAACTCAACTGAAGATTATTTAGAGAAGGACCCCGCACCACAGTAGGGGGGAAATTGGCTTTCGGTGAATTTTCTCGATTTCTGGATATATCGTAGAACCCGTGATGCTGATCAGATATCACAATTATCAACGCTCTGAATCCAATAGTTTGGATTATACAGGGTGCTGAAGTTGACTTTTCCAAAATTTCGGATAGCCATTGTGAATTTTTCTTTTTGAATACCAAAATCGAATCGACTACGTTCTGTTCGTCCATGTGACCAGTGAAAATCCAATATAGAGTTCAATGATATCTGCACGTACTCACAATATACAGAGTTGGTCTAAAGATAGCAAATGTGTCAATAATTTCCGAAAAAGTGAGCAGTTGCAATCGATTCATTCTTGGACATCTCGTAGTATACTAATATCAACATCGATTCATGATAATTGCATCTCTTGTATCAGACTACATATTATACACAAGCTGTTCAAGTTTCCATGAAACCGCACCCGTCCTGATATCCATATCCATTGAATGATTGGAATTATGCAAAACTTGGAAAGGAAGTTGATGATTCGTGATGACAATATTCCATGCGAATACCTGAATTATACATGGTTGTGAAAGTAGTAGTGGAATTTTCTTGGAGTTGACGTACTCATGATTTCTGTCTTGTTCCTCAATTGCTCTAGAGAACTACATATGTCTGATTCGAATGCAATCATCATGAATCGATGTTGATATTAGTATGCTACGAAATGTCCAAAAATGAATTGATTTCAATCGCTCACTTTTTCGGAAATAATTGGAACATTTGCTATTCTTGGACCAACTCTGTATATCGTGAGTACGTGCAGATATCTTCGTAGTCTATAGTGAATTTTCACCGGCCACATGGACGAACAAAACGTGGTCGATTTGATTCTGGTATTCAAAAAGGAAACTTGACAATGACCATTCGAAATTTCGAGAAAATCAACTCCAGCACCCTGTTTAATTCAACCTATTGAATTTGAAGCTTTGATAATTGAGAAATCTGATGAGCATCACGAGTTGTACGATATATCCGAAATTCGAGAAAATACACCGAAAGCCGATTTTCCTCCTATTGCGGTGCTGGATCCTTCGTCAGATCTAAAAAACCTCATGAGTTTCTTCGGACTCATGATAACTATTTCAGACTTCAGAAGGATCAGTAGAGAATTAGCCACATACATCAACAATATGATAACAAATCCAAACGAAGTCAATTTTGGTGCTGGTATCAAGGATCCTTGCTTATCAGATCATAATGAACAGTTCATCAAAATATTGCTAGAATCAAAAAACTAACATGAATATATTTGGAAACAAAAATTTCATAGATCTGGTCTTGACAAACTGAGATTCGTTCTGCTGAATACATACCGGTCCAATTTTGAGAATAGTCACGATATACATTTTACATCTGAACGTTTGTCTAGCACTCTCAGTTATCAATCTGGAAATATATTTTTTTCACAGGTAATCAAGGACAGGAATTCAAAATCACCTATGATCGTTTTCAATACAGACCTTCAAAATATGAAAAAAAACACTATCAACTATCAAATTGATATATGATGAATATAGGGTTTCAATCACATTGAAAGTTTATAATCCATATCGTGAACTCCACAAAAAATCCATTATAGAACAAAAAATATTTTCGTATGAACAATTCTTGACGAATTCCTTGAATGAATGTGAAGATAGCTGGAAACTAGTGGATGTTGATCGAAATAAAAAAATTCAAACTTGTTATAAATTCGTCTCATGATAGTTTTTTCTCTGTCAGATATTGATCACGAACCTACTGACTTTTCAAATAACTCACACTCTCCATCTAAC
Source organism: Phaedon cochleariae (assembly GCA_918026855.4). NCBI lineage: Eukaryota > Metazoa > Arthropoda > Insecta > Coleoptera > Chrysomelidae > Phaedon > Phaedon cochleariae. The sequence continues at coordinate 27,627,274 of OU896714.1, read as the reverse complement.
TTTTTTTTTATTCGCCAGTTACACCTCAGGGACTCGAGGAAACTATATCATCTTCGAAGAATTCCTAATGTCAAGATATTTTTTGATTGACCTCTCATATAATCGAAGAGGTAGCAAATATAATAGCCAATTCACTTTCGAGAATAGTAAATGAATGTTTCGAATTAGGAGTATTCTCAGAAGCATTCAGAACTTTCATTGTACTGCCCTCATTCAAGAAAGGAGACCCATCATCAAAAACCAATCGCGAATATACCTTTTCATGGTGAAGTAATTGAAATCATCGTGGAAAATAGATTATCTTTATATTTGGAGTCGAATTCGTTGATGTGTGATGGTCAATTCGGTTTCAGAAAACATAATTCTACAATGGAAGCCATTATGCGTGTAATCAGGAACAAAGTTGAGCGCCTTGAGGAAGGAAAATACTCAGTAATCACCTAAAAAAAAATCAAATTTCATGGTATCAGAGGGACGTCCCTCAATAATTATAATTTTACCTGGATGGAAGATCTCAATGTGTTATGGTGAATGAAAGTCGATCATCTCTTGCTAAAATTGCACATGGTGTTCCCCAGGGATCAGTCATGGGACCCTTGTTATTCATTGTGTATATGAATGATCTATATTCTATCATATACTTCAGAACAACAGTGTCCTCTTTGCAGATGACCCCACTTCGATTAATTCTGACATTAATTTGTGAACTGTTACCGAATCTGTCAAACGTTCTAGAGAGAAAGCCAATTACTGGTTCCTTGCAAATACACTTAAACTGAACACCGATAAGAATCATGAATTGTTGATATCATCCCACTCTGATAATATCTTGTCTGTTAACACTGTTACACTGATGGGTATTGTAGTTGATGACAAACTCAAGTAGGCAGCTTATGTGGAACAGTTGAGCCTAAAATTGTCTTCGATTACATTTTTGATCCGTAGAATGAAGAAAATAATCAGTTCAGAGGTTCTCGGATCCTCCTATCATATTTTACTCCACAGCAATATGATGTATGGAATATTACTAGGGAACAGATCATGTCATTCCCACAAAATAATCGTTCAACAAGAAAAAGTAGTCAGAATCATGAGCGGTGCAGATCACAGAGACCATTGCCGTCCACTTCTTCGCAAACTTCAGATCTTGCCAGTTTTCACAATTTCTATTCATCTCACGCTTCTTGAAATCCACACTAACAAGAAGGATTATCAATTAATGATAGTGAAACATCAGTATTCTACTAGATCAGGTGAATCGTCAAGAAGACCCAGGCAAAGACTTGTGATGCCAGAAAAAAATTCTTCGCATATTGATATCAACAAGAAGCCACCAAATGAAGTTGAACATCTGAATGCTCGCGATTTCGAAATCGGGATAAAACGATTCCACTTGAATTACTTCATCTATTCAGTGGATGATTTTCTCAGTTCAAACTTCCGTCCAGCTGTCAATGATGGAGAAGACGCTATTTCAACAAAATTTCAATTTGTCTGTATTGTATGATGTATTTTTATATCCTATTTTCACATGTGATTGGCATTTTTCACCTGAATGTTTGTGTTGGTTTTCATAAATTCATATATTGATATTTATAGTCAAATTCAAATGATATAATATTCTTCGAATGTTCATCACTACGTAAAGTGGTGAATAAACTATATATCTATATATATATATATATATATATATATATATATATCTATATATATATATATCTATCTATCTACCTATCATTCCAAAGTAACTGTATTCATAATATATTGAACATGATGAAAATATGAAGATTGGATTAGATTGTTTCTTCTATAATGAGTACTCACCTTGATATTCAATCCCAGGTACTAACACATTGGTTCTGAAAAACGCATGTGTTATTGTGAGATTTATTGCCAATGAATCTGATTGTTTCGTTGGTCCAGGTAAATAACATCTGGTTTCCATATTCCTATCCGAGAAAGTATTATTGTCTTCATCATTCAAGTTTCCATGTGAGCTATTAGGCCCAGGTAATCGTCCCAAGGCTGGATCACCATAATCATTGTAATCAGTTGTATTTAACGAGAAATTATAACAGAACTGATAAAAGTTCAGACACAAGAGTATCAGGATCGTGTGATACATAACAACTCACAGTCATCACAGTTCACACAGGAATTAGGCTGGAGTGTCGATATAACATTTTCGTGACAAGCGGCATTTCACACACAAATTTATATGTAAATAAATACTGAACAAGCAATGAATGGTTTACACAAAAGTTCAAATGAATAAACATCAAAACAATCCATACCGAACAAATTTAACGTATTTACATGAGGACACTTATACGAGGAGGGGAGCAAGCGAGTGGTAGGGGTAACGAACGCGCATAAACTGAGGGCTGAAAGGCTGGAAACCTGAAATCCAGAGAACCGTTCCGGAGCCGCTTGTCTCCGCGCCAACCGATCGATTATTCACTTATCAACCTAGAAAACACCAACGGTAGCTGCTAGGTATAGCAGGTTAACGGTTTCGTCATCTATGTTATGTTCAATAAACTGGCATATGCATGAGACGAAATGAATGAATTGAGAATAATATCAATGTTCATTGTGCTGGAAAGTATAATTTGTCCAACATCAATAATCATTTTGGTCGAAATAAAGACTCCGAGACATAGTGCATTCTGTTGTGTACCAAGGGAGGAACAAGAGTAATTTCGATGGAACAGGGTTAACTTAACTTTATTCACTGTTGAGGCTACAGAAAAATGATTATATCTTTACTTAAACATTTCGATCCAAGATTCTAAAGTGAACTGTTGGAAAAAGTGCATCGAGAAAAGTATGCACTTGCAAAAAATGCACTGTCAACATAGAGCTCGGATGCAGAAGGCGATTCAAAGAATTATACGTGCTCATCGCCTTGTTCATTTTGCGACGAAGAAAAGCAAGTTCTGATATTACATTATAATATGTGAATAATAATATACTGAGTGTTATATATGTCCATTATACATATAAGCAGTTAGGTATCTAACATCCCGGCGATTAAGAGTTTTGATTGGGTGTTGATTTTTCGATCAAAACTAGAACTAAAATGACCTTTTTGTTTTTCACTTCACTGCACTACACTTTGAGTGACTTCTTGAGTACGGAGAGAGAACTGCAAGGCCTTGGAAATAGTTGTCTCGCATTGGTGCTTTCTTCTGGGTCGTCGTGATAAGAGATAGTTGAAGTCCTTCGGTTTTCCTGATTTCTGAGTTCGCTGAGTTGAATAGCTGATGGGTATATCTGGCTATTGCTAATACTATTGTGGCTATTTATACAAATATCAGCAATTTTGACTAGCTTGGGAAAGAATCTCCCAATGATTGGAATCCAGCGGCAATCACAACATCGACAGCAATAACAGTAAAAGGATATCAGTATAATTGTCGTTAATATGATGCCAAGTAAAACATTGTACCATTTGGAGTGTTGCACGATGAAAGGTTTGTTCAGATATTCTGTTGTAGAATTTCGTCGAACTGATTGAGTTTATGCTGAGCATGACGTAGATCGTCTAAGTTGATATTGTTCAACTTAAGTGGTTCCATCTCACTTGATGTTAGGTAATTTTGCTTTTGTAAACAACAGTCATCTTTGTTGATATCAACTTCTGGAATGAAGTTGGTGAAGTTTGACGACTGGTTAGTAGTGGCTATAAGGAGTGTTGAGAATGTGTAGCATTTTCAAGTTGCTTTCATGGAAAATATTCCGATATCTTTCAGGTTGACATCGAATATCTCGGGACTGTATGAAGCACAACTGATCGAAGCAGTGATTGGTTGTGTTAGAACGTAAAACCATTGATTACTACTAATGGGATGCCATAATTCCATGTTTGATCTGATTGACTTCACATACTGGCTGTTTAGTAGTCAGATGGATAATCGGATGGTGACAAATATATTCACGTTCAAATAGCATTTGACAACTCGATAGATCCTTCAATCTTCCAGAATTATTGAATGCAGAAGGCAATGTAATCAAATTATACATATTGAACATTTAATCTTGTACTAACGGTATTTTGATCGCAAATATCAAAATTTCTTTGTTTTAAATCACTGATAGTTTGGAAATAGCAAAATATTTGTAAATCAAGTCATTGTTATCTATCGGAATAGGAAATTCCATGTTAGAGGGTAGTTTGATTGCAAATAATTCATCTTTCAGATGTTTAGGTGTTATGACTGATGGATGCAAGATATTTCGTTTAGAAAACAGTATAGATTGTATAAGAATATCATATTCCTCGTTTAATTCATTCATCAGTTGATCCAGTAAGTTCACATGAATAACATTTATGTCGGATTTTGAAAACAGATAATCAATCATTTCATTTATTAGGTCTTGCTTCAAGTTTGTATTGTTTTCGATTGGATTTTTTATATAAAATTTATTTATACCAGTAGTAGAAAATTCGGTTCTGATATTTTTCAAGGCATAAAATAAATCTTTATAGGTTAGTTTTTCGAAATGATTGATTTTTACAATTGATAGATAGGTTGCTTCGTTTTTTTCGTTTGTTAGTTTAACAAAATCGTATAGTGACAAATTATCACAAGAAATTCGATTGAAATCATATGATTTACTAAGATTTTTGTAAAAATCGTTATTTTCATCTAAATCTTTGGAAAATAGGAATATATTCGGAAAATGTTTCAAAATGTTATCTTTCATTATTTCTATTTCTGGAAGTTGAGTTTTGGTATAGTGAAACTTGATGAAATTATCATATGTATCGGGTTGAGCATAGGTTTGAATAGTTAGGACGGGAATTCTAGAAAGTGCATCAACGTTTGAGTTGATTTTTTTAGGTTTGTATTGAATTGTGTATTGGTATTCTTCCAATTCGAGTCTCCAACGAAGAAGACGTGAGCCAGGGTCTTTACAATTGAAAAGCCAGACTAAAGGTCTGTGATCTGTTTGAATAATGAACTTTCGTCCATAGAGGTAGGGTCGGTAATGGTTTGTAGACCACACGATCGCGAGGAGTTCCTTTTCTGTAGTGGAGTAGTTTATTTCGTGAGAATTCAGGGTTCGCGAGGCATAGGCAAGATCTTTTCCAGCTGTCATCTGCGAAAGAAAAGCTTCAATTGCGTAGTTAGATGCGTCTGTTGTGAGTATGAATTCTTTACTGAAATCGGGAAACTGTAGTATTGGTTGATGAGTCAGAATTCTTTTGAAATATTCAACAGATTCTTGTTGTTCGTCGGTCCAGACGAATGGAATGTCCTTTTTGAGAAGATTTGTTAGGGGTTTTGCATGTTTGGAAAAATCTGGGATAAAACGACGGTGATATCCAATAATTTCTAGAAATTGTTTGATTTGTTTTGGATTTTGTGAAATACCTGATTCATTGATTATGTGTCCTAAATAGGCAACTCCGTGTCTCATGAATTCGCATTTATCTGGTTGAAGTAGTAGGTTATTTTGACGTAATCTATCGAAAATTGATTTGAGTTTCATGGAATGTTCTTGGATTGAGCTAGCATATATGACAATATCGTCTAAGTATACAAAGCACTGCAGACCTTGAAGACCTGTCAAGATATTGTTCATCAATTTCTGGAACGTAGCTGGTGCTGTTTTCAAACCAAAGCATTCGAGTGAATTCCAAATGACCAGATGGAGATGAGAAAGCTGTCTTGGGAATGTCAGATTCTATAATTCCAATTTGATGAAATCCAGATGCTGAGTCCAAAGTAGTAAAAAACTTTGAATGACCTAACTGATCTAGGATTTCTTCGATATTGGGTGAAGGATATGCATCGCCTATGGTTACTTCGTTCAATTTCCTGTGATCGACTACTATTCTCCATTTTTTCTCGTTTGAAGCATCAGATTTTTTGGGAACAACCCAGAGGAGACTGTTATAGAGTGATACTGATGGTCTGATGATTCCTTGCTTGAGTATTTTTGAGATTTTTTTTTCTACTTCGTTTTTGTGAATTTGTGGAAATCTATAAATTTCGGAAAAAATTGGTTTGTTATCAGTTGTATTGATTTCGTGTTGAACTGCGTTGATTAAAGTCAAATTATCATTTGGTAAGAAAAATATATCATTGTAATCATTACAAATTTTCAAAACTGAGTTTCTTTCTTCTGACTTCAAGTGATCGAGTCTTAAATTTTCTGAGAGAACATTCAATCTATTGAAATTACTTTGTTCGGCTTCCTGGATATTAAGAATGGTTGACTGATTTCCAACGAATGGTTCAAGAAATAATTCTATATTATTCACCTCGAATTTTTTATCAGTAGTGTTCAAAATTGTAGTGATAGCCTTTTTATTCTCTACTTTAACGATTGATTTTGCAAGATAAACACCTTCAGAAATTTTTATTTCTGGACAAATTCCTTCAGATATATTTTCATTCTTGACATTTATTTGGATCAGAGTTTCTGATCTAGGACCCAAAGTGTAAGAGTTGAATTCAGAATAGATTTTTATTGGACAAGGGATTGATTTTATTCTTAGTTCATTTTTGCTAAGATCGATTTCTGCAAATTCTTGAGTGATAAGGAAATCGTTTCCTATGATACCATCGTACGGAATATTCGTCTCCTGTTTCACGATGTGAAATTTGATAGGGAATTCGTGTTTGTTTACTTGTAGCTTGAGATTTATACTGCCCACTGTAGGAATTGAAGAGTTTGTATTGATACCATTTAGCATGACCTTCTCATTGGGATTATAGAATGATTTCGTTTGTATTATTTTATCGGCTTTCATTATGGATAAGTATGCACCTGTGTCGATGAGAAATTTGAATTCGATACCTTGGTATGATGTTTTGATATAACAACTATTGTCAGGAATCATATGAATATCGACTTGTCTCTGTTGATTTTGTTCGATTTCTGTATTTGAGTTTGATTGTGAGATTTGGTTTTGATGTGTTTCTGAGTTTGAATAAGTGTCTGAGCTTGACTGAGTTTCTGAGTTTGAATGGATTTCTGAGCTTGACTGAGTTTTTGAGTTTGACTGGGTTTGTGTTTTTGAGGTTGCTTGTGTTTCGTCGATTTTATTTATAGAGAATCCACAGATACGACGTTGATCTGGGATCGCGTGGAGTTTAAATGATTCGGATTGGTTGATGTGCTTGGTTGAAAATTTGTGTTTTGATTTCTATTGTGATTGAATTCTCTTTTTCTACATTCGTTTATCAAATGACCATTCTTTTTACAATAGCGACAGAATTTATCCTGATAGCTCTGGAATTGATTCCGATTCGACGAGTTAGTTGACTGTCTTGAGTTTGGATTTTGATTGTTTTAATTGAGTGAAAATTGATCGTTTCTTTTTCGACAATCTCTGGAAGTATGGCCATTCCTTTTGCAGAAGTTGCAAAATTTTGGAGTTGATGCATGATGAGACTGAGAGTTCAAACGCAAAGCTTTTTCTTCTTCGATTGATGCATTGAGTGCTGAATTCATATCATCTATTTTTTTAGATCGCAAAAATCTTAAAATTTCTGGTTTCGAATGATAAATGAATCTTTGCAATGCTATTCCTTTCACTAGTTCAATTCGGCTAAGTTTTTCATCGATATCCTGGTAATTAATAACATTTATTATTCTAGTAACAATTTTGTCTATCCTGTTATGGAAATCAATAACGGATTCGTGAAAATCTTGTTTGAACGTACTGAGTTCTTCCATCAACTGAGTGAAATGTTTTTTATCAGCATAGATTTTAACTAGAATCTCTCTCAAATCTGTCCAAGTATTGATTTCTTTACCAGACAGTTGATGTTTAGCACTTCCAGTTAGTTATTTAGAAAGAATGAATGCTAAAAGTGCTGTTTTTTGTGAATCATTTGCGGAAGTATCTGCAATGTCACAGTTACTTATGAATTCATGCAATTCTATTCTGTTTCCGTCAAAACATCTTGGAATTAGTTGTTACTTCCACAGAATGGGTGGTAGTGAAACTAGTCTCAGGGGAGGTAGTAAAACTATCAGAATTGGGAATTATTGTTCAAGGGTTTTTTTCTTTCTTTCGGTGATGGAATGAAACTTCGATAGAAAGTGTTAATGTCCTCTATTCAATTATTATTTAATACAAAAGTCGTACAAGTACTATATAGGCCAGATCCAGTACACTTACTCGGGTGTACCTCCGGAGCAACCAAATGAACGTACCTGAATTCTTAAGTTGACAGCTTCGGATTTGATGGTTAGAAAATCTCAAATGATACCATAACAAACTTGATCATAAAATGGAAGTGAGCTTTTATATAAAAAGCGGGAGGAAAATGGATATCGAGCATAAAAAGCAGTATATGTTGCAGAAGCACAATAATACACACCAGGACTTACCTTAGGTATAGCTATACCGCCAGTCTTTCAGAAAAAGTACTATATTATGGGGATAATGTATAAGGTATAAAAATATGTTTTCCTACTCAAAACCGAAATATACCATCAATTTCCTTACACTACTAGTGATCAACTCTGTATGTGCTTGATCTATGTATATGGTTACCTACTTAAGAAATGCAATATGTAAGTAAAATCACTTCATTGTGTGACAAGAATGTTTTGATATATGGATATTCTACAGTTCCAATGATTTCATTTTGTTTTTCAGATTGAAGACTGAGAATAATAGGCACCTACTAATATTTGATTACTCTAATTACTCTACAATCAATTGAGGATGACTTGATCCAGGTTCCAGTACAATTATCAAATTGAGAGCTAGACTATCACTGTACGTTAGGTTCAAGAAAATGTAATATCATTGATCTGTCAATAAATAGTTGAAAGCATGAAACTAGAATCTTATATCTAGGCTTATCTGATTGTTATAAGGGTGCTCCCAGGAGATGATCTTGAAGTCTGTTCGGAGCAGTGACTCTGGATCCTTATGTTGCCTGTTCACACTGTCAAAGGATGATTTTATGGCAACAAGCTACTAACTATTGACTACCAAGCATTCAACTACCATAGCTATCTACAAATCAAGGCACAAGGAGGCGTGATGGTGAAGCAAGCGGTGAAGGCCTGAAATTACATGTTTCGAATAAGCATTATACTAAGCAGGATTGCAAGACAAACTGAGGGTGTTATCATCAGGAATGACTATGAAGATTGATAAGCATCATGTAAGACCTCACCTTGTTGTTGTGAGGCCTAGAAAGTGATTTCCATGTGTGAAAATAAATCAGTGAGATATTTTCTCCCTAATGCTGATTCAGCTCCAACACTTATGTTGATTGTTATATCAGCATTCAATTGCCAGGAATATAACGATGATTCATCAGATAAGGAGATATCTCACTTGGAAAATCTGAAAAATTCGGGAAGCTTCTTCTGAGATTCAGAAATTTCAAAATGGCTACCAAAAAGTGACAAAAAAATGTCTATTATTCACTGTAGGAATGATGTCAAGTGTCAAACCAGACATGTGATTTGAAAGATGGCATTGATGACATATATCATATCCAGAGATGGGAAAAAAGTGGAACATCGAGTAGTTGCTGTGAACTCAAGGAATATAATGGTGAAATACTACAAATTAAATGCCCAACCCATATGGTACTCAATCATTATTTATTTTCAGGTTAATGACTCCTTCTATTTATTAATTGCCTGTGCGTTAAGAAGAACAGGAGGAGGTGGTGGTGGTGGGGAAGAATCGATATATACAGGGTGAATCATTCATATTGTACCCATTTTATATAAATAAAAATCAATGTTTGCTACTGGTATCAATTCTATATGTGAGTTAGGGATATAATGGAGAATCGAGAGTTGACAACATGGGTATGAATGATTGAATCAATGATTGAATAGCAGATATAAGGTGAGATATCTTTCGGCAAAATCAACCCGTAACAACACCTCCCTTCCCTATAAAAAAGTATCGGAGATACTTTTCAATACCTCCGTAATCAAGTCCAAGACACTAACACAAAAAAAACTAAACTAACCTAAAGTTACACTAAGTATAACTAATCTGGAGGATGTGACTTTAGGTCTTTGGCATTCCAGATGCCGATAGACTTATGTCTCTCATCCTCAAGTTCATACGACCAAGGTGACGTAATTCGAATTATCTTGAAAGGGCCCGTGAATTTGCGTGCTAATTTCGACGTGAAATTTTTCGAAGCGTCTGATAAAGTATAATTCCTCTCCCAAACGAGTTGACCAAGTGAAAACTTCTTGTTTCGATGACGTAAGTTGTAGGTTTTCTTACTCTTTTCATAAGCATTCATTAATCGTTGTCGAACATCCTGGACTAATTTTCCCAATGCTTCTCTCCGCATATCCATGTCGATTGGTGTTTCTTGTGCAATAACGGTGTCTTCCACATCATTGAGGTGCACCTCTCTCCCAAAATTAATCAGGTTTGGTTTCACTCCTGTCACCTCGTGTTTTGCTGAACGCAAAGCATAGGCGACCTTTGCCAGGTATTTGTCCCACTCTTTCTGGTTATCAGCCACATAGGCTGTCAGCATGGTCTTGAGAACTCTATGCACCCTTTCGACCGGATTCGCCTGAGGGTGGTAATTGGCCGTAAATTTAATTCAAACGCGATACTTCTCCATTGTTCCTTTGAACAGAGAACTTCTGAATTGAGCTCCATTATCCACAATTATGCTCTTAGGGGCACCATAGATGAGGATCACATGATCCTCTAACCATTTGACAATATTTGCCGAAGTGGCAGTTCTGATTGGAAAGAGTAAAACGTATTTGCCTAAACAATCCATCACAGAGAGAATGTATGAAAACCCGGAAGAAGATCGAGGCAGTGGTCCAACTGGATCAGCGCTTATCAATTCCCAAGGTCGAGTTGCTATCACTTGGGCAGAAAGCATTTGCCCTATCGGCGGCTTCTGCTCAGGCTTAGTCTCAATACACGTGGAACATTTCCTTATATAGGTACCTACTAACATCTACTCGCAATTTAGGCCAGTAATGAGTCTGTGCTATACGTCCAACTGTTTTTGATACACCTAGGTGTCCACTGGTGGGTGGATTATGATGGTCTTTAATAATGTCTTCTCGTCTGTCACGAGGCACGACAATAAGCCACTCAGATTCCGAAAGCCCTGGGTATCGGATTTTAGTTTTGCGAAATAGTTTTCCATCCTGTATTCTCCATAGGGGATATTTTGCTGGCAAAGTTGACACCTTATCACACATTCCTGAGAACCATTTATCGGTTGATGTCTCCGGCTCAACAGTAATATCGTTTAGGAGGTCGATCATAGGAACAGCCCTTGAAAGTGCATCTGGCACGAGGTGGTCTTTACCCTTTCTATGAACGACCCCAAAATCATACTGCTGAAGCCTAAGGGCCCAACGAGCAATACGGCCTGTAGGCTCCTCTATATTGAAAAGCCATTTAAGTGCCCAATGATCGGATATCACGGTCAATTTTGTCGCTTCTAAATAGGGTCTCAACTTTTCCACTGCGAAGAGTACCGCCAAGCACTCTTTTTCTGTGGTTGAAAACTTACGTTCATTTTTTGTAAGTGATCTACTTAAAAAACATATAACCCTCTCTCCGTCAGGGTGATGTTGGGATAGTATGGCCCCTAAACCATAATCCGTAGCGTCTGTTTCAACAAAAAATTTCATATTGAAATCTGGGCAGGCAAGTATCGGTGCTGACACCAGGTATTGTTTTACCGCGTTAAGTGCGTCATCACACTCTTTATCCCATACGAAAGCTCTATTCTTTTGAGTTAGACGGGTCAGTGGAGCAACAACCGTAGAAAAGGAGGGAATGAACCGTCTATACCATGAAGCGAGACCAACCACTCTTCTTACTTCCGTAACTGTGCGAGGTGAAGGTATATTTAAGATGGCTTCGACCTTTTCGGGATCCACTAATAGGCCCGAAGCGTTTACAACGTACCCTAAATATCGGAGTTCGGGGCGACAAAAAATACACTTTTCCCTATTTAGGGTAAGACCTGCATTTCTCACTCGCTCTAACACTACTCGTAGAACCTGAAGGTGTTTATCAAAATCGGGAGTACAAATAATAAGGTCGTCTAAATAGACAAAGACAAAATTTTCGAAATCGGCCCCTATAACCTGATCAATCAATCGCTGCCAAGTGGCAGGCGCCGAATGAAGGCCGAAGGGCATTCGTTTGAATTGGAACAGCCCCCTGTTTGGGATCGTGAAAGCGGTTAATGGACGCGAACTTTCGGCGACAGGTATCTGCCAATAAGCGGATTTTATGTCCAAAGTTGACAGATATCTGGCATCACGAAGTTTGTCGATAATGGCACTCACGTATGGTATTGGGTATGCATCTGAGACACTGACGGCATTGAGACGCTTATAATTAATACAAAATCTCCACCCACCATCTCGTTTTCTCACCATCACAATGGGAGACGACCATGGCGAGATTGATGGTTCGATTATGTCCTTTGACAGCATGTCATCCAACTCTGCATTCACTATCTTCTGAAGTGCGGGAGAAATTGGGTAGTACCGTTGTTTTATAGGGGCTGAAGTTGTCCGAATTTCGTGCTCAACAAGATGGGTGCAGCCGAGTACCGTTTTCATCAAACTAAAAGCTTCATTAACTACACCGTCCAGTTTCTCTCGTTGTTCATCAGACAAGGAGTCAGAATCATAAATTCCACTCAGGTGAATATTAGTCCTCGTATCATCAGACTTGAAATGCCAATCACCATTCCTAAGATCCGGAATAATTTCCATACCATACCAGAAGTCGACGCCCAGTATTAAACTATGCGGGATATCTGGGACCACTAAGACCTTGAGTACCCGTTTACGGTCTCTAAGCTGAATCGGAAGAGAAAGATATGCAGTTTTTCCGTTCACCTGTTTCCAAACGACAAAGATTTGATAGAATTTTCCACCCATGACCCCCTAATACCGTTCGTGAAGCGCCACTGTCTAGGAGACCAAGAAAATTATGACCGTGAATTGTGACGTTGAGATAGGGGCATTCATCGTCTCTGGCGTGTGCGAGTACATAATCCAAAATGATTTTATTGTCTGTAATGGCCGTGCTTTTCTGAACAACAGACAATGGAGACAGTTGGCCTACTGCTCCGTCTGCCTCACGTTTTTTGAGCAATTTGGACAAGACAAACGTGTCGTATTTGTCCTACCACACTTAAAACAAAAAATTTTCCGTGGTTCCTTACAACGCTTGAACCTATGACCGCGTTCTCGACAATTCCAGCAAAAAACCTGACTTTGTTCTACGTTTGACTGACCTTGACTGTTATTTACTCTACTCGAGTTGTCGACAACACTTACTTCCGGATCAAAAACCCTATCTTGATCCGAAGATACTGCTGATACTCCAGTACCACGACGGAACGCTAAATCTGGTTCAATCAAACTACGCAAATTGGTTGGTGGAGGACAGAACCTTTGAACCCTCCATTCAGTCTCCTCAATAACCCTGGCCAACTGAATAAAAAAAGATTTCGACTCTAGATTATGAACAGATAATTGAGTTTGTATGTATGGTAATAAATTCCATCTGATTATCTGAACACGTATATTTTCCGATGGTATATTTGTCAACTTCCTAAACAAATTCTCCATTACGGTAACATAATTTATCACTCTCTCCTGTGAGTCTTGAGTCCGCCGACGAATCTCATCCCAAAGGGTTTGCTCGTAGTCGTGAGGTTGAAATGCATCTCGTAGCTTGGTAATCGAATCCTCCCAAGAAATGAATCGATTCATCCTATACCATAAGAGTGCATCTTTCTCAAATAATTCCGCCGCGGATTGTAGTAACCTATCCTTCGAAATACCTCTAGAAACTCTTAGTTCTTCTAACCCTTCCAGAAAGTTTGTCACGCTCGATAAACCATCATATTGTAGATTCCATCTACTTATATCTAGCTGTATATTTCTTAGACGAGTAGAAAAATCAAGGGATGAATTTACACGATTTGAAGTATCGGTTCGCCTGCACTCAAAGTCACCTATCTCCGCTACGTCATCGCGAAACCGTACGCTATTAGAATGCCGAGGTAGAGAAGGCCCTTGCCTAGAAATATTTTCCCTATCAATCATATTCAGATGGTCGACAGAAGGTCCAGGTTTTTCTTCCCGAGAACTAGGTATTCCTAACCCGAAGTCGTCACGAGAACCTAAATCACGACCTGCCTGACCGCTAGATGTCGTTGTCGACGAAGAATGGTTTTGACGTGAACCTGTCAAAAAAGCATGAAGTTCCGGATCGTGTGACTGACTATCTCTCATATTTTCATTAGATCGCCCAAAACCGTCACTACTATCTCTCGAAGGTTCGGTACAAACAATTTCGGGAATGAGTGGTACAGGTTCGCCAGAAATTGACTGACTAAGAACTGCTTGTGTGGGGATTTGTTGGGGAACCGTTCCTTCCAGTGCAAGAGTTGCATCTGCAATCAATTGCTTACACCATGATAACAACGCATTTCGTTTAATTACTTGAGGGGCACTGCACTGTAATCTACCTAAACGTGAATTCAGGTGTAAAAGACGAGAATTTATACGTTTAAATTCATTATCTCTATTCCCTAAATCGAAATTTTGAATAAAGTCAGCCAAATCTCCTAACTTTCCTTCGCAAATCGAAAGCTCATAATCAGAATCTAAATTTACCACTTGTGGTGGACTAGTGTCACCTGCACGCTCCATTCTAAGTATTTCGCGAAAATGAGCACGTTTTTCATTGACTGTACCTGCGAGTTAAATACTTTGAACGAGCGAACGTCTTTTTAAAGAAGATTTATTTGTTTTACGAAATACAGATCGACTGTCTCTGACAAGAGTTACAATTAGAATGAATAATAAGTGAGAACTAGATTCGCTCTCAGAGGCTCGAATTGAGAGCTTTCCTGGAATACAGCTCGATCAGCGAAGCTACATCAGCGTTTTCTATGGAAACGGCAAATCCATGGGAACGATCGCTATATAACTCCTCCCTCCTTAAGACGAAAAAATAAGGGAGTTATTTTTTCGGGTTGGAATCACATCTGCTTCTTGACCATCTTCTTCTTCCTTTTCTTCTTTTGAGCGGCGTCGAAGGGTTTTGTAGAATTTCTTCTTCAGTTTGAATGCCATCACTAGGATCGATATTGAAAAAATCAATCCAAGAAGAACGCCAAAAACTATGGTGCTTGTACTCGAAGTTTCGGATTCCTTGATTGGCATCAATCGTTCCATCATATTGTTGATTTTGTAAATTTCTTCTGAGTTCAGCTTTGTGAAATTTGGTGTTATGTACAATTTTGGTGTTTTCATGTTCTCGGTATTATATTTGGGTGAAATGAGTGGTTTGCCTTGATAAATTCTTATGTCGCTGAGAAATGTCCGGTGGTTCACATGAAGTTCGCAAGTTTTCGGTATTTTGATGATAGTTGGATGATTTATCTCAATGTAACGGTCAGTTTTACATTTCGAGAATATTCTTTCCTCTTGGACTGGAATGATCAATACTTCTTCTTGGGTGATTTGTTTTACGATTGACTCTGCTAGGTTTATTTGGAGTGGTTGACAATTGGCCGTGAGGTTTCCTTCGATCAGCTGGATAGTACAATGGTCCTCTGGGTAGTAGTCCTCAATACAGTAATGTGTTTTTTCCATCAACGGGCATGGAACTGATTCGAACTGAGTTTTTGAAACTGTTCGTGCCAAATAGGGGTATTTGGGGATAAAAATGTGGTGATTTTGTATAATGGGATATAGATGATAGAATAAGAAGACTTCGTTTCTGATAATTGGAACATGAATTGCAAAAATTAATTTGGATTTCGAAAACATTACTTGAGTTCCAAATAATTGATAATAAGTCAATAAATTTTCAAATTTTGGTATTTCTGATTGTTTGTAGAATTTTCTCAAATATGTCAACATTTCCTCAAGTTCTGAACTAGATACTATAGAATTATGTAAGGTATTCAGCTTAGCAAAGGTGATAGCATCCTCTAGGTTGTCGATGAATGTTATGATATTTTGGCAATCCAAAATTATTTGTGATAGTATACTCTGAAAACTGATATAATTCATTAAATTACCAATAGTTCTTTGAACTGCTTCCTGAAATATTTTCAATCCTTCTTCAAGTTTGTCCTGATTTGAATTGAGTGTTCGAATAGTTTTGTTATAATGATTAATGAGTTGCTTTGATAAGGAAATTTGCATATTGACTTCATGAATTATATTGTCTTGGTTTCGTTCTAAGGTCGCAATACTCTGGTCGTACCGTTCACCATCTTCGGCATCGAGGGTGCCAAAGAGCCATTTATCGATTTTGCCTATTCCATCTATCATTCCTCTCTTCAAACGTATGTGGGGTTGAAGATTTTCTAGTTTCATTCTGGTTGTACCTACAAGACATTCGGCTCTCGTCAGCATGTTTGCCGACAACCCATGATAGGATATGGGGTTAGAAATGTTGTCTTTGTTGAAATTATTTTTAATTGATATGAAGTATTGGTTTAATTTATTTAATTGATTGATTATTGGACTTAGATCGAGATAGTGTAAAAATGTATGTTTGCTATATATGATTTTTGCTTCCCCTAATTGTATAGGTAGGATGGGATTGGTCACGGTGGTTATTTGGATATCTTCGTTGTTACAATGTATTCGGAATACGTGAAGTAGAAGGTATAGGGTTGGTAACTTCATGATCGTTTTTTCCCTGTAACCAATCTCCTGAATTAGTCTTTGGTTTCCTAGCAATGTTTTTATGGTAGGTCCCTTTGTCAGTCACTAGTTTGATTCCTGTATCTTTAAGAACTTTTGTTTTTTTGAATTTTGGCTTGTCTTTAGGTCGGACTTTTGTTCGAATGTACGCCACTGTCTGTTTTGTGAAGTCCGGCGGGTAATTTCGGTTTTCGTTTATCTTTGTTATAGTTTTTTCTTTAGTTTGTTGGTTCGTCTGTTGTATTGACTGATAGAGTTTTTCAGTATTATTTTTATGATTTTGAACATAGTCGGAAACGATAATGTGGTCATTCAGGTCGAATGGATTCGTGCTATTGATATGGCCCTTAACTACTTCGAAAGGGGTATATTTAGTGACACTATGGATTGCGTTATTATAACCAAGAACCGCACGTTTTATCAGCTGTTCGGGTGTGTAATGAGTTCCTTCGTCTTTCAAACACCTATAATGTTCGATTAACGTGGAATGAAACCTTTCGACTAGAGAGTTAGAATTACTGTTTTTTGGTGTCGTGTAATGGAGTTCGATTTGATATATTTTGCGAAAATTTTCTAAATCTTGATTTTTGAACTCTGTGCCTGAATCAGTGGTTATTTTCAGGGGTAGCCCATGGTGAGTGATGAAATTCAAGAGATTCTCTACTACCGAGACTCCAGTTAGTGTTTTTAAGGGGTATGCCTGGCCATACCGAGAAAAGGAATCGATAATCGTCGAGAAACTATGATTTGAAATTTTGAATGTGTCCATGTGAATATGGTCGAATGGTTTTGATGTGGTGGGAGTGAGATTGAACTTAATGATAGGTGGATTACGATCGTATTTGTTCTTCTGGCAAATTTCGCAGTTATCTATGTACATTTTTATGTCGTCTGCCATTTTCGGCCAATAAAACCTCGAACTGAGTGATGGTTTCATTTCGTTTATTCCTCTATGGCATGTTTTTTTTACGTGGTAAAATTCTAATTTTTCTTTCTGTTCGTCTAGCGTTTCTACGTCGGTTAAAAATAATGGACAATGAACAATTTTGTAGGATGAATTTCTGAATATATTTTGCACGGTGGTACTAAAGATTTCGGACAAGGTGGGGGTTTTGAAATGTAGCGCATATGTTTGTTTCGGATCAATATAATCATTGAGGAGCTTGGCGATATTTTCGTTCATGTTTTTCTTCGGCATTGTGACGTATGATCGGGAATTCTCAAAAAAAATTTCTCTCCTGTATTTTATCTCATTTATGTCGCCAATTGCGATAATAATCTGATTTTTATAGGTATTCACTGCACGTTCTGAAATGGGAATAGAACATACAGGGTCTTCGAGGGAAGTATGGACTGTTTCTAGGTCGGAATTGTTTTCTTTCGGTTGCGCCGTATTTCTTCTTGTATTTTATGATGTAATCGAATTCCTCAAGTTTCAGACGCCATCGTACTAATCTTGAGTTTGGTTCCTTCAATGAAAAATGCCATTGTAGTGGTTTATGATCAGAAAATATCGTGAACTTTTGACCAAACAAATAAGGCCTGAAGTATTTACAGCTCCAGACGATGGCTAGAAGTTCCTTTTCAATGGTTGAATAGTTGACTTCTGCCGAGTTCAACGTTCGGGATGCGTAACATATTGGGTGGTCATTTTGGGACAATATGGCACCTATGGCGTAATTTGAGGCATCAGTGGTTAATTCAAATGGTTTTTCGAAATCTGGGTATGCGAGGACAGGTTCTGAAGTGAGGATGGATTTACAAATGTTGAAGCATTCGATGAATTCAGTGGTATGTTCCACTTTCTCATTTTTCTCCAGACACTTTGTCATTGGTTTTGTTAATTTAGCGAAATTTCTTATGAATTTTCGGTAATAACCCAACAGACCTAGAAAATATTTAATGTCTCTCTGGGTTTTTGGAATTGGGAACTTTTGAATGGCACTAATTTTGTTAGGATTTGGTTTAATACCTTCCGGTGTTATCACATGACCTAAAAATTCGACCTCTCGCCTGAGAAATTCGGATTTATCCAATTGAATCTTCAGGTGGGCTTCGCGTAATTTGGAAAAAACTAATTTGAGATTTTGAATATGCTCTTGGAGTCATGTGCTGAAAATAGTAATGTCGTCCATGTATACCATGCAGATCTTATTCTGCAGGTCTTTGAGGACTTCATCCATTACACGCTGGAAACTGGATGGTGCATTCTTGAGTCCAAATGGCATCCTCAAGTATTCGTAGTGTCCCTGCTCTACGTTAAACGCGGTTTTTTCTATCGAATTTTGAGCCATTTCGATTTGGTGAAATCCACTAGCCAAATCAAGGGTCGTGAAATATTGAGCTCTACCAAGTTTGTCTAAAATATTAGGGAGTGGGTACCGGTCACCAATTGTTTTTTCGTTGATTTTCCGGTAATCCACAACTATCCGCCATTTGGTCTTCCCGGAAGAATCTAGTTTCTTCGGGACAATCCAAATGGGGGAAGACCAGGGGCTACAGCTCGGTCTTATTATCTTTTTCTCAAGCATGTCGTTGATTTGACGTTGTACTTCCTCTTTATGTATATAGGGATACCTATAGGATTTCGTGTGGACAGGTATTTCGTCAACAGTCTCAATCTCGTGTTTAATTTTGGAGGTAAATGTCAAATCGTCACCGGGTTTGAAGAAGATTTCGGAAAATTCGTTACAGATCTTGAGTATTGCAGATTTTTCCTCTGAGTTCATGTGGTCTGTGCGTATCAAGTCTGAAATTTGGGAGTGGTCTATATTTGAATTTGGAGTGTCTTTGTTCGGAATGGTAAAAGAATCGAGTGTATATATTTCGTACAATGATGAGCCGAATTGTTTGACAGGGATAGGTTCTCGCAATGTAACGGAAATTGTTTCATTTGTGGGATTTTGTATTTCTATTGGGGCGTACCCCATTTTCGAAATTGTCACTACTTGTGGAATGAATAACTTATTAATTGAACCTTCTATTGTCATTTTTTCTCCCTCGTATATATTAACTGGTATATTTTTGATAGTTTTTTCTTGAGGATTAATTGAAAATGAGAATTTAGTGTCCGTAGGTTGTCTAAATTTAAATGGAATATTCGTATGATTTCCTACCAACCTTGCATTAGTCAAATCAATATTCAAATTCATATTTATCAAGTCTGTCAGTCCCAATACTCCGTCAAAATAATCATGGAAATCGAACAGAATGAAATTGATTTCATAGCTCGTATTAAATTCGGGAAATGCCGAAACTAATGCTTGGTATCTTGTATTTTGACTACCTATAGCCGTTTTGATTATTGTATCAGACTGAAAAATTTTGTGGGGATAAAATTTCTCGATTATTAAGGGTTTGATTATCGATTAAGAACTTCCTGTGTCTATTAGTAGTTTCATTTTTGGATGTTTAATTTCAACGTAAGGGAGAGAATTATTGCTAGAAAGATTTATTTCGGTTAAGTCAATAGGTCTTTTTGGCTGGTTGGATGAAAATTTCCAGTTTCGTCGGGGTTTGAATCGTCAGTGTATTGGTCTTGAGGGTAAAGTGGCTGGTTATCGGAATTTTGTTCAACATACGGATTTTGATCAGGGTAGTCGCATTCGGGATAGTACGCGGCTTCGGCGCAACTAGAATTTTCGTTAAACATTTGATTCTGATCAGAGAATGGTTCTTCGTATTCATTCGAAAATAATTCTTCAGATACAAAATTAGGTTTTTGATTTGATTGGAAAAATCTTTGGTTATTCCTAAAGTTATTTGAGTATTTATTATTAGAATTTGGTCTGGCCTGTTGAACATGCTGTGGAAAAGATTGATGTGACAGTCTAGTAGGATTTCTAGAGGTCGTTGACATAGGCTCTGGTTTTGATAATTGCGTTGCCGGAATTTGGTTCGGTTTGAATACGTTTCGGGGAGGTCCGAAAACTTCTCGATTAGTTGGGAATCTTTGAGGGGGTTGTGGCCTCGGATTTACATTCACTGGTTGGCTGGGCCAAATAGGTCTCGGTGAAAATTTGGGATCTGGATGATATGTGTTACTTTGGAATGGTCTTTGAAAGTAATTGGGTCTTTGCGATTGGACGTTATTTGTTCGAACGTTAGGAGTGTTTACTTTTCTAATTCCTGGATTATTGAATTTTGGCCTGAAATTATTCTGAAAACTACCATACATATTTTCAAAATTTTCATATTCATTTACGTATGCCATTGCATCTTCTAAGGAAGCGGGTTTTTTCAGATGCATGTTGTTCCTCAAGATGCCAGTGCATCCTGCAATAAATGTACTTAGTGCGACTTTATCGTAGTGAGAAATTCGAAAAGTTTTTTCATCTCGAGCTAAATTCGTATCGTCACTTATACGTTGTGCGACATTGCTTCTCAATAATTATTGAAGCCTAGTTCCAAAACTGAGTAAGTCTTCTCCTTTATGCGGTCGACTTCTAGTTAATTCCTGAACTAGACAGTCTAGGTCTCTACGGTCTGAGAAGCATTGTTTCAAAGCGTTTTTTAGTGCGGCCCAAGAATTGAGTTCGGCCCTGTTTCCTACCATATATTCGGCTTTCCCTATCAATTTTTCTTGAATACATTCAAGAACATGATCATTCAATGATTGATCATTGAAGACTCCATAGGCACTGACTAAAGTATCACACCTATCGATAAACTTATTCAATGCGTTACTATCGCCATCAGTAGTGTATCAGGGGCGGTCCTGCGACAGTTTGGTAAGCTGTCCATCAAGTTCTCAAGCTGTCACAGCCAATAGGGGGGTCTAGTTGTGGTTTGTGCAGACATTCCGAGGTGCAGAAGTGTCGACAATGACCAGGAGGTGTTGTCACCGAAGATTTACCTTGTCACCTGTTTTTTCCTACCTGTCTTCCCTGTGTCACCTACTTAATTAATTGTTTTTTTGCTCAAATCACCTGTTTTGCCTAATTTACTGGTTTCACCTTCTCAACGTGTCCCCCTGTATTACCTCTTTCACCTGTATCACCTGTTTCTTTCATTCTACCTGTTTCACCTGTTTACCTGATCCCCCCCTCGGTTATGTATGTTCCATTTCTTGGAAAGTTCACCCTACAACCTGATATTGAAAATTCTAGATTGTCAGTCTGCAACCATGAGAATCATACTGATTATGTTGTTGATATAACAGAGATAAGTGTTTGAGATAATTCATCGAGTTTCTCGCTATTGGAATTGATTGCTTCAGTTTGATTGCTTCAGTTATCATTGAACCGGCATGACGTGGACACAAGTCTTCATTGATAAAAATAGATTTAAAAAATTTGCTGTATCATCAACTTGCAGAAGAATTGACCTAACTGCTATCCCCAAACAACTATTGACCAAGAGAAGAGAACATATAAAAAGTTTTGAAGTTGAAAGGGTTGAAGTTTTCAATAATAAATCACCAAAGACTCTTGAAGAGAGTGAATGATGAATTTTTCCTATACGTGCATGGGTTGTTGGCGAACAAAATGCATCTTCTTTGATCATTCACTCAATTGGCAGCAGCATATTAAGAAGAGGAGAATGGAATACTGTGATAATTGTAATCGTATAACACTTTGGGTGATAAACGAAGAGTGAAGAAACAAGTAGCTAGATTTCATTATACTATAAATTGATACCTTTGTTGAATAACCTCAATAAAATAAAAAACTTGAACAGATGGTTACATATATCTTTTATTCACTACTGAACACAGTTATTTCATTTCAATATTTCATATCGGGTGTAGATTCTCTTGATGGATTAGCCTGGCTCTCTCAGTTGTTGAGTTCTTGTTTGAGTTTCTTCAATCTAGGAGAAGGAGAAAAAAAATTAAAAAAATGAAATAATATCTGTCATAAATTTTGTTTAATTGAAAATAATGTTTTCTCATATACCTGTTTAGTTCTTGAAGACAACTAGAATAATTCCATTCTAGAATGAGATATGCCGAATTTTTCAATGTGTTGTTGTTGTGGTTTGTAGTTGGATGATTTTCTTTAGAAAATTTCAAATCTGCATACTTTGAAGCCCATAAATCTGCCTCTATTTTGAATCCTGAACTCACTGTCATACATGCTGCCAAATCTGATCTGATTTTGAGTAATTCAGTGTTACCATGATTTATGTGAACCTTCAATTCTTGCGTACAATTATGAATCTCAGAGTTGCACTTGAATAATTCTTCCTTTGTTCTATTCCATCCATTTTCACATTGATCACAATTATTTTTTACAGCAGTTCCAGACATTGCTATTGTTCTATTGTTGAGACCATATAATCCACTAGTATCCATATGCTCAGAATACAATTTAATTCCAGGATATTTTGTCAAGAGATTGTTGTAGGTTATCTGTAGAGATGACATATTGGGCATCTCATGGTGTATATATAAACTCCCATTTTGCGGTTGATATTCAGAGTACAACTTTCCAGTTGATATTTCAGTGAGAAGTAGAAGTTGCAGTAGTAACATTTTATTCATTGTTTGACAGCTTAATGTCCCAGTCTATTTTTTATTCTGATCTGTTCACGCTGTCGAACCCGATATCCGTCAATGTCCTGAGCTCTGTGACACGTGTAGCACTGGCTGTAGGTCGTGTAGCTTCTGAATTGGTTGTTACATCTCGTGCACTTGTATCTCGAAGGACCATTGATATCGGGTGTCCCCTCTCTATCGTCAGAGCTATTGATGTAGTTCTCTTGTATCAGATTTCTTTGACTCATCTTTGTTTCTTATCTATTTATCCTATAATTTGAAACGGAAGTAGAGTACATATATTTTATATGAACTAAATATACCCCCAAGGTAATGTATCCGTATGAAGACAGTTGATCACTCTCTTATCATCATACGGATTCAATGCTGTTTTTTTCTGTTCTATTGTGTGTACTTCATGCTTATTAGATCTTATCATATATTGACATATTTGGGTTGAGGTATTATTCAACAGACAATTGCGATAGTCATCGAAAGTGATTGTTCGCAAGGCTGACTTTCGAATTCCTTTCGCTTTTTTGATTACACTAGAGTCAATAAGTTTGTTTTGATTTCGTAAAATTTTGAATGTGTATAATTTCGAGCGTAATCCAATAAATTCAGTCATTATTTCCCCAGCGTTCTCGTCTTTCATTATTCCCAAGACCTTTTTGTTCTTCAGAGGAATACCATAAATGTTGTCTGGTGGATAATCAGACGTGTCATACCTATCTATATCCGCTTTTATATGTTCATAAATATCTTCAGTGAAAATTTGATAAAGTAGAGAGTCAGTATCGGTATAGAGTAGTTTTGCATCTGATCCAAATTTGTGTTTTATGTAAGAGTAGTGAAAATCATATAAGAAAGTTTTGGAAATATCTAAAATACTGAATCCGACATAGATAGGTTTATTGAATTTCACTCTCAATCTTTTCATTTCAATGATGACCATATCATCATCGAAAATACTGCAACTGTGGAAATTTGGTTGAGAAATATAGTATTTTGCCCCGTATCTACCACCCCATTTTGAAACTAGTTTTATATCTTTGTACTTTCTCACGTTCTCCATAGTTTTACCAAAGACAGAATTAACCATGAGTTTATAAAAATTTTTGTCAAATTCATTTTTGCTTTGTTTTCGTAACTCAGTGTTCAAAGATATATATTTTTGTAACCAACAGGACTGTTTGAAAGTCAAAATTTTATGAATTTTTTCTATTTTAATACCTAAACTCAAAGCTTGCTTCAAATTTTTATAGTGAATAATGTAATTTTTCTTATCGTAAAAAGTTGTAAGTAATTTATTAATTTTTGATTTAGCAGTAGGCGGTTTCATACTTTCGGGGCAAAGAGGCAAATCTTTATGGTATTCGAAAAGGTCTCGAGGGTAATGAAGATCCACCTCGAAAATGTAACCATTTTCACTATCATCTGGTATATTCATTATATTGTCCACCGAATAAATATTCTCAACCCATTCGAATCCACCCGTAGGCAGGGGGAGACTCATTGCAGCTCCATAAAGGTTGTTAACATCGAAATACATGAGGTATGATGTTGGATTTCCAGGATCATACTCATTCCCCATGTATTTATTGTTTGCTTTTGCATATCTATTAGAACACTGTGATACTCCTCCTCTAATGCCCTTTTCCACAAACATAATCATGTCAATATCAGAAAGAAGCTCCAATTCAATACCAGTAATTTTCAACATACTATCAAAGGCTAGTCCAGGCGCGGTGTAATAGTGGAGAGGATCTAGTTTATATGTAGACATACAAGTTATTCTAAAGTTCTCGAATATATCTGCAAGTAGTAAAATGTCTGTTTTGAGATATAATTCAACATATTGTTGTAACGTTTGTATGTTGAAAACTTGCCAGACCTTATGCGCATGTTCATAATCACCTCTTGATACTCCTTCTCCATTCAGTTTATTGAAAAAAGATTCAATCGATGGTAAATTAGTATCCCTCAATTTTTCCCAAGAATCTAAATAATCATAAGGGCAGACACCCTTCCGACACAGCAAACTGAATTGTTCCTCGTTGCGGTAACATTTCCGCGTGATTATTTTTCTATCATTATCTAAGTATGATGATAAGGTATCTAAACTGCTAGCCATAAACCTGTAGGAATCTAAAAATCTGAAACTCACTTTCGTCCCATCAACGTGTTTGGTAAATGAAATATATTTCTCTTTATTTATCGGTAGTAGAGATACCTTACCACTGATTTCGGTACTCAATTTTTTGATGAGGAAATGGCTGTCATAACCTGACATATTGTGGAAAATTACTGGTATAGCGTGATCATCTTTGTAGTTCAAATTACAGTGGTTATGAGAAGGACCACGGTAGGCACCTGTAAGGTGTGAATGGTCTTTAATTTTCCGTTCTCCTTCAACGAATGGTTTCAAACAGATGTGACATGAAGAAGCCTTCTGAAAATCCTCATGTTGCTGTGCAGTAAGAGGTTCCATAGGTTTCACATGTGCAAATATATCATTGATTTGCATAGCTAACTGTTTCAATTCATTAACGAACCATGATATACAATCTTCACCAGTATAATATTTGAATTTGGAAAGAGAATTATCATAGGAACAAACCAGCATGTAGCCAATCGTAAATGGCACATGTTTTTGAAATTTTTTTGTTTTTCCACTGGGTTTTGGATCAACATACTTTTGCAATAAACACTCTAAATCAGCATATATAACGAAAGGTACTTTTTCGGTATTTTTGAAATTCTTGAACTTTAGAGTTGACTCATGTGGCTTAGGCAGCTGAATTTGCGATTGGTTCATTTGCCTGCATTGTGCATAATGTTTTTCCAAGTTCTCCTTGTATTTAAAGTGATTCAAACATCGATCACATAGCCACTTTTTATGTGACGAATTTCCTAATTGTCTGTTAAGTAACTTGTTCAAATCAGTGATATAAGCAAAGTGGAACGATTTATTATGCAACGTACGTTCAGAAGGCTCCTTCTCCCCCTCACCATCATCATCATCATAATCATCATCCCCATCTCGATCATCAAGTTCATTACACGATGGTACCATAAGTAGATTAACCCTTTTATCATAATTTGTGCTACTCAAACATATTGGTAATACTTCAACTTTCCTTCTTTTTTCTTCACTTATAGTGAACACGTTAACAGAAATATCATTCAATATTTCAAATTTTCTAATGTCTTTCAATTTGATAGGGAATTTGATACCATCATATTTCAAAACTTGACTGAAATGTGGATAAGATGATGTTCTATTAACATTTTTCCCTGGGCCTGCTGGATGTAGAGCACACACAATAGACCACAAAAAGCAATAGGGGTCCTTATTTTTTATATTGATGACACCTTTGCTGTGTTTGATAGCAATAGGTAAATCTACGTAAGAAGAAGAAATACCAACGTTTATGGGAAGATAGTGATTAATGTTCACCTTTAATTGAATAATTTGATATAGTGCCCAACCACTATCTCTCTCCTGAAATTCTTCCAGTGCAGTTAAAATCTTATTTTTAATATTATCATTGAACCACGACTTCAAATTTGTATTATCGAGAGTTTTAGGTTTAACGAAATTTCCTAAAAATGTAGCATTCACTTTCGAAAGAGATTTCTGTAATTCAGACTTGATTTTGAGTGAGAAGCATCGAAAACATTTTTCCAGAAAAGTTTTTGGATCTTTGGTATTTTTATTAATAATAGCACCAGTTCGAATTCTTTTATTGAAACATGAATCAATATCTTTCCACACTAAATAACGTTTTTGATGTTTTGTTTTATCTTTGAGTGTTATCAATTTTTCTTTATGGTATTTCAAGATAGCTAAACCAGTTTCTAATTTTGAAAAATTCTTCACGCAACTTGATTTTTTTCTTATGCATTTATTCACTGAATGAATTGTTTTTTGAACGAATTTTATCCATTTACAATACTCTTCTTCCGTTTTAATTAGAGGATAAATTTGATCAATTTTCTTAATAAACTGACTGACTAAATGATCCATCGAGCTCATTTTCACTTACTCTGACAATAGACGATATGTGATGGTGGAATGCGTTGAACTGGAGATCGTCGACAGGAATCAGAGGTAATTCAACAGGAGCAACTTGAGCTGGATGCAATACAAAATAGACAACAGCGAATGTTGTAGAATTTATAACATCGGCCTGACGTCAATGAAGTATCATTACCCAGCTGACCTCTTTGAAAGACCTCTAGAGTTATCAACGATAAGAATTTTTGTTTCGATAGCAACTGAAAAAATGCGCACATGTGCACGAGGGGAATTTTATTCGACTTTGAGTGTTTACAAAAAACATGTTAACATTTTAAAATTTCTACAGTTATCGAGGATGATAAGAATTCCGTATAACAAGTCGATATCATACTTTTTGGGAAAAAATGCACACGTGGATGATAAGAATTCCGTCTCGATACCAACGATGAGAAAAACAAGTCGATATCATACTTTTTGGAAAAAATGCACACATGTGTAGTGATTAAAATTTGATACTTTGAATCAACTTGGAGATTATAAAATGTTTCATATCAATTTAGGGAGCTCAAAACGAGTATAAATACTACCATGTTTTCTGATTTCACTACCACAACCAAGAAGCAGTTCTGAAGTGAAACAACATGGCAGGCATCCCAACAACATTAATAGTCAACATTGAAAACAAACAGTTGTTGCCAATCGACATGGCAATGGTTGTGATGAAACAATTGTTCAAGTAAGTTTATTATTATTATTATTATCATTGTCATATCATTTTCTTCATATCATATTTCCATATTCGATCACAAGTTTTATCAATATGAGGATGAAAAAATGCATTTCTTTTTCCAGATACGGTGTGAAGGACATCGTGAAAAAATCGGAGGACTGTATTTTGATATATCTGAAATACAGTCCGAAGATGATAACTTTACAAAAAAAATTTGGGAACCTGCCTATAAAGTGGACGAGGGCGCTTGCGGAGTCGGAGCAAGAGCTTATGCTTTTGCAGAAGGCCGTCAAGAGGTTCAACTTCGCGGCGGCCATCGAAGACGATGCAGCGCCGTCACCATCACCACCACAACCGCAGAAAAAGATCAGGCAGGCATCAACTTCCAGCCCAACACCACCACCACCACCACCACCACTACCCGAGGAGGAAGATTCGCAAGTATATGAATTCCCTGATGCTGCCTATGGAGGTGAAACGCAACATCAGGCTGAATAACGATTTCTTGCAGGGTAGTGGTCGACAACAAGAACAACAAAAACAACAACAGGAAGAAGGAATTGGGACCATCAGCATGGAGAGGAATGATAATGGACACATGACAGTGGTGTATACTACTAGTAGTGGAGAGGAAAGATGTAGGAACTTGAATGAAATTCTTGATTTTGGAACATTCTCATGCCCCAGGTGTGATGAAATGTTTTGTTTTTGCCCAATTTCGTTAAAACTACATCAGATATTAGACAACTATGAGTTGAAACAAAATTTATTCTGTAGTGAGGTCATTCATTAAGTTTTTGTTTCTACTCATTGTTTTTTAAATACATGATATAGTTAATCGAAATTATAGATACTTTTTCATTGTTGTTGTTGTTGTTTTTATTGTTGTTGTTGTTGTCGGTGTGTTGTATAATAGTTTTATAAATAATAATTAATATATGAGTTGTCGTTGTTTGATAGTTTTGTAAATAATAAGTAATATATGAATTAAAATAATAAAAAAATCTTGAATATAATCATTTATTAGATTCTAAATAAACACATCATTGTTTACAATGAAGGTACCAGTACCATAATAAATATACATTCTCTAAAGCACAATTAGAATTATTATATAAATGTTGGTTGCAATGATTCGATCTTAAAAATAACTTCAAGTCCTCAATTGCAGGACATCCTTGTTCATGTAAATCGATGATATTGTTCATTCTTAGCAGTCTCTCCAACCATATCTTCTTTTCCAACCCCTTGACCAGAATTTCATCTCCTTCGTAACAGCCAGTGCATTTCTTGATGAATTCAGTTATTTGTTCATACTGTATTGTGGTTGTAGATGATTCCTTATGGCTCCATTCCAATCCATGCAAGTGTTTAGTGGACCATTCCATATGTTTGAGAACAGTTGAATTGTAATGTGACATGTCGATGGGTAAAGTGATGAATCTATGTTGCCACACACCATTGTCCACATTCAGAATCGCAATTTCTCTACACAAAAACTTGTCTTTTCCATACTGGAAACCTTGTACATCAATTATGAACATTTTTTTTTTTTCGAAGTGAGCACCTACTACATTTGTTAGAGGGCAGTCAACGAGAAAATGATGAAAATCATCAGCGTGATGAACCCTTTATATAGTCTTCCTTGCGCAACATTACGCAACATTATTTTCGTCTATCCAGCTGTTATGTTTGTTATCAAATCCAAGCCATTTGACGAACACCTGTCCATTCTTCCTCTTCAATACCCTTTCGACGAGATACACGTCTGGATATCTTACTTTTTGCAATTGCTCGTTATAGAACCCCCCTAGAATATCCTTGTTAGAATCATCTTTCAATAAGTAGGTAACTGGGTTTGTCAATTGAACTTTTCTTATACGAAAAATCTCAGTAGACCAATTTGGGTTATATTTTTTATCGAAAACTCCACGAATCTTGGATATACGTACATAATCACCAATTTTGAATTTACGTTTCGAACCCACTATTTTGAGTCGGTTATATGCGGTTTGTAGTAGCATTTTTTCATTCCTCCTTGACACGTCAGAGGGTTTCATTTTTATAGTCCTGTGTGTTGTGTTGTTATATTTTCCAACGATTTTCTTCAGTAATTCTACCCATTTGTAGTTCCCCTGTAAACTGAATCTTTTCCACATCATATTTTTCAATGTCCGGTTGACTCGTTCTACAATAGATGCCTTTTTCTCGCTGAACGTGTTGTAATGATGCACACCATATTTCTTCATGAGATTTTTGAATTCCTTATTGAAAAATTCAGTGCCTTTATCTGTTTGTAGATTGTGAGGACACTGCTCTTTGAGAATGATTTCCATGGCATTACTCACTTCTATACTCGATTTATTCCTCAAAGGAATTGCCCAAACGAATTTCGAGAAGCAATTTATCACAACCAATATATATTTGTAACCCTGGTTCTCACGGGCATATGGTATCATTTCCACCAAATCGGCTTGAAAAAGATCATCGAGGCCTTTGATGATGACTTTACGTCTTTTGAAATTGATTCTTGCTGGTTTGTGGATCTCTTCAACCACTTGTTTCTTAGCGATTGTTGCCATTCTCTCTTCATGCAATGATATGAGCTTCACGCAACTCCTCAACGATAGAGTTTATTTCATTGGTATGACCATTGTGCCCTACTGACTTCGAAGCCAACAGTAATCGTAATCTGTCACAAAGCTCATTTGGATCATCCCATCGAATGTAATCTATCTTATTGTTAGTCACCTCCATTAACATTCCTTTACCAACGGAGGAAGAACTCGTGATTGGAGCAATAATTTTTCTATACTTTTGTAGCTTACTACCATCCACTTGCTTATTTGCCTTGTAATATCTCCGATGGGCATTAGTTTTCGTCACTATCTGCTTATAATTTTGCTCATCCTCCCTAGTGAAATCATGAGGGTCTTTCTTGAACAATAGTTCATATAAACCTTGAGTACCTTTGTACCTCTTATTCTTGAGAATTACATCGGATCCTTCGATGTATATTCTAGAATCACCAATCATGAGTTTTTCAGTATTCCTGTCTAATCTCACTCCATACTTATGATCAAACTCTTTGTTATCCTCATCTTGATACATACTATTGATATATTTTCTAGGTAGAGGATCATATTGCTCTAAATAGTCAACATACGATTCTTGTGTAATATCCATGAGGCGTGAAACTTCGTCGGCAGATGGTTTTCCTAGCTGTTCATTTTCCTCATCAGATTTGATATCCTCTAAAATTGATTGTTTCAACTCACTAGGTCCATCATCATCATCATCATCATCATCATCACCCCCAAACTCATCCTCAATATTAGGTTCTTCATTTTTCAAATCTGCTGGTGTGAGGAGTTGCAAGGATAGTCGGCGGGGGATTTTAGGCTTACTCTTCTGCTCTACAATATTCTTAGGTGTCTCATAGTTTAGTAAATTCCTCTTCGGTTTCATCATGAATGGTGATTTGAAGGAATCGAGTTGTTCTGCAGCATTTTTCTGATATGGAATTTGTTGTTGTTGTTGTTGTTGTTGTTGTTGTTGCTGACCAGTACTCTGTAATGTATTTTCGATACTTTTCAGGTGTTTTGTAATAGGATTGAACATATTCTCATGCACCATTTCTCCATGTTTCAAAATATCCAATTTATCTCTCAC
Source organism: Phaedon cochleariae (assembly GCA_918026855.4). Lineage (NCBI taxonomy): Eukaryota > Metazoa > Arthropoda > Insecta > Coleoptera > Chrysomelidae > Phaedon > Phaedon cochleariae. The sequence goes on along the minus strand of OU896714.1, from coordinate 27,595,675 downwards.
CGTTTTACGTTTAGCTATCAACCTCTTTTTGATTTCCTTCTCATTCGACTTCATTTCTTTGTTTGTTCACCAGGTGAGCATGAGGTATCTCATCTGCTTCTGATCAGCTCTGATCAGCTCCGATCGGGTATCTGATCAGCTCTGATCAGCTTCGATCAGGTATCTGATCAGCTTCGATCGGGTACCTGATCAGCTTCGATCGGGTATCTGATCAGCTCTGATCGGCATCGATCAGGTTGGAGGGTACAATATTGAGACTTCACCTTTATATGAGTATGAAATTATCAATTCCTTTCCGATAACGACCTTCATTGACCTTACAATCTTTGAATATTGATAGAAAACCATATGGATCCTTCCAGCATAACGAACACATACTTTTGAATTTATCGAATGTCATATCTGACCCCACATGGTCTGCATAAATGTGACGTAAATTCATATCATCCATTTTGAATAAAATCAAGGAGTTACAGTTGTCTCTGATCAGGTGTTTAGGGATTTTAGCGTAGCTCTGATTCAGGTAAAAAGGGTCTACTAATGCATGTCTAGACATACTAAAGTATTCACGAATTACTTCTTGGTTGTCACATGCAACATCATCGAATATGAATATCGAATTCGGTTTAGCCTCTGACGGATGCATAATACTATCACTGGCACTGAATGCATAATATCCCATACCCTTTATTGGTTTGATCAATTCCTCTAGATATTTATATTTCGGTTGATATAAAGATTTAGAGTACACATAAATATTCTCAAATTTCAATCCATTCTTATGTTCGAGAAGATTGATCATAACATTGGTTTTACCGCAGTTCGAAGGACCCACAATAATACACCTCATTGTATGTGGAAACAATATTCCATGTTTTTTGAATTCCTCTTCCTCCTCGAATATATTATTTTCAATATTCAGAGTCGTTTTTTGTGGAACAACTTTCATTTCATGAAGAAAAAATAGTTTATCTCCGATATTTAATGATCAGTTGCTTTCTGTATTTCACTGAATAAACACACACACACACACACAAATGCCACGCTACTATTCAGGTGATGGGCTTTTGAATACTGCCATAAATAAACTACCTTTCGAGTTACATATACCTGGTGGATATAGATTCTGTGGTCCTGGAACAAAATTGGAAAAAAGACTCGCTCGAGGAGATAAAGGTATAAATGAATTAGATGAAGCTTGCAAGGAACATGATATAGCATATTCCAAAGAAAAAGATTTGAAACATCGTCATAAAGCAGATAGAATTCTGGCAGACAAGGCAATGGCTCAATTCAGATTGAAGAATAATTCCTATGGACAGAGATTAGCAGCTTTAGGCGTTGCTGGTGCTATGAAAGCTAAAGTGAAATTGGGAATGGGAATAGGAAATCAAAAACAAAATCAAAAACGAAAACAACAAGCTGTCAACAAATGTCTGGTAGTTCTAAGAAGAACGAAGGTTATTTTAGAAAAATCTCTAGGAAATATTGAAAGCAGTATGCGAATCCTGAAGGAAGGAATTTCAACAAATAGAATTGTTAAACAAACTAAACGGATAGCACAACATAAAAAGATGAATAAAAAGAAGAAATCACAGAATGATGATGACGATAATGAAGGAAAGAAGGACTTGATGGATATCGATATTGCTGACGATTATCCCATGAATAAAAGATGTGCAAACAAGAGGAAATTGGATAACGATGATATCTCAGACATTATTCCTGATAAGAAGCCTAAAAATGTGGTCGGTGATATGATCAACCGTAGACAAGGGGTAAAGGCGAAAAGGAGATTGAGAACATTAGATGATAAGGGGGACACTCATTCAAGTGATATGAGTGAACCATTAGATATCACAACAACAAATTCTAGAAAGAGAAGTTTGGATACAGAGATAGAAGAGGAAGATAGCAACGATCTCGGAAATAAGAAACTCAAATTCACCTAATTTTCATAAGGATTAAAAGAAAAAGTCAGTATACGAGAGAGTTTCCTACAGTTCAGATGGCTCGCAAGAGATCCAAAGGGAATACTAAACGTAGGAATAATAAAAAGAGGAATATCAAGAAGAAACTAATAAAAAAGGGGGTATGCTTCGCCAAAGCAATCGGACAAATTAAAAAGCATATCATCTCCCAAAAACCTAAGACTGTAGGTGATGCAGTCAAGGTTGCTTTGAGGTCAACGAAAAAACTCAACATAAAACCAACACATATTGTTAAAATTCCAAAGAGGGGTGGCTTGTTACCCTTGATTCCGATTTTCGCGGGATTGAGTGCTCTCGGGGCAATCACAGGTGGCGCTGCAGGTGTAGCTAAGGCTGTCACTGATGCCAGATCAGCAAAAAATCAATTGGAAGAATCCCAACGACATAATAAAACAATGGAAGCTATTGCAATGGGAAAAGGAATGTATTTGAGACCATATAAAACTGGTTTGGGACTTTTTTTGAGATAACCATCCTAGTATTATCCTGATATCAACAAGATGAGGATGAATAAACATAGGGAATCTCGTAAGAGGATACCACTCAATTTCCCACTATCCAATTTGGATATTCTGAAGTACGTTAAAGAACTCAACATTCCCCATTTTAGGGGTGTATTTATGAGGAATGATCTTCCCAAGAGAATCAGAAGGAAAGAACGTGGCGTGATAAACTTGGATAACAAAGATGGACCGGGGACGCATTGGACCGCCTACAAAAAAATTGGATCACAAATCGTCTATTTTGATAGCTATGGTAATCTGCGACCACCACTGGAAACGTTAGATTACTTCAATTCCAATGGACCTTGTAATATTTTATATAATCACACTGTATATCAAACTTTCAATTCTGTGAATTGCGGTCAGTTATGTTTGAAATTTCTCTCTCAATAAAATATAAGCGTAATTTATCTCATTCTTTCAATGACTCTATCACTATCATGACGTGTTCATATACTTTCACCTTATCAGCCAGAGATTCTGTATTATCAGCTAAAATCCATCCACCTATCATTTTAGATGATGATAAAACCCATGTCTTAGGTCTGATTGACTTCGTGACCTACAACACTATCCCCAATATTGATGGGAGAAATAACAGATTCTATGTTGGCAAACACACATTGGTTATTCCTGAAGGTTCCTATGAAATTGAAGACATTGAACGGAATATTATGATGCAATTGGATGAATTGCATGAAAAAGATAGAGAGAAGGAGGGAAAAAAAGCTCAAATTTCGAATACTATTATGAAAGAAGAGGAGAAAACTACCGAGATTCAGCTCAAATTGAATGCTAATCGTAATACTCTAAGGTATGAGATAACATGCAACAAACTCATACACTTTGATAAACCTAACTCGATAGCAACTCTGTTAGGTTTCAGCAAGAGGAAATTGGAAGCTAATAAAAAACATATATCAGATTTTCCAATTAATATTTCTAAGGTGAATTCAGTGTGTGTTGAATGTAATTTAACAACAAATTCATATAATAATAACTCTTCCGTTCACACATTGCACATGTTCTATCCATCAGTGCCTAGTGGATTTCGAATAGTGGAGAAAGTGTCAAATGTCATTTATCTACCAATCAATTCCAAATACATTGATGAAATAATTCTCAGAGTAGTAGATCAAACTGGAACCTTAATTAATTTCCAAAAGGAAGTCATAACAGTCAGGTTGCACTTGAAAGAGCTCTAGTGGATATGGTGTTTCGCTATAATATTCCAATGTCATCATCAACAATGGGTCAGGAAACGCGTTCTCCATCAATCAAAAGTATCAGTCCGAAAGGTGACATCAAACAGTTAACACCTGAGAATCAACAGTTCCTCATTTCACTCGGTTTCAAATTATTATAAAAGACAAAACGAAGACTTTTTACGAATTTTGGTATAACCTAAAATTGGACATCCACTCTGGTCTTAGAAGATTTCTCATTCTCCTAAGGTGTTCCTGTGGAAGAAAAAGTGAAACACAACAAACATGAGTTTCAATATTTTGAATATTGGTGAACATGTGATGATGGACAATGCGATAACGAATTGCGAAATGCACTCTCATCCACCATATGCCAATACAAGCCTAAATAAGTCATTCGAGATACGTGTTCCGATTCAAACGCAGGATATTTACACATTACCATCACAAAGTTACATTTATCTAGAAGGTAGAATTACTGACAGTGAAGATAAAGTGAGTGCTACACTGAACTTCATCAACAATGGTATTGCTTTTCTATTTGATGAAATCCGATATGAAATTGGTGGGTCCGTTGTGGATCGAGTTCGTAATCCTGGAATCACATCAGCTATGAAGGGCTACATTTCTTATACACATAATGAATGCAATAGATATATAAATGCTGGTTGGAATCATCTTGGTCATCCGGAAATTGTTGATCTTCAAGGGAACTTTAGCGTTTGTCTACCACTCAAACATCTATTGGGATTTTGCGAAGATTTCAAGAAAATTCTGGTGAATATTCGGCAAGAACTTGTTCTCATCAGAAGTAGCAATGACATCAATCCTACGATAACCTCCAAGGCTGGAGAAAAACCAAAAATTGAATTGACGAAAATTCTATGGCGCATTCCACACGTTCAAACGGCAGATGTGGAGAAATTGCGGTTAATCAAGTATATTGAAAAGGGGAGAGATTTAGAGATAGCCTTCCGTTCCTGGGAACTCCACGAATTTCCCATGTTACAATCAACTATGCGTCACTCATGGAATGTCAAAGCATCTAGTCAAATGGAAAAACCGAGATTTGTTATTGTTGGTTTCCAAACAAACAGAAAAAATGACAGTCAAAAAAATATGAGTCAATTCGATCACTGTAATCTCGCCAATATGAAACTTTACCTGAACTCTGAAGTGTATCCCTATGACAATTTGAATCTAAATTTCAATAAATATCAATTTTCTGTTATATATGAGATGTATGCACGATTTCAAGAGTCATATTACTACAAAAACTCTGGTGAACCTTGTCTAACACTATCTAAATTCCATGACATAGCACCATTAATTGTAATAGATTGTAGTCGACAAAACGAAACTTTAAAGGCAGGTAGTGTGGATATTCGCCTTGAGTTTGAAACAAATCAAAATATTCCTGCAAACACTTCTGCCTATTGTCTAATATTACATGATCGTTTAGTAAGGTACAACCCTCTCACTAATGTAATAAAAATATTGTAGTGTAGTTGTATGTTCTCCCAACAAAAATCATATACCGTGTTGTATTATAGTTAATAAATAAATATTGACCTATCCCACTGTTTCGGATTCATTTCATGATCATAAACCCAAACAAATAATAGCTATTCTGATAATAAATCACATAGCCTATACCAATAAACAAATCACAATCTTTATGAGTTATCATTAGTCTCACTTACCAATCAATTTTCATTTTTTCCACTGCACAATTCACCTGATGTTGAAGCATAATAAAATCACAGTTTTTATACTATCCTAGGATGATGGATCAACAAATATTTTGTAAAAATATCTGCACATGACTACTTTGTCAGCATGACATTGAAAAAAATATAATATGAAGCTGGATAAACATAATATTAATGATTGCACTCATATCAAACAAAACATGATAAAAGTGTTGACCTCTAGGTCAGCTAGCAAGATATTGGAACTTTAATTATACAGGGATATTCAGTAGGACTAACTTGGAAAATATAACCAAGGGGAAGATCAGGTAAACAGGTGAAACAGGTAAAATGAAAGAAACAGGTGATAGAGGTGAAAGAGGTAATACAGGGGGACACGTTGAGAAGGTGAAACCAGTAAATTAGGCAAAACAGGTGATTTGAGCAAAAAAACAATTAATTAAGTAGGTGACACAGGGAAGACAGGTAGGAAAAAACAGGTGACAAGGTAAATCTTCGGTGACAACACCTCCTGGTCATTGTCGACACTTCTGCACCTCGGAATGTCTGCACAAACCACAACTAGACCCCCCTATTGGCTGTGACAGCTTGAGAACTTGATGGACAGCTTACCAAACGGTCGCAGGACCGCCCCTGATACACTACTGCCATCGAATTGTTTGAGATTATTGAGTCTGGATTTGAAAAGATTCCAGTTCATTTGAACAGGTTGTGCTTGTGTTACTACTGGTGGAGACATAGTGGATGCTAACAAATTTGCCTCTCTGAAATTAGATTCACTGTTAGTTGGATTCCTTTCAAAAGATAAACTACTCAGCCTATCCGAGATATTATCAATTTCACTCAGAAGCAATAAATTTTTCGAATATTTATTAATATTTGAGAAAAATCCTAAAACTATTTGTCTAGCATAGACATCGGTTCGTTCTCAATGAACAACACTTAAATATCTTCACCGAAGTCCTTATTCAGAGGGTTCAATGAAGGCAAGAAGGAATATTTGGCACTTACAAGTTTTAGATAATCCAAATCCGTGTAGTCTCCAGTTCCTTCTTCGTTGATTCTACGTAGCTTTCTAGAGGTTTGGGTCGACTGCTCGTCTGCTCGTCCGGGGTTGGTGATCCTCGATGGATTTTGTTCGAATTTGTGCTCAAGGGGTTGAAACTCCACGACGCGAAAAAGTTTTTTTTTCTTTAACGCACTGCACAAATTCTACCGACTGCGCCAGTTAAATACTTTGAACGAGCGAACGTCTTTTTAAAAAAGATTCATTTCTTTTACAAAATACAGATCGACTGTCTCTGACAAGAGTTACAATTAGAATGAATAATAAGTGAGAACTAGATTCGCTCTCAGAGGCTCGAATTGAGAGCTTTCCTGGAATACAGCTTGATCAGCGAAGCTACATCAGCGTTTTCTATGGAAACGGCAAATCCATGGGAACGATCGCTACATAACTTGCGTAAGGTAAACCCCTAATTTGCAGCTCGTAGGTGATTTCATCACCCAATAGTCTGTTTACTTCCATAACTAACAAATTGTCTTGAAAACCAAACAAATTCAGTGTTCAATTAATGTGGATAGATGATAAAACCTGTGTGCCTAAAACACAGACCCTACCACCACCATCGAGAAAAAAAAATGAAAAAAAAAAAAAAATATATATATATTGAATTTGACAGAAAAGTCCGACACGAAGCCGATACTGAATAAAATATCCGCGAAAATATACCGTAGCAATTAACTCAACCCGCCTAAAAAAAATGCAAGTTGCTCATAAACATCAACCACCTCCTTATCAGACTCCAAGATATCTTCTTTGAATCTAGTACCCAAATTCAAGTGAAAGAAATAATTTAAAAAAAATTAAAAGAAAAAAATTTCAATTGTCAGAGTTACCCTTCAATGAAATGCTGATTCAGAGCCTGGACGTAAACATCAGAGTTCAAGATGTTTTTCAAATCAACGATATCTACCAAAACAACTACAACTAGGCACGAACAATCATTCGAACACTTTCTTCGGAAATTCATCCAAAACTCGAAAAAGAGAAAAAGGAAATCTTGAACATACCCTGTATACTGATGGAACACGTTGAAGGCGCCACTTTGTTACTTCCACAGAATGGGTGGTAGTAAAACTAGTCTCAGGGGAGGTAGTAAAACTATCAGATTTGGGAATTATTGTTCAAGGGTTTTTTTCTTTCTTTCGGTGATGGAATGAAACTTCGATAAAAAGTGTTAATGTCCTCTATTCAATTATTATTTAATACAAAAGTCGTACTAGTACTATATAGGCCAGATCCAGTACACTTACTCGGGTGTACCTCTGGAGCAACCAAATGAACGTACCTGAATTCTTAAGTTGACAGCTTCGGATTTGATGGTTAGAAAATCTCAAATGATACCATAACAAACTTGATCATAAAATGGGAGTGATCTATTATATAAAAAGCGAGAGGAAAATGGATATCGAGCATAAAAAGCAGTATATGTTGCAGAAGCACAATAATACACACCAGGACTTACCTTAGGTATAGCTATACCGCCAGTATTTCAGAAAAAGTACTATATTATGGGGATAATGTATAAGGTATAAAAATATGTTATCCCACTCAAAACCGAAATATACCATCAATTTCCTTACACTACTAGTGATCAACTCTGTATGTGCTTGATCTATATGGTTACCTACTTGAGAAATGCAATATGTAAGTAAAATCACTTCATTGTGTGACAATAAGACAACTGACGTCGACGAATCTTGAAGATTCGCCGACGTCAGTTGAAACTTGCCAAATTTGTTCGAATAACCACTTTCAATCTGCTGATTTCGTCAGTGTTGTTTTCTTCCAAATTCGTGACGATCGATCCTACCGATGACTGCTCCAATTTGATGTTGTGTACCAAGGGAGGAACAAGAGTAATTTCGATGGAACAGGGTTAACTTAACTTTATTCACTGTCGAGGCTACAGAAATATGATTATATCTTTACTTAAACATTTCGATCCAAGATTCTGAAGTGAACTGTTAGGAAAAGTGCATCGAGAAAAGTATGCACTTGCAAAAAATGCACTGTCAACATAGAGCTCGGATGCAGAAGGCGATTCAAAGAATTATACGTGCTTATCGCCTTGTTCATTTTGCGACGAAGAAAAGCAAGTTCTGATATTACATTATAATATATGAATAATAATATACTGAGTGTTATAGAATGATATGTCCATTATACATATAAGCAGTTAGGTATCTAACAATTCATCACGTTCCTTGAGTTTGAACTACCCAATACCTATTTATTTATTGTTCCTGATGAATGTTATCCACACAACTTGATGTAGAAGAGAGCTATCGGGATCTGATATATCATGCAACAGGCAACCATCTGCTTATCACATGTAAATCACACATCATCTGCTATCAGTCATCACTCCAAGGTAGGTTACCCCTGCTCATTCGGGTAAGGGATTGCCGGAATCCAACAACAAACACTTGGGAGAAATTGTACTACGTGGTATCATCGTTCTCAGAATCACATCTCAGAATTGGGAGAATCTTCATTATTATAGACACTTGTCAAAAGTGATCAATTCAGTTGTGATCTAGGATGATAAATTCACTCGTTTCACCGATAAAAATGTATTCATACCTCGTCATTATCATTTGTTAGATACAAATTCTATACAAATGATCATCGAATGAAATGATAATATTCAATAATTGATGATATCACTATAAACAATTATGTGAAATGCGGTCTATGATATATGCTATCATAGTCGAGACTGCAAATTGATAGCCAAGGCCCAGTCGTGACTAGTGATATATAGGAGTAATGGTGGGAGAACCAAATGAATAAAACTGACTCAACTCAATTTGAGCTGCAACAAGGAGATTATTATAAGTAATTTCACGTTGTCCTGAATATTCGTGATGCTTATATGTTGCTTCATTTTCCACGAAATTTTGTTTTCGAGCAACACGGCGAGTCCATCAGGAAGAGTGTCAAAACAATCGAAACTACAATTTGAGACAATGTGTACGTAGTGGTATTTTGCTAAACTGTTTCACGTTCACGAAGCATTAAACTCATTTATCATAAATGAGTGAGTCATTTCCTCAAGTACAAGTAGTGTACCTACGTATGCACGGGACCACACATAGGGAAATCAATGTGTTAGAAAGAAAGCATGGGCTGGATAGTGAATCCGACAGAGATAGCGATATGGTTGGCTATAGCTATTGACGTCTAACCTAACCTATCTACGTTTTAGCCCACGTCAGCATCTAACATATGACAGGGGTCAAAAATAATAGGTACTACAGTACCTTCGACCGAGACCCTCCACCGTGACCTTTCGTCGTGACATTTGACCGTTGAATTTGACATTTGAGCATGACCTTCAATCGTGACCTTAGAACTTCGACCGAGACCTCTAATTATGACTTTTGATCGTGACATTCAATCGTGACCTTTCATCGTGACCTTTGATCGTGACCTTTGATCGTGACTTTTAATCGTAACCTTTGACCATTGCCTTCGACCTCTGAGCGTGACCTTTAATCGTGACCTTGGTCTGTGACCATTGGTCTACCTTCGACCTTAGACCTTCGATCGAGACCTTCGATTGTGACCTTTGATTGTGATCATTGACATTAAACCGTAACCTTCGGCATTGATATGTTACCTTCGACGTTTAAACGCAAGCATTGACTAACGATCTTCGATACATGACGGTAGTTTCATGTTGATCTTATGACTTTGTTTCCACATTGGCCTTGGCCTCATATCATGATCTTATGACCTTGGTATAATATCGGTCTCGAGTTTTTTCTCTCACGGTCCCAAGACTCAAGACTCTAGACTCTCAGTTCAGCCCTCTCTGGTCACGTGACATATAACCAAAATGGTCGAAGTCATTTTATTCGATCCCATGGGTCGGCTAGTTGTTACGCCACTGAGAGCGTTTCTTGGAATTCCAGCTGACATCGCGATGCAATACATGAGAACAATTGGTCCATTGTTTGCAGGTGGCCGATGAGTCATACTTATCTCGACTTCGTAGAACAATGCCGCCTTTGTTTGCCATATGTTATCTAGCCTTCCTCTAGAACAATGCCGCCTTTGTTCTCTCGACGCCACAGCGTTTCTTGGAATTCCGGCTATTGGGAAATTGCGACGCAATATACGAGAACAATGCCGCCTTTGTTTGCAGGTGTCCGATTACGTAACAACCTCATCCGATTGCATCATCCTTATCTGTGTGAGAACAATGGATCCATTGTTCTGACGCAGGTGGCCGATGAGTCATTCAATAATGCTCGCTAGGAGACATCCTGAAACAGTACCTCTATCTACTTCCTGTCGACACTGATTGTCAGCGTTTCTTGGAATTTCGTCGAGTCAGCTATTGGGAAATTTGCCTCAAGAACAATACCTTCGTTGTTCGCAGGTGGTTGATGACGCACAACCTCAAGCCCTATATGAGGCGGTCAGAACGTTCGTAGGCGTCATTCTATTCTGAACTCTGACAGTGGTCGGTCGATCTGTTCCTGTATTGTTCGGTTGCTCCTGTCTGTTCGGTTGTTCCTGTCTGTTTCATTATATTTTGTGTGGGTCGTGCCAGCTGAAAGGTGAGTTCTTTATTCATTACGTTTCAAGGCCATGTGGTCAACCCTATTTGTGACTAGTGATCATTCCACCCAATACTAGAAGTAGTAAGTTTCTTATCAGATGGATGTTTCAGTTATTAACGCTCAAGCTGCTGCCTTCAAGCCAACTGTCGTACTAAGTAGCTTGCTCATCAACCAGCCCCACCCCATTGAAAATATCAGGGTGATCCAGACGCTATTATGGTTGAACTTGAAGCATCTAACGTCTTTCTGCCAAGCAGGGTAGTTGGCATCTTCAAGCCTCAGCTTCCGGCTTTCACCCCAGGCAAATAAAGCCTGATTCACAAGAGGAGTGACACCAGACCTAAAGCCCTCCTTGAGATTATCAAAAATTAGTGGTGAGTGAAATATTATTTTCCGTTTGATATTTCTCGCAACATGAATGTCAATAGTATTGCTTTCGCTAGTGATGCCGTTGTTGAGGAATGTAGAAGAGCAGTGGAAATTTTGAGAAAGAAGACGAACATATCTGCAGGAGAGAGACTGTTATGGAATAGGTAAATAGGGACGCATATAAGAGAATTCAATAGGGCAATCAGGGAGACCAATTCGACAGCAGGGGTTTTGAGAAAATTAGAAACAAATGTGGGGCATTTGAAACGTTTCCAAAGTTTGATCAGGAAGAAGAATCATATTGGGGCAAGACTTGGCAATCGTAAAGATGGAGTTACATGGAGACTTGTTCAATCTGTTTTTGAGAGTAGAGTAGGGACAGGTGTTATAATCAATTTGAGTCATAAGGAGTTGATGCAATTTTTGCAGGACGCATCGCACATTTTCAAAATCCAAATTAGAAAAATATTGAGGGAATTAACCATGCTCAAAGTCAACACCACCTTCTGTGATGAGTTTATTAGAAATCGGATGACGCGGAGATTATTGAATTCAAATATTTCAATACAAAGAATGCTACAATGGATGAGGGAACGGATTTAGATTGTTGGTTTGCGGAAAATGTGATTGATACTGTATTGAATAAACTTTCGGAATTCCAGGAGAAGGGTAGTGGCTGGGCCTTGCGGGAAATTGTTTCTTTAGAGGTTAATGTTAATAAATTAAAGATTGGCAATGGTTCATCCTATATCAAGCTGCCAGGGGAAATTTTGAAAAAGCAAGCCTTCATCAATGTGGAAAACACTGATGAGGCATGCTTCTTCTGGAGTATCGTGAGCGCTCTCCATCCTGCTGACCAACATGTAGACAGGCCCAGCTCGTATCCTCATTACAGCCAAGTTTTAAATACCGCAGGCTTGGATACACCCGTCATTCTCAACAATATCCCTAAATTTGAAAAACTCAATGATATTTCGGTGAACGTATACGCCTTGGAACTGATTCATGTTGGAAAGACAGAGTATTTTGAAGTAGTACCCATAAAACTTACGAAACATAAGCAGCCCAGACATGTCAATCTACTACTCATTCAAAGTGAATATTTCCCCAAGCCCAACGACCATGATGTCTTGCCTGAAGATGATTACGACGAAGACCTCAGGTATCATTATTGTTGGATTAAAGACATGTCCAGACTGCTATCTTCACAACTCAATAAACATACATCAAAAAAACATTTCTGTGATAAATGTTTAAATTATTTTTCGAGCGAATCCAAATTGGCAGAGCACAGTGTTCTATGTGAAAATGTTAACGAATGCAAAATTTCTTTTCCCAAATACGATTCAGTTGTTTTCAAAAATCATATATATAAACAAAAGGCCGAATTCATCATCTACGGTGATTTTGAATCGGTTTTGGAGCACTGTGATGACAAAATTCCTCAAAAAATGGCGAAATATCGAAAACACACAGCCTTCAGCGCAGGGTACTATTTCAAATGCTCGTACGATGATAGCTTGTCCTATTACAAGAGTCATCGAGGTCCTGATTGCATGGATTGGTTTGCCACAGAAATGGCAGATGTCGCGAAATTTGTATAGTCTAAAATCAGAGACATTGTTCCTCTGACTCATTTCCAAGATGAGGTTGGTGTAACACACTGCCATATCTGTGAAAAGGCGTTTGCAGGCACTGATATCATTGTGAAAGACCACCATCATTTTACTGGCGCCTTCAGAGGGTGGGCGCATCAATCTTGTAATTTGGGGTACCGCAAGTCCTTCGTAGTGCCCATAGTGTTCCAAAATTTTTCCGGATATGATTCTCATTTCCTTCTGAGAGAGATTGCCGAACGTGGACAGGTGAGCGTACTTCCGATGAATATGGGGAAATACATTTCTTTCACCCAGCACAACTCTGAAACCGGTATTAAATTCAGATTCATCGACTCTTTGAGATTCCTGGGTGCCAGTTTAGACGAATTGCCCAGGTAGCACAGGTTAGTGGAATGACGTCGTAATGACGTCTTTTTTAGGTCATTATTGGTCAATGACGTCCTCGACTTCAGAGGGACCTAAAAATGACGTCATATTTCATGACGTCTTATTGACGATCAATATTGGACGTCTTAATGACGTCCCTACAAAGTCGTATATTTGACCAAATAAGAAAAATCAGTTGCTTTCTTACTTTCTCATCGTTTGTTAATTGTACGTACTAAATTTGTGTTTGTATATACAGTGTTTTCGTGAGTACTGATGAACAAATTTATTTTCAGCCAAATTATGCATTTTTGAGGAATCTGCTGAAAACGGTCGATTTTCATTTTCAATTTGCTATAGATTTATGAGAAAAATTGGATATACATACATGGTGATCCACGTTTGAGTTATGACCATAACGACAACTTTTTTAAATAGAGCACCTTATATATATTACTCAATCTTTGGAATAACCATAGGAAGCGGAATTCGAAAATGTTTAACACAATCATGTGGATTGTATTGGTAAGTGCGTCCAATGAATTAGATGCTCTCGGGAAGTAGTGGATAAATTCATTATTATCCAATATCTACCTATCTTATATATTTCTGAGAAAACAGGAGAGGCTTTTATTTCTAATTCGACATTTCTACGGAGGAATCATCAAATATACAGGATGATACACGTTTGTATTATGACGTAGGTACACGACACATTTTTCAAACGGATATAAATTATTGAATTTTCGTAATCAAATGTATATCACAGAAAGGGTTTGTATACAGGGCGTTCGTTAAATTCAGTTCTCTCGTAAAATTGGTTTGCCATTAAAATATAAAGATGACGTGATTTCTCCTACACGAATCATTCTGTATATATTGATCCAATATGAGATAAAGCTTGAATAAAAATAAAATTCTACGGCTTCGAGCATTATTCTCTGAAAAAAAAATATTTTTTTGATTTTCAACAAATTTATTCGCAACTTCGCAAAAGAACTTAATTCAACGAACGCACTGTATAGAAACTCATATATTTTTGAATCCAGCTTTCCATAGAGACTCCAAAAATCGAATAATTCACAGGGTGTTCCTTTGAAAAAATGGTCGCGAACGTTGTAGCTCAAACTTGAATCACCCTGTATATTCAATTTTTTCTCAATAATGTTGGTAATTTAAAATAAAAATCGACCTATTTTGGGAGATTCCTCAGAAAGGAATTGTATGATTATAAGTACATTGATTGGCTACTTTATTTACTTCACGCGAGATGACTCAATTTAACGGACACACTGTATACAAACCCTATGTGTAATATATTTTTGAATTCAGATTTCCATGAATATTTCAAAAATTTAATGTATCTTATATAGGTTATTATTGTTTCCAATTGAAAAAATTGCCGCGGACGTCTTAACTTAAACGTGGATCACCCTGTATATATATGATTCTTACTTTCAAATGCGGCAAATCGGAAATAAAATCGACCTGTTGCAGAGGATTTCTCAGAAATGGATAGTTTAGCTAAAAATAAGTTTATTCAGCTTACATCTCGCCGACGCTCGCTACATAATTTTAGGTACAAATACGAGTAGCTAACGATATTGTCATATAGAGATTCATAGGTAGTAGCTATAGCGCTAGGATTCAACAGGACTGCCCGGGAGGACCATCAACCAAGTTACCACAACGTATAAGTTACAAAATGAATGCCATCAAAGGTTTGTGGTATATATTATCATGTACCAATAATACCGTATATATATAAACCTCCTTATTTTTTTTTAATTTCGTCTTTTATTGGTCATTCTGCGACGTCATTATGACGTCTAAGTATGACGTCATATGGCAGTGACATTTTGACGTCATTATAGGGTCTCTCAGACGTCATTTTTGGACGTCCACTTCGTCATTTTATGACCAAAAAATGACGTCAATTGGACGTCACTCTGCTACCTGGGTGGCATCCAATTTAACGAAGGATAGCTTTCAAAATTTAGGAAAAGAATTCAACCAATTAGACCCTTTCAAATTCGATCTACTCACAAAGAAAGGTGTTTTCCCATATGACCACATCAATAGTCCGAGCAAATTAGACGAAACTGAACTTCCACCCATTGAGAACTTTCATAATAAATTGAACGATGAACATATCGATGATGTGAAGTACGCTCATGCTCAAAACGTATGGCAACAGTTTGGATGTCAAAATTTAGGTGAATACTCGGATTTATACATAAAAACAGATATCCTTCTTCTGGCAGATGTTTTCGAGAAATTCAGAGAAGCTGCTCTGAGGACGTATACCTTAGATCCGGCTTGGTATTACACCCTTCCGGGTTATACGTGGGATTGCATGCTGAAGTACACGAAATGTTCGTTACAAATTTTAAAAGATGTTGACATGCTGATGTTTGTCGAAAAGGCAATAAGAGGCGGTATTTCGGTTTGTTGTAACCGCTATTCTGAAGCCAACCATAAGTACACTTCAACATATGATCCTACGAAACCACCAAAGCATCTTCTGTACTTGGACGTTAACAATCTATGTGGATGGGCAATGTCAAAGCCCCTCCCTCATGGAGGGTTTGAATGGACCAATGCCAACATTGACGTCACATTGATTCCTGACGATGCGCCAGAAGTATATATATCTTACAAGTAGATTTGGAATATCCGGAAAACTTGCACGATCTACATAAAGACTTTCCGTTTTGTGCCGAACACCGCAAGCCACCTGGTTCCAAGTTGGCAAAATTGATGACCACGTTACACCATAAAAAGGAATACATCATCCATTATGTTAATTTGAAACAAGCTCTGGCTAATGGCTTGAAGCTCACCAAAATTCACAGGGTAGCGAAATTCAAACAGTCTACGTGGTTGAAGCCCTACATTGATCTGAATACTGGATTGAGGGCTGCAGTCACCAACACATTCGAAAAAAACCTATATAATCATGAATAATGCCGTGTTTGGAAAGACGATGGAAAACATCCGTAAACATCGCGTCGTCAAATTATGTAGATCGTGGAATGGACGCTATGGGGCTGAAAATATGATCGTCAGCTCAAAGTTTCGTGGCCCGACGATTTTGAGCGACGATCTGATTGCTATCGAATTGGCTAAATCTGAAATAGTCTTCAACAAACCCCTATACATAGGGATAGCTATCTTGGATTTATCCAAGACGTGCATGTAAAATTTCCATGACGATTTCATGCTTCCAACAATGGGGGTGGAGAAATGTAAGTTGATGTATACAGACACCGATAGTTTTATTTACGAACTTGGCTGTGATGATGTATATGCGGAACTTATCAAAAATAACTTGTCCAAATTCGACACATCCGACTACCCTTCTGACAACCCATATGGAATTCCGCAAGTGAATAAAAAGGTCTTGGGAATGATGAAAGATGAGACAAATTCGAAAATAATAACACACTTCGTAGGCTTACGTTCAAAAATGTATGCCTACAAAGTGCAGGGGGGTAAAGTCACCAAAAAATCCAAAGGGGTTAAATTTAATGTGCTTAGGAATAAGATATCCTTCAATGATTATGTAGCTTGCTTGAAAGACTTCAAGGAACAGACAGTCACACAGCGGACAATCCGTTCCTTCAACCATCAAGTATTCAGTATTGAACAGTCGAAAATTGCGCTTAGTCCTTATGACACCAAGAGACACCTACTTCCAAATTGTTATGACACCCTGCCTTTCGGACATTCCTCCATAGCTGACATATGATTCTCCTTCCATATACATTCCTCAACAATATCACCTTCATGTTCTGAGAAATGTCAACTGATAATATTTTACCCCCACCACTGATTTTTTCATTCTAGTTGTATATATGCTTACTATTTTTTACTCTATACACTTTGTTTATTATATAATGTAGATTTTGTATTTTAGTTTTTGTATACACTATGTAACACATCAATTTGTTTGATTGACCAAAGAATATCTTGAAGCCTCAGAGTCCCAAGAATTCGAACAGGATAGGTTAGAGAGTAGACCGACATCATGGGTTGGGTTTGATGCTATATCGATCTGGACTATCCAAGCTACGATAGGTTGGATCTATTTTTTTTATGGTGGCTTGTTTGAGATTATCAGAAACGTCAAAAACGTCAAAAACGTCACGTTTTTGACGTGTCTTACGTTTCTGCCTTGGTGATGTTTCCTTAGCAATGACGGCTAAATATCTAGACTGTCTGACGAGGTACTTGACTCCGTCAAAAACGTCAAAAACGTGACGTTTTTGACGTTTTTGACGTTCCTGATAATCTCAAACAAGCCACCATAAAAAAAATAGATCCAACCTATCGTAGCTTGGATAGTCCAGATCGATATAGCATCAAACCCAACCCATGATGTCGGTCTCCTCTCTAACCTATCCTGTTCGAATTCTTGGGACTCTGAGGCTTCAGGATATTCTTTGGTCAATCAAACAAATTGATGTGTTAGTGAGGATATGTATCACATAGATGGCAGCACGATGCACGCTAATGACGTCTTTTCCCCCACATTTTTGATAATTCCATAAACATTTTCAACGTTTTGCAAAAGAGTCAAGGAAAGTGAGTGTATGAACGTTCTACCTGTCGAACCCATCCTGAATCGGATGTGTCTAACCTTCCGTAAATTGGATGTGTCCAGAGAGCGGTATGATATCAATCCTCACCAATCTTATCGATCAATTCTTTGACCTATCCTATATTGAGCTATTAGGCAGATCAGTGTCGGTAGGATGTAAGCATTTGTCATATATCCGCCACTCATCATGAATCGTACTTTCACACACCCTGTTTATTCTGCTCCTATCGCCTTTCAAATTTGTCTTCATCGTATGATTTCGTTTTGTGACGTCATTTATCAGTTTGCTGTGGGTTTTGAATGTATATTGGCCTGTTCGAGGTAAGTTTGACGCATTTGACGTATTTTCGATGCTTGCGACACACGTTTGATGTTTTCGAAAAATAATATTCGACGTCTGTTTAACGAATGTATAACGCATAACGCGTACGACGCACTAAGTGTGATGGTTGCGTCACGAGATCGTCACGTTTTCCGTGCTGTTTCACGATTTTTCACCCTATCTCATGGGGAAATTTCCCGAGAATGAAATGACATTTTTGACGTTTTTCGACGTTTTTTCGACTTTTGTGACGTTTTCGACGTTTTTACGACTTTTGTGACGTTTTCGACGTTTTTGACGTTTTTTACGTTTCTCAAGTTTTTGACGTTTTGTGGAAGGTTCATTTTGAACGTTGATTCGTTAGAAACGTGAAAAACGTGACGTTTTTGACGTTTTCGACGTTTTTGACGTTTTTGGACGTTTTTTCAACGTTTTTTTGACGTATTTGACGTTTTGAAGCAGGTTCATTCATTTGCAGCAATGAAACAACCGAATTTTCAAGAAACTTTTATTGAACATAGTGAAAAATACATAGTGTATACAAAAACTGAAATACAAAATCTACATTATATAATAAATAAAGTGTATAGAGTAAAAAATAGTAAGCATATATACAACTAGAATGAAAAAATCAGTGGTGGGGATAAAATATTATCAGTTGACATTCCTCAATTTTCGACTGTTCAATACTGAATACTTGATGGTTGAAGGAACGGATTGTCCGCTGTGTGACTGTCTGCTCCTTGGAGTCTTTCAAGCAAGCTACATAATCATTGGAGGATATCTTATTCCTAACCACATTAAATTCAACCCCTCTGGATTTTTTGGTGACTTTACCCCCCGCACTTTGTAGGCATACATTTTTGAACGTAAGCCTACAAAGTGTGTTATTATTTTCGAATTTGTCTCATCTTTCATCATTCCCAAGACCTTTTTATTCACTTGCGGAATTCCATACGGGTTGTCAGAAGGGTAGTCGGATGTGTCGAATTTGGACAAGTTATTTTTGATGAGTTCCGCATATACATCATCACAGCCAAGTTCGTAAATAAAACTATCGGTGTCTGTATACATCAACTTACATTTCTCCACCCCCATTGTTGGAAGCATGAAATCGTAATGGAAATTATACATGCACGTCTTGGATAAATCCAAGATAGCCATCCCTATGTATAGGGGTTTGTTGAAGACTATTTCAGATTTAGCCAATTCGATAGCAATCAGATCGTCGCTCAAAATCGTCCGGCCACGAAACTTTGAGCTGGCGATCATATTTTTAGCCCCATAGCGTCCATTCCACGATCTACATAATTTGACGACGCGATGTTTACGGATGTTTTCCATCGTCTTTCCAAACACGGTATTATTCATAAGTTTATATAGGTTTTTTTCGAATGTGTTGGTGGCTGCAGCCCTCAATCCAGTATTCAGATCAATGTAGGGCTTTAACCACGTAGACTGTTTGAATTTCGCTACCCTGTGAATTTTGGTGAGCTTCAAGCCATTAGCCAGAGCTTGTTTCAAATTAACATAATGGATGATGTATTCCTTTTTATGGTGTAACGTGGTCATCAATTTTGCCAACTTGGAACCAGGTGGCTTGTGGTGTTTGGCACAAAACGGAAAGTCTTTATGTAGATCGTGCAAGTTTTCCGGATATTCCAAATCTACTTGTAAGATATATCCTTCTGGCGCATCGTCAGGAATCAATGTGACGTCAATGTTGGCATTGGTCCATTCAAACCCTTCATAAGGGAGGGGCTTTGACATTGCCCATCCATATAGATTGTTAACGTCCAAGTAGAGAAAGGCGGAACTCAGTATGCCTGATATTGTAATGTCTGGCGCCACCATCCCCACCAAGCCCACCATATCTATGCTCGGTATTTCCATCAGCAAAACTCTTTCATGGGATAATCATGTCAGATCCATCGCAAAAGCTGCTTCACAAAAACTCGGATTCTTGTTCCGTGCGAAAAACTACTTTACACCTCAACAGCTTCTCATGATCTACAAAGCGCAGATACGGCCTGTTCTTGAATACTGTTCCCACATATGGGGTTCAGCACCAAAACATACGCTGATGCTCTTAGATTCCATCCAGAGAAGAGCCATTCGCCTGGTGGGTGACGACACACTCACTCACTCTTTGACATCATTGGAACACCGTAGAAAGGTCGGCGACCTTTCACTTTTCTATCGATACTTCCACGGGAAATGTTCTTCGGAAATCTCTGCTATCATCCCTTCACTAGCAATACCAATCAGACGAACTAGACAAGCCCAGTCAGCACATCCTTTCGTTGTCAACCTCGAAAGATGTCGAACAGCACTTTATCAAGACTCCTTCATCCATAGAACGGCTAGGCTCTGGAATTCATTGCCTGTGGAAGTATTCCCAACAACATATAATCTCCAAAAGTTCAAAAAAAATTCCAATACCTACCTCCTGTCCCTATCCTCCCTAGGAACGCACGATGTTCTTTGAACATTATAGGGATTCCCTTTCGTGCGCTCCAAGCGATAAAAAAAAAAAAAAAAAGATGCTTTGGTGGTTCCGTAGGATCATATGTTGAAGTGTACTTATGGTTGGCTTCAGAATAGCGGTTACAACAAACCGAAATACTGCCTCTTATTGCCTTTTCGACAAACATCAGCATGTCAACATGTTTCAAAATTTGTAACGAACATTTCGTGTACTTCAGCATGCAATCCCACGTATAACCCGGAAGGGTGTAATACCAAGCCAGATCTAAGGTATACGTCCTCAAAGCAGCTTCTCTGAATTGTTCGAAAACATCTGCCAGAAGAAGGATATCTGTTTTCATGTATAAATCCGAGTATTCACCTAAATTTTGACATCCAAATTGTTGCCATACGTTTTGAGCATGAGCGTACTTCACATCATCGATATGTTCATCGTTCAATTTATTATAAAAGTTCTCAATGAGTGGAAGTTCAGTTTCGTCTTATTTTGCTCGGACTATTGATGTGGTCATATGGGAAAACACCTTTCTTTGTGAGTAGATCGAATTTGAAAGCGTCTAATTGGTTGAATTCTTTTCTTAAATTTTTAAAGCTATCCTTCGTTGAATTGGATGCCAATTCGTCTAAACTGGCACCCAGGAATATCAAAGAGTCGATGAATCTGAATTTAATACCGGTTTCAGAGTTGTGCTGGGTGAAAGAAATGTATTTCCCCATATTCATCGGAAGTACGCTCATCTGTCCACGTTCAGCAATCTCTCTCAGAAGGAAATGAGAATCATATCCGGAAAAATTGTGGAACACTATGGGCACTACGAAGGACTTGCGGTACCCCAAATTACAAGATTGATGCGCCCACCCTCTGAAGGCGCCAGTAAAATGATGGTGGTCTTTCACAATGATATCAGTGCCTGCAAACGCCTTTTCACAGATATGGCAGTGTGTTACACCAACCTCATCTGGGAAATGAGTCAGAGGAACAATGTCTTTGGTTTTAGACTGTACAAATTTCGCGACTTCTGCCATTTCTGTGGCAAACCAATCCATGCAATCAGGACCTCGATGACTCTTGTAATAGGACAAGCTATCATCGTACGAGCATTTGAAATAGTACCCTGCGCTGAAGGCTGTGTGTTTTTGATATTTCGCCATTTTTTGAGGAATTTTGTCATCACAGTGCTCCAAAACCGATTCAAAATCACCGTAGATGATGAATTCGGCCTTTTGTTTATATACATGATTTTTGGAAACAACTGAATCGTATTTGGGAAAAGAAATTTTGCATTCGTTAACATTTTCACATAGAACACTGTGCTCTGCCAATTTGGATTCGCTCGAAAAATAATTTAAACATCTATCACAGAATTTTTTTTTTTTGATGTATGTTTATTGAGTTGTGAAGATAGCAGTCTGGACATGTCTTCAATCCAACAATAATGATACCTGAGGTCTTCGTCGTAATCATCTTCAGGCAAGACATCATGGTCGTTGGGCTCGGGGAAATATTCACTTTGAATGAGTAGTAGATTGACATGTCTGGGCTGCTTATGTTTCGTAAGTTTTATGGGTACTACTTCAAAATACTCTGTCTATCTAACATGAATCAGTTCCAAGGCGTATACGTTCACCGAAATATCATTGAGTTCTTCAAATTTAGGGATATTGTTGAGAATGACGGGTGTATCCAAACCTGCGGTATTTAAAAATTAGCTGTAATGAGGATACGAGCTGGGCCTGTCTACATGTTGGTCAGCAGGATGAAAAGCGCTCACGATACTCCAGAAGAAGCATGCCTCATCAGTGTTTTTCACATTGATGCAGGCTTGCTTTTTCAAAATTTCCTCTGGCAGCTTGATATAGGATGAACCATTGCCAATCTCTAATTTATTAACATTTACCTCTAAAGAAACAATTTCCCGCAAGGCCCAGCCACTACCCTTCTCCTGGAATTCCGAAAGTTTATTCAATACAGTATCAATCAATTTTTCGCAAACCAACAATCTAAATCCGTTCCCTCATCCATTGTAGCATTCTTTGTATTGAAATATTTGAATTCAATAATCTCCGCGTCATCCGATTTCTTGATAAACTCACCACAGAAGGTGGTGTTGACTCTGAGCATGGTTAATTCCCTCAATATTTTTCTAATTTGAATTTTGAAAATGTGCGATGCGTTCTGCAAAAATTGCATCAACTCCTTATGACTTGAATTGATTATAACACCTGTCCTTACTCTACTCTCAAAAACAGATTGAACAAGTCTCCATGTAACTCTATCTTTACGATTGCCAAGTCCCGCCCCAATATGATTCTTCTTCCTAATCAAACTTTGAAAATGTTTCAAATGCCCCACATTTGTTTCTAATTTTCTCAAAACCCCTGCTGTCGAATTGGTCCCCCTGATTGCCCTATTGAATTCTCTTATATGCGTCCCTATTTGCCTATGCATAACAGTCTCTCTTCTGCAGATATGTTCGTCTTCTTTCTCAAAATTTCCACTGCTCTTCTACATTCCTCAACAACGGCATCACTAGCGGAAGCAATACTAATGACATTCATGTTGCGAGGAATATCAAACGGAAAATAATATTTCACTCACCACTAATTTTCGATAATCTCAAGGAGGGCTTTAGGTCTGGTGTCACTCCTCTTGTGAATCAGGCTCCATTTGCCTGGGGTGAAAGCCGGAAGCTGAGGCTTGAAGATGCCAACCACCATGCTTGGCAGAAAGACGTTAGATGCTTCAAGTTCAACCACAATAGCGTCTGGATCACCCTGATATTTTCAATGGGGTGGGGCTGGTTGATGAGCAAGCTACTTAGTACGACAGTTGGCTTGAAGGCAACAGCTTGAGCGGTAATAACTGAAACATCCATCTGATAAGAAACTTACTACTTATAGTATTGGGTGGAATGATCACTAGTCACAAATAGGGTTGACCACATGGCCTTGAAACGTAATGAATAAAGAACTCACCTTTCTGCTGGCACAACCCACACAAAATATAATGAAACAGACAGGAACAACCGAACAGACAGGAGCAACCGAACAATACAGGAACAGATCGACCGACCACTGTCAGAGTTCAGAATAGAATGACGCCTACGAGTGTTCTGACCGCCTTATATAGGGCTTGAGGTTGTGCGTCATCAACCACCTGCAAACAACGAAGGTATTCTTCTTGAGGCAAATTTCCCAATAGCTGACTCGACGAAATTCCAAGAAACGCTGACAATCAGTGTCGACAGGAAGTAGATAGAGGTACTGTTTCAGGATGTCTCCTAGCGAGCATTATTGAATGACTCATCGGCCACCTGCGTCAGAACAATGGATCCATTGTTCTCACACAGATAAGGATGATGCAATCGGATGAGGTTGTTACGTAATCGGACACCTGCAAACAAAGGCGGCATTGTTCTCGTATATTGCGTCGCAATTTCCCAATAGCCGGAATTCCAAGAAACGCTGTGGCGTCGAGAGAACAAAGGCGGCATTGTTCTAGAGGAAGGCTAGATAACATATGGCAAACAAAGGCGGCATTGTTCTACGAAGTCGAGATAAGTATGACTCATCGGCCACCTGCAAACAATGGACCTATTGTTCTCATGTATTGCATCGCGATGTCAGCTGTAATTCCAAGAAACGCTCTCAGTGGCGTAACAACTAGCCGACCCATGGGATCGAATAAAATGACTTCGACCATTCTGGTTATATGTCACGTGACCAGAGAGGGCTGAACTGAGAGTCTAGAGTCTTGAGTCTTGGGACCGTGAGAGAAAAAACTCGAGACCGATATTATACCAAGGTCATAAGATCATATGAGGCCAAGGCCTATGTGGAAACGAAGTCATAAGATCAACATGAAACTACCGTCATGTATCGAAGATCGTTAGTCAATGCTTGCGTTTGAACGTCGAAGGTAACATATCAAGGCCGAAGGTTACGGCTTAATGTCAATGATCACAATCAAAGGTCACAATCGAAGGTCTCGATCGAAGGTCTAAGGTCGAAGGTAGACCAAAGGTCACAGACCAAGGTCACGATTAAAGGTCACGCTCAGAGGTCGAAGGCAATGGTCAAAGGTCACGATCAAAGGTCACGATCAAAGGTCACGATGTAAGGTCACGATTAAAGGTCACGATCAAAAGTCATAATTAGAGGTCTCGGTCGAAGTTCTAAGGTCACGATTAAGGGTCATGCTCAAATGTCAAATTCAACGGTCAAAGGTCACGACGAAAGGTCACGGTGGAGGGTCTCGGTCGAAGGTACTGTAGTACCTATTATTTTTGACCCCTGTCATATGTTAGATGCTGACGTGGGCTAAAACGTAGATAGATTAGGTTAGACGTCAAAAGCTATAGCCAACCATATCGCTATCTCTGTCGGATTCACTATCCAGCCCATGCTCTTTTTCTAACACATTGATTTCCCTATGTGTGGTCCCCTGCATACGTAGGTACACTACTAGTACACCCATGATTATTTCATGTCAAACTAACAGATCTTGCTTCGCTTATCATGGTTAGAACGGTGGAAGAAAGACCGGGATTGAAGGATAGCTCATGTGTTCTCGATGAGCTTACGTTGTCTCGGGCTTGTGGAATAGTCGAGTCTACGACAATAAAGTCATAATTCAATGAGACCATACCCAATCAGCACACAAACGCCTCATGGGAGTTTCAAAACGTCTACTTGATATTCAAGACGTTCTGAGGACTTTCATATCCGGACGACGAACGTCTTATGTACGCTTTGAAAACATTCATTGGTTATATTCAGAATATCTTGAGGACGTTCATTTTGGGTCCAGATAGAGACCTATTCAGAACCGAAAATTGACGTTTTTAAGACGTTCAGATTATATTCACTGTTTGTTTCCTGAATCATCTGAAGAGTGAAATACTTGGATATAAGTATTCATTAGTAAATGAGCTAGGAGAGAACGGCCTCATTTTGAACACTTTTTTTATGTGAATCTCCATAATCTGATATCACTGAGAAAGTATCGCGAAATGAGAGACATGTGCTTTATTTACAAAATAATACACAACCAAATAGATTGTTCAACTTTATTGTCACAAATGATGTTCAATGTACCTCGTTTCTCATCTCGCTCATGAAACACATTTTACTTTTCGGTACCTAACACTGTGTATAATTTCCACTCACCTTCATCAACAATGTCTAGGAGCGTTAACAATACACCCAATGTAGATATTTTCTTTTTGTCATTTGCACAATTCAAACGTGATATTCACAGCACACTTCCTAATTGATAATTATACATCATGCTCTCATTCACTTAGTGTTAATTAATTATGCTCAGTATAGGACTACTCTCATCACCTATTATTAATTTTGTACACCTATTAATGGGCTCTTGGGCCTGTTGGATGTAATTTTTGAAATAAATAAATAAATAAGAAAAGTTAAGCTCAAAAATAGCAGAAATGATCATCAGCCTCGAGTCAACCGCAAAGTGTGATACAATAACAAGATGGAGGAAACATGCTACAGGGCGAATAAAAAATCCTGAGTGAATTGATAACAGGGTGAGTCCAAAAATCATACAGACTAGAGAAAATATTCTGAAACCAACCCATGAGTTCAAATCGAATTTTACCATTTCGATGGATCCAAAGTCATCTAGACCATGTGATCAGCCCAAGAAAAATCGCAGATTGTGAAGTCAGAAAGCATGGAACGTTAGAACTACCTGCAACCAGCAGTCAAAACGCCAATCAATGACAAATTGTCATTTTCCTAATAATTATCAGGACTATTCATTATAGCATTGGCCTTGAACACGTAGCTTCACCTTTGCTGAAAATATTTAGAACATGCCTGGCTCTCGGGTACGTACCAATACTCTGGAGGGCCGCGAGAGTAGTGTTCATCCCAAAGCCAGGGCGAACTGATTACACCCTAGCAAAATCCTTCCGACCTATCAGCTTAACCTCCTTCCTTCTGAAGACACTGGAAAGGCTAATAGACCGGCACATCCGCGATGGTAGTATGAAAAATCTACCCTTACATCGACGACAATACGCATACCAGGCTGAGAAGTCTACCGAGACGGCCCTTCATCACCTCGTTGGTAGAGTGGAGCAGGTGCTAAATCGCAAACAAACTGGCCTAGGTATTTTTATGGACATCGAGGGGGCTTTCGATAACGCGAATTTCAACTCAATGTGCAACGCTGCGGAGAGACATGGCATTGAGGAGACCATCAGCCGATGGATCCGAGCTATGCTCACTCAGAGAACAATCACGGCAAACCGAAATGGTTGTGCTGTTAAAGTGGTCGCTACCAGGGGGTGCCCGCAGGGAGGGGTGCTCTCTCCTCTGCTTTGGTGCCTGGTGGTAGACAGCCTACTTACCCTGCTAACGCAGCAGGGGGTATACGCACAGGCCTACGCAGACGACGTGGTCCTGTTTATTGAAGGGCCTTTCCCAGGGACTGTGTTCGACGTGGCACAAAGGGCCCTTGAACTGGTTGAGGAATGGTGCCAGGAGCAGAGGCTCAGTGTGAATCCTGAGATAACTGCTTTGGTCCGCTTCACTAGGAAGAGAAACCTTGGGCAACCAAGAGAGCTGATACTCTTTGGGAAACCTATACAACTTTCTAGCTCAGTCAAATATCTAGGGGTGACCATAGTGTTACGTTATTCGGGTGCAGAAGCGAACACGACACTATTTATTTTCGAACGGATTTATTTGAACTAAAGAAACACTAATTTATATCGAACTTATAACTACT
This sequence comes from Phaedon cochleariae, assembly GCA_918026855.4. Taxonomy (NCBI): domain Eukaryota; kingdom Metazoa; phylum Arthropoda; class Insecta; order Coleoptera; family Chrysomelidae; genus Phaedon; species Phaedon cochleariae. Next base: position 27,568,101 of record OU896714.1, on the reverse strand, counting down.
TTTTATGTAAAACGATTTATAACACGCGGTATATAACTGTCTCTCTGACACTCGCTGTTTGACTCACTGACGGCAGTTATTCGGCCGTTTATTTATGAGATAACTAGACAGGCTTTGGTTCGAGAACCTTCTCGAATGTTCTTCCGTCTCCTTCTTTTTGTTCTAGAAGCTTCTTATAACAAACCTCTCTCTCTAATTGTTCCATCGATTGTTTCCAGAACATTCCAGAATCTTCTGTGACGTTATCTGTCACCGCGGCATATATTGAGTGTTCGGAAATATGCTAGTGCATGTAGGAATCATTGGGAGATAGGAGAGCAATCTGGGATGCGTGATACAGGATGATCGTTGTACTCCTGCCTTCCTGCTGATGTTTCTAAAGCCCCTCCAAGGGAAATATCATCACACTGCCCCCTCCTTAAAACGCATTCCTCCTGGAATGCACTCCGATCGTTATGAAGATAGGGACAACTGGTTTCATTTTTACAACGTGCAGTATGGTAGAAATAGCATGGCACTGTCTTTTCTCTTGGAATTCCCTTGGAGTTCCAGCAGCATACCAGAATTCCAACTCCGGTGAATCTAAATACAACCTCCAGCATGTTCCTTACGACTCTCCAATCCAAGCCATCCAGTCCACACCCCAGCTTTGGAACAGCTATCTTCTGTATGTCCTTCTCGAGTATGGTGCTTCGCAAGTCGACTAGCGTCTCCCAGAGGTCCTTGTAAGTGGGTTTCTCAGAAGATCTTGCTTTCGTTATAAGATAAAACACAGACCTTTTTCCTTCAGCGCTGATATCTTCTATTTCTAGTGTTCGACCGACGAAGGGACCTTGTTGATGAAGCTCCTCTAACTTCCCAAACTTCCTCATGAACTTGTTCGCTATTCCTTGAGACATCTGAAGATCCTCGGCGACGCAGTGAGCTAGTGCGTATTCTACAGGAATGACAAAAAGGTCGCGGTGCTCTTCCTTGGTGACACCAAATCTTGCTTTTGATGAACCACTGTATGTTTTAATGAATTCGTCAAATGTAAGCTCCTTTTCTTCCGGAGGAATTTGTTGAACTTGTTGATCTTGTGTTCCCTCGAATGGTGCTAGTCTGTTGAAATGAACGACTCTTGGTTTGCCACTGGGTTCTTTACTGATGCGGTATATGACATCGTTGATCTTCTTCTTGACGGTATAAGGTTCTTCCCAAGATCTCTGTAGTTTTGGACAAATACCTCGTTTCCTTTGTGGATTGTACAACCACACCAGGTCTCCTTCTGCGTATCCTGCACCCCCAGCTCTGATGTCGTATCGGTCTTTCATGCGATCGCTGGCGATTTTCAGATTAGAACGAACCAATTCGTGAATATCGTTCATCTTTTTCATCAAATCCGTGACGTAATCTTCCCCCACTATGTCCTCACCTGGTCTACATCCGAAGACCAAGTCACATGGAAGCCTCATCTCCCGTCCAAATAGAACCTTCGCCGGAGTCTATCCTGTAGATTCCTGTACTGCAGATCTGTAGGCCATCAAGAAGAAAGGAATATGTTGATCCCAGTCTTGTTGGTGTTGATCTACGACTTTGCAGAGATACCTCCCTATTGTTCGATTCATTCGCTCCACCATGCCATCTGACTGTGGATGCAACGGAGTTGTTCTTGTTTTCTTGATTCCTAACTTCTCGCTCATCTTCTTGAACACTTCACTCTCGAAGTTCCGGCCCTGATCAGAGTGAAGTTCCAATGGCACCCCAAAACGACTGATGAGTTGATTCATTAGGACATCAGCGACAGTTACGGCTTCCTGGTTAGGGATCGCATACGCTTCCACCCACTTGGTGAAGTAGTCCATGCACACAAGGATGTATTTATTACCATTATCAGTCACTGGAAACGGCCCCGCAATATCAATGGCAATCCTCTCGAAAGGGCTTCCAACATTGTACTGTCTCATGGGTGCAAAACACACAGTGCATTTGCGGCACCACTCCCTGACGTCGTCACTGCAGTTCACCCAGTAGAACCGCTCTCGTACTCGCTGCAGTGTCTTCCTCACTCCTAGATGTCCTCCTGACGTTCCATCATGTACATATCCAAGTACTTCCGACACTCGGCTCCTAGGAATGACCAACTGCATCCGATTATCCGACCCATCATCGCTCTCGAGATTCCTCTTGAGCAGGTCATCTTCTAATACCAAGGAGTCCCACTGACTCCAGTACGCCTTCAAAGTCTGTGAAGATGGTGCTACTTCTTGCCAAGAAGGACGACGATTCGTTTTCTTCCATTCTCGAAGCTTGCGAAGTTCTGGGTCCTTTTCTTGCTCTTGATGATTGCTGCAGGTAACCAATCTTCATTGAGAACGGTGGTTCTGTAGAGGGCTGCTTCCTTATCCTCCAAACGACTACAATGTGAGCACTCAGGTGGACATGGCCTTCTGGACAATGCATCTGCATTCTTATGGCTCGTGCCCACTCGGTAAACAGGTCTTTTTGGATCATCTCGCTCTAGTTTTCCTGCAGCTGCTCGAACTGGTTTCTTCTCCTCATCCAAGAGGCCCTCGATGACGTTTATAAGGTCTTCAGTTAGATTTTGCCTGGGACTGTCTGCTATGTTCGTGCTGTCATCGACGGCTTGGAATTTTGTTGCTTCTCGTGTAGCTTCTATCGCGGCCTCGATTTCTAGCGCAGCTGCCAGAGCACTGGGAGAGTCTTTAGGTCGAGTCAACCGAACTGCTTTCCGCATTTCCATATCGCGCAATCCATCCAGGAACGTTTGGACAGCAAGACAGTCTATCAGATACTCAGGAGCTGATGGGTAGGCACACCGAACCAACCGAGCTACTTCCATTTCAAATTCCTGTAGGTTCTCATTGTCTCCCTGTCGACGGTTCTTCATTTGTGATCGTAACACTTGCTGTAGATGTTTTTGACCATAGCGCATGTTGAGGCGTTCGATGAGATAATCGTAGTTATAGGATTTATCTTCCGGAATGGCTTGCAAGATGTTCAGTGCATCACCCCGTAGAGCTACTGTGAGAGCTATCACTTCGTCTTCTGATGTCCACCCATTGGCTTTGGAAGCTGCTTCGAATTGCTTCAGGTAGTTTTGCCACGATGTTTTTCCATCGAATGTAGGCGGCTTCACTCGATTGGTAGCAACCACTGCATCCGGCCCTATTTTTGTTTCCATCACGAGTCGTTGACCATTTCCTGACCCTTCCATCGCAGCTCTCCTGCGAGATTGTGACTTCAGTTCATCTATTTCGAGCTGCAGTTCTTTCTTCAGATCTTGTATCTGAGTCGCGACTTGAGCTGTTATCTGAGCCAATACCTCATGCCGTTGTGCTGAGATCTGAGAGGCGATCTGATCTTGCTGAGCAGAAATCTGTGTCATGATCCCAGCCAACATCGATTCTGCTGAAGCTGGTTCCTCGAAGGTGAACGTTTCTGGATCTTTACCTACGCTCACCATATACTCTTCGAGACGATGCTGAAGTGTAGCCTTGATCCCTGTTGTGTCGAGATCTCTCTCCTCCAACTCGCGTTTCAAGTCCACCACTTTCAACTCGTGTAGTTTCTTCATTGCAACGGTCTGTTCACTTCACACTGGAATATCCCACACTTCTGACACCAATTGTTACGTTATTCGGGTGCAGAAGCGAACACGACACTATTTATTTTCGAACGGATTTATTTGAACTAAAGAAACACTAATTTATATCGAACTTATAACTACTTTTTATGTAAAACGATTTATAACACGCGGTATATAACTGTCTCTCTGACACTCGCTGTTTGACTCACTGACGGCAGTTATTCGGCCGTTTATATATGAGATAACTAGACAGGCTTTGGTTCGAGAACCTTCTCGAATGTTCTTCCGTCTCCTTCTTTTTGTTCTAGAAGCTTCTTAGAACAAACCTCTCTCTCTAATTGTTCCATCGATTGTTTCCAGAACATTCCAGAATCTTCTGTGACGTTATCTGTCACCGCGGCATATATTGAGTGTTCGGAAATATGCTAGTGCATGTAGGAATCATTGGGAGATAGGAGAGCAATCTGGGATGCGTGATACAGGATGATCGTTGTACTCCTGCCTTCCTGCTGATGTTTCTAAAGCCCCTCCAAGGGAAATATCATCACAATAGATTCTAAGCTAACCTGGAAAGAACATCTGGACTCCAAACTCAGGAAGGCGACAGCAGCCTTTTGGGTATGCAGGAAAACCTTCGGAGCAAAATGAGTACTCCAGCCTAGAGTCCTATATTGGATATATACGGCGATGATAAGGCCGATGATATCATACGCGGCAGTCGTGTGGTGGCCGAGGACCAGGCTGAAAACAGCCAGATCCCAGCTGGCCAAAACACAACGCCTAGCATGTACTTGTATTTCAGGGGCAATGAGGACGGCCCCAACTGAGGCCCTTGAGGTACTGTTGGGACTACCACCACTCCACCTGCATCTTCAGAATGAAGCCAGGAGGGCCGCCTATCGACTCAACTGTACAAAACAGTGGCAGGACCATGGGCGGCTCACAGGACATTCGTTAATATGGAACGAGGCTATTCAAAGCTGTCCAGTCCTCTCAATGGTCCAGGACAGCATGATACCCTGTTACGAATTTACCCAACACTTCTCTGTTCAATTCCCATCTCGGGAAGAATGGAAAGGACCGGGACCGAGTCTGCTTCACCGCGAGGGGCACGTCTGGTTCATAGATGGGTCCAAAATGGATGGTAAAGCAGGTGCGGGAATATATGGACTGCGTCCCAGGGCCGACCTGAGTATCGGTCTGGGGGAGCATGCCTCTGTATTCCAAGCAGAAATACAGGCCATCCTGGTCTGTGCACAAGAAATTCAGAGAAGGGACTACAATAACAGGCTCATCTCGATATGTTCGGACAGCCAAGCGGCTCTGAAAGCTCTGGGATCTCCGAGATTAATCTCAAGATTAACACTCGATTGCAAGTTGGCTCTTAACTCAATAGCGAGAACCAACAAAGTCCACCTACTGTGGGTGCCGGGACATGAAGGCATTGAAGGAAACGAAGGCGCTGACGCCTTAGCAAGGCGGGGCGCCTCAACTCCTCCCATCGGGCCCGAACCCATAGTAGGTGTCCTCCAATGTGTCGGCCGAAAAGCCCTGGATGACCTGCTATGGTGGCAATTCCAGACATCCTGGGCAGAAGCAGGGAGAATGAGGCAAGCACGGCTCCATATTGCGGGGCCATGCAAACGTCAATCACACAGCCTCTTACAATTGAACAGGAGGAAATGCTCTATGATGGTTGGAATTCTAACTGGCCACTGTAGACTCATGAGACACATGGCCCTCATGGGGGTGGTAGAGGACCCAATGTGTCGACTATGCGAAGAAGACGACGAAACTTCATCCCACATCCTTTGCGCATGTCCCGCAGTGGCTCGTCGAAGAAGAAAATGCTTAGGCTCAGCATATCTGGAGCCCGAACAGATAAGAAACATTCCCATCAATAGAGTGCTGACCTTCTGCGAGGGAATAGATCTCTTCAGGGAATGAACAAAAACACATGAGGTGAGGCTCCCTTGTCTCTCCTTGGGGCTCGTACCGTGAAGCCAAGGGACCCCAGAGCTGGGAAATGCGGGCTCGGGTGCCGGACTAGTGAGCGCTCCAACGTTGAGACATGTGCGGGCTCAGGCGATGAGCCGCGTGGGCTCAAATGGGCCTGTGCGGCTCAAAGGGGCCCAATTGGGCTCCGGCGGGGGGATCGTGCGGGCTCGGATGCGGGCCAGCGCGTTCTCCGGCGCTGGACCAATGGGCTCTGGAGCAGGGCCTGCATGAGAGCTCACGATAGGAGCGGGTAGCAGTCGGGCTCTGGACCAGCGAAGGCTCTGGCGGGCTCATCCAGGCTCGCCGGGAGAGCAGATGGGGAGAGCACAAGGAGGACTCATACGAATGGTAGGTGAACGTCTACTCAGTTGAGGCCGGTTCGGAAGAAATGAGGGACGAAACAACAGAGGTACCACAATGGACCCACCCTAGAGGTCTAAGTGAATTGAGGGCCCCCAGCGGGCTCACCCTCTGTCTTCCAAAATCCAATCCAATCATTATAGCATTATTCTACAACACAGGATGTAGAAATCAAACTCAATACGATTTCAAAAAATATATTGGTATGAAAGAAGGGGTGGAGCACATATATACATATAATATGAAATATAGTTAACAGTTGACGTTGTAAGTCTCCATTATACTATAGTGCCCCTATGGAAGTGTTTCGCAGGATCCTGGTACAATAAACCTCTTGTCATCTTCTGAAGTGAGAGCGGTTATTTCTTGAATTATGAAATGAACCTGGTGCTTATCCACTCTTATTGAAATTTGAGAAACCTTCTTATGCTCGTGTGTTTTCATACAGTCGACGTGATCCTCGAAAGTGATAGCTGTTTGAACAACAGACGATTTCACGCCTTTCGCTTTCTTTGTTACACCCATATTCATTATAATATCATCAATCTCGTCCTCATCACAATCTCCATCTCGTAACTTTGCCCTGTTCTTCGCAATATCATCATCAGTTATCAGCACCTCTGAAGAGTATAATTTTGATCGTAGACCTGAATATTCCATCATTATAACAAAACAATTCTTATCTTTTATCATTCCTAGAACCTTCCTGTTCACCTGAGGGATTCAGGAACACCCAAATCACCAGAATGTAAAATCGCAGATCTGTAATCCATCAGAATATACATTTTCAAATCAGTAACTTAACAGAACAATATTTTATAGGAATCGTATTTATCTCTACTGTAGATGCATAAAAGCGTAATCCCTCAAACCGTTTTCTTGTTTACTGTACATGAGCATACCAGACAATAACATATTGCGAATGCGCAGATGTGTATTTTTCTATAATAGCAATATCGCAGATCCGCAAATATACAGAATCGAAAACTAACAAACCAACATCACAGCGGAATGATATTTCGTCAGAATCATAACAACACAGACCGTAATTCGTCAGAATCGCAGAATGACAGACCGCACATTAGCAGACCGTACTTTGTCAGAATCGAAATACAACAAACCGTTTATCGACAGAATAGTAAAATGTCAGAACCGTACATTGAGAGAATAGCAAAAAATCAGAACAGCACATTCACAGAATCTCAAAATATCAGAACTATAAATTGAAAGAATCGTGAAATGCTAAAACCGTACATCGACAGACTCGTAATACAACAGACCGTATTCCATCAGAATCATATTATATCAGAACGTACAATAACAGAATGTACTTCATCAGACTGTAATGTCATATACTGTATTGTGATAGAATCGTAAACTATCAGAACCGTGATTCAGCAGAATAGTGAAATGTCAGATCCGTGAAATAACAGAATCGTGAAAATTCAGAACCGTACATCGACAGAATCGTGAAATATAGGAACTGTACGTCAGCAGAACCGTAAAAAATCAAAACCGTACATTGGCAGAATCGGAAATCACCAGAATGTAATGCAGCAGAACCGTAAAATGACAGACTGCAGAGAGCCTACCAGCTACGTACAGAGCGAACGCCGGTCACAGTGTTGCCTGCTCTCACGTCATGTGAGGATTCTACGTATACTTTCAGTTCGACCTGCTTGTATGTTCCTATTGCTCTTGTACACTCGAGAATAAGATCGTTCATATGATATGAAGTGGTGAATGATCACATTTCAATATGGAATATATGAACGTTACCCAACTTTTTTGCTATATGGGGAAGAAAGTGATTATTTGAAATATCTTCTTAGAAACTACAATTCCTTGAAGTACGTTGAGAGAAGGGTTCGAGAAATAGGTGTTTGGCATGTTACAACAAACTTTGGAGTTTTCAAAGTTTGATCATAGATACAAGATATTGAATAATATAACCATCTGAATATACGTAATGTATGTATCTAAATTGATGATGACTGCATGCTCTTTATATGAATCTATATCATACCCAAATTTTGTATCATGTAATTTTGTATTTTGTACCCATATTTTTTGGAAAAGGAAGAAGGTGATACAAAACTAGATTGAAATCAAAGTTCAGCTACGGAATTCAGTTTCGAGAATTCTTTATTAACAATAATTAGTGCGGTGCTTTAGATGAAGGTTGATGAAAAAATGCTTATATATATATATACATATGGAAGTCATTGAATAAACGTTCTTGTGAAACTCACTATGGAAGCTATTAAATGAACGTTCTTGTGAATTCCACGTGTCTAGGGATACTCTTCAGGGTAATCCAAGTTGAGTGTCAGCAGCTATCGATGACTTTGTTATGATTGATGATAGAAAATTGTTCAAGCAACCAAACCGTTAGTCTTTATGTCAGAAGAAAATATAAACGGAGGAACTGAAATATGAAAAAAAAAAACATTGAAAGAGAATGCCAATTCTCAATTTCAGATAATCTTTATTTCCATGTTCTCCTTCTGGATGTTGAACAGATATAAATGAATCAATATTCGACGTGGCAAATAATCAGAGAAGTAGTTGTTTTCTGTTGTATATTCAGAATGATATTATGTGCATATACATTTTTATTTAAAGGAAAATGCAAATTCTCAACTTCAGAAGGGTTCATCTTCAAATTATCTTCGTGTGTGTTCAAAAGATATAATTAAATGTTAGTGGTAACATATAGCCAGGAAAGTAGTTGTTTTCTGTTGAATATACCGAGAAATAATTGATATTTTCATCACATACCGAATGCGAATTCTCTATGTATTTCTCTATATCTAAATAAACAGGTGCGGAAAAGTATGACTGTCGGCATTTGTTAGGTAAACTACATTTTCGTCTAAACTCGACAATGCGCGAAGATCAATTATTGTTTTATTGATTGTTCCATCTCAGATTCAAAGAGGCTGTTCAAAATACTGCTTAGGAACTAGTGATGGGTTTAGTTGACAAGTGGATATGGTCAATATCATGGAAAATTAGTCTTCAAGTTCTGAATGGTTGGAGATGACATTTCGAGAATTACACAGAGTAATATTAGCTTTGAGTATTCACACTCAGTTTTCATCCGTAGGTTACCCGATTTCATCTTCGAATTTTGTCCGCCCTATATCATATTTTCATCTAATGGCGCCTATGGTCCAAGGTCACCTGATATATTATAGAAAATTATGTTGGAGTAGTTGCTGATTCGAAAAATGTTGTATCTTTGATGATAACGGAGTTTACATAGTCGATATATAAACATCAAACTAATTCACCTATTTGGTGATGCCACACTCACTCACTCCTTGACATCATTGAAACAACGGCGACCTCTCACTTGTTCATGAAAACTTCTACGGAAAATCTTCTCCAAACGTTCGGTTATCATTCTATCACTAGCAATACCATGCAGACAGACGAACTCGACAAAAAGCTTAGTACAGCACATCTATTTGTAGTCCACCTCGATATTTGTCGAACAACTCTATCAAAACTTCTTTGAAGTATGCCCTAAAACTTCCAAAAGTTTTAATAAATTGGGATATTGCCTTTCGTGGGACCAAAAAAAATTTGCACTTTCTGCCCCAAATCACTCCCTTTTTCAGTCCGAACGGTACACATAATATGTACCACAGATGCTGCAAAAATTCTGATTTACTTTATTCGTTTCAAGCAAGCAGAAAATACACCAATCCGATATTTAAGAACTTATGCATCGAAAAGACGCGTGAATGTTTGCAAAATTGAATAAGGTTATGTTCTCGATAATTAATGGGACTGTGTATATTTCGTGAAATTTTGATGTTTCTTCGAAAAATATTTGTGATTGTTTTGTCTTATAAACTTCGCGAAAACGTGTGGTCTATAAGGTATGTAATTGTTGATCACATATGGATAATTTCAATATAGTACACATATGTACCACTCGGTTTTTATTGTGGTATAGATAGGTACCGACAGTTTTGTAATTTTCGTTCTTTCGAAAAAAAAACATGAGTAGACGTCCGTTGACCGAGGAAGAATTAGAGGTTTTCAACCCCAAGAACATTTCATTCAAGTAAGTTATATCTCAAACAGGAAAATATATCAATGAAATCAGAAAAAATGGTATTCAGGACCGGAATAAATGTATGATCGACCACACATTGAGTTTCACTGATATAGCGAATCACTTCTTCGTATACCCAACAACCAGTATCTGAGGTCTGAGGATTTGGACCTCTAAGACAACCCGTAATTCGTTGAATAGTACGCGGGTGGAACGTTTTCAGGCGAAACGCATCCACACACTCACAATCTGAAGACAAGCAAAACATGTTCCATTTTTATGTTGAATACGGAAGCAAATTCGCTCCGGAAACGTCAATGTGATAATGTAATATTTTTATGGTATTCTTCCTTTTTCAAACATTCTCCAAAACAAGTTGACACTTGTTTTTTCAACAGAATTGAACAAGGATTTCGAGAAATTGGATGAAACCAAAATTGTAGTACTTTTGATCCCGATACGAAAAGTTGGTAGCTCGACCGGAGTAGGCCGGCTAGATTTCGAGAATAAAAAAAAGATTACATTCAGTATTGAGTGATATAATAAATAAGGAGAGTGCCGTAGGCGATTTTTTTCCTTATTCAAGGTCAAATGCTATTACATTGAGAATTGGATTTTCTCCTACCCTTTGAATGAGTGATTATTTTCACCAAAAAATTTGAATGGAAAACATATTCATTAATTTTAGGAACTAAACAGGTACAAATCTGGTACACCTAACTTCATTCATACGTATTGAAAGAACCAGAGAATATCGAATGACATCGGTCTACGAATGATGAAACAAATTTCTTTCCTTCCTGATCTTTTTTCAGTTTTTTCGTATTCCTTATTATCCAAATATCAGTCCCGTGGTATATATACTATTTTTTCCACCACTAGCTATAAAACCTACCATTATTCACTCCTTCCCGAGGCGTGAAGTGTACTTTTACTGCCAAGGTAGTTTTCGTCATTTTATAACCACTAGTCAATAAAGACATAGCCACCCACCTCTGATATAATAAACCGAACTCACTATTCTGATGCGATATTCGTAGAGATGGCATTTGACTCTGTTATAGGTATTTACTATTAGATTTTTTTCAAATTGAAAATAAGTGCTTTCATAGTAGCAATAGGTTCATGTGGAACTGAAATAGTTCCACAAAAATGGATTGATTGAAATGTATTGCTGTCCCTGGGTAATACTGTAGCGTTTAGATTTTCTGAATATAGTTTTGGTTTTGATTTTCATACAGGTCTTGGAAATATTCAGGTAAATAAATCATCAATTATGTACATATTCACAGAGAACACTCAGTCAGATAAATGATGCAAATACCTGGTATAGTTAACACTTTTAATTGCAGTTGATTCATATCACACACCTTTTATTTTGGAAATTTATCATCAATTTTCTTAGCATCCTCTCTGATATCAGTACACCTGTAGGATGTGATGATCCAAGCTGAGGCTTCTTTTTCTGATCCAAATAAACAGGTTCTGATATTGAAAGGGGTCAATGCCGAAAGACAGGTTGATAAGTGAAAGTTCTTTTAGCCTGAAATCAAAAGGTTAATTAGTTTTTTTGGGGACTTATAAGAAAACAATCGCTTACCTGTAGTGTTCTCCAACTAGGATGAATGGATTTGCTTGACTATTTCAGGGATCATTAGGTTGACTGTTCCCTTAGGACGTGTCCCTTTTGAAGAAGAGGTTTATCAATTTTCTAGGATTTTCATTGTTGTTAAGAATGAGCTCACTTGACACCTTTGACATTTTTGATGTTTTTTCTCCAGGACGTCATTGTCAGTTTGACACACTTCACAGTCGCATGTCTTGTCAGCAATTGTTACTGCCGCTGGCTTGGACGACTAGAGAGGATGGCTCACGACAGTGTTTCGTCGACGAGTTTTGAAACAGCCCGTGGTTCGTCGAAGAGTTTTTCAAACAGCCATTGGTTTAACCCATGTGAAAAATAATTTCTCCTGTGTGTGACCTTCTACGTATTGTGTTGGCAATAATGGTACCAGGGATTTTTGGATGAAGTTAGGGAAAAAGGAGGGGCTTTGGAGTTGGAGAAACTTCCGGCCTTGTGGCTTTTTCTCAGCGGCCATGATAGAAGAAGGCTGAAGGTTTTGTTGGTCCGGCAGTAAGCACTATAAATTTGGCTTTTTAGTCAAACCCATTTTGGGGATTTGTATTTTCGAGTGTTTTACAAGCTCTAAGGCCAATAGCCAAGTCATTTTTGTGTAACCATTGAGAGATTGTCCGTTGCCACCTGGGAGCCCTACAGCATGGCCCCCCAATTTTTTGGTGCTGGTTCGACCCTTCGCAGAAGGTAAGCAGTTTAAACTGGCATGATTTTATTTTTCGGAATTGGTATGTCTCGCCATTCTGGCTGTATTTTTTCTTTTTGTGATCCACGTGGTAGGAGATGTACAGGATGTTAAGTGAGCCTATTTTTTTCAATAGGGTCGTAGGAGACCATACTCCTCGGTATATGATCGTAGGGTCGTGAAACGACCGTATGGAGGCTGTTTGTGTCTAGTTCCATTGAGGACACCACCTTTCCCTCGTCAAGATCTCCCATAGGACGATCTGACCATCTTGTTCGGGGATTTTGACCAGTGGAGACCAGGAGTACTCTGGACTCCAGGCGCAGCACCGTATGCTGAGCTGCTGAGCTATACTTCGTTGTAACGCCAGGAGGAATACCAGGAGGAGAGACAGCGGAGCTTAGCCCACCAGTTCAGCGGAGGGCCACCTTTTCGTTTGTGTTCGTCGCAGTGACCTATGCTGCTCACCTTTGCACCCAGTGGACTGTGATCGGGGTGATCTGAATCACTGGAGAGGACCACGCCAGGTTTTTATGAAAAACTGAATTTTTCACCTGTTGTCATGTTTAGTTTTTTATAAATTTCATCATTCACCATCATATGAAAATGAAGGCTTTTGTGAAGCTTTCCCATGGTACCATGTGACAGCGGTTGTCATTTTTCATATTTCTTTTTACACCATATCAAACTGAATTTTTATACTATCCCGTGTTACTGTTGGATTATGATGATTTCTTGTCTCATTTCTTATTTGAGTTTTGAGTAATTATCTTAGTATATTAATTCATTTTACATAACATTGCAGACCTTGTAATTCTTATACTATCCCGTTTTACTGGTGGATCATGATGATTTCTTGTCTCATTTCTTATTTGAGTATTGAGTAATTATCTTAGTGTATTAATTGCAAGTTCTAAGGCCTCTACAGCGATTGACATGTGCCTTGTCCATTTGGGTGTAATAAATAGGTTTTGAAGATATTTTTAGTTTCATTCATGTACTTGTCTGTCCCAGCAATCTAAGAGGATTTTTTATACATATTTAGGTGTAAATATTTGGCTTTCTCAGTTTCCCAAGTATTATCAACTTTTCAAATAAATTGAGTGGCGCCCTTAAAAAAAACTTGAATTGATGGGCATTTAATTCTAACGCGAATTCACTTATCTGTTCTCCGATGAAAAGCTGCCGTCTGCATACATGTAACTTATTTTCTTATATTCTGTAGTAATTATTTGGAGGTTGAGAAAAGTAGGCTACAATACTAATATTCTTCACTACCTTGGTGTATTGATAACTATTATGCACCTGAGGAGTGGAAAAATTGATTAAATATGCAAGGAAATAATGAAAGGCCGTTTTTCCGTACTCGTAGCGGTACTCTACTTTCAAAATGTCACATTTCTGACTGATGGGTGATGGTTATCATATTGCTTCGAAAGCATTGCTATGGCGTTTGAGAAAAAACGCCAGTATTTACTTGTGATCCCTCAAATATTGAAAGTGCTACCTAGTTCCTCAAATGAAAGATTGAAAGTAGGTACCCTGCTCTCATGTGCATAAAAGTGCATTAAAAAATTATGGAAGGATAACTCAGCCCCTGTAGCGCTGTAGCGCAACACTGAATAATACTTATATGTCCGGAATGATTTTCTGATCAAAAGATGACCTATGTGAGCATGAAACCATTATGTACAGGGTGATTCAAACTTCCCGCCCTTGGCTCATAACAGGAAAAGGGAAACTGAAAATGCAAATACGGCAGAGAGGATTAGAATGGATGTGTCGTGTAAAGTATATATTTTTTCATATTTTTTTTTCACGGAACCACTATTTTTTTCTCATATTCCGAAAGAACATATTTTTTCAACAACTTTCATCATGACAAGTTTCTTCTATCTCCATTTGATTAAAAGCCGTGGGACTCTGGATTTAGTATTTCCATTTCAATAATCTTTGGTATTTTTGAATGAATCTCAACTGACCCCGCCGTAACAAGTCGCCAGGTTTACGTTTCAATCGGTTCAAATATGAATGCAAAATGTATCCCAATCCATATTGCTTGCTGAACGATTTGTTTTCTTGATTTGCATCACAACGGGGTCAGTTAAGATTTATTCAAAACTGCTAACTTCAAAGTCCCGATAGCTATCAACCAAATTATGATAGGAGTAAATTTCCTTCCTGAAAGTTGTTGAATGAAATATTTTCTTACAGAACATGAGAAAAAAATTGTGACTTTATGCAAAGAATATTTTCGAATGAATATCAACTGACCCAGCCGTAATCAAAAATCGAGTCAGCTGGTCTCAGCTTTAATCGGTTCTAAATGATGAATGCAAAATATATCAAATTACTTACTTTTTGTTTTCCGGTCGACTTGATTTTTAGCATGCACGGCGGGAGCAGTTGAAGTTTATTTGAAAATATCAATCATATATCACATCAAAGGTGGATATATGTATGGTGAAATAGCTCTCTCTTACAAAACCCTAGAAATTGTTGTAGACCTCTGGCCTACTTGATCATGTAGAATTCTATCACTGTAGTAAGGCCGTGCAAAACTAACGCTAGATGGCGCTGTTCCCGAAGTGATCTTGCTACACAATGGTTGATTTGTTTTGTTGTTTACATTTACGTATACTAATTCGTTATTCAAAAACATTGAGAAAAAAGATTGATTCAATGAAAAAGACGTGAAATTTTCATTATATCTGTGAAGTATATGTGGCACGATGTTCCCTACGCCATCACACAGTCACACAGTCAATCCGGTGCCCAGACAGCACCAGATATTTCATGAATCTCCCTATCATATTCCTTTTGGACTATTGGAATATTCTAGAAATTATCTGGAATATTCCGGAATATCTGTGGAATATTCTCTAAATATGCGAATGGGAATTCCTCAGATATTCATAGAATATATCCAAAAGAATATTCCATGTTGAATATTCCTGGAATATTCCAATAAACATATTCTTAAATAAAAAAAGTGACCCTCCCACTAAACATGAAAACATAACTTAAACATAAATGTTATATTACATTGTTACTTTGTGATGTTATTCAGAGAGATGCATAATGTCACAGATACGTTGCGGTAATAGGCTTATGTGCCTCTATTAAATATTACAATGTAATGTTGATAGTAAATATTGTATAAATATATCAGGAATCACATAAAATCGATGTTACTTTATAATGTATATTCAATGTTACTGGATACATCTAAACAATATTGTATTTTAACATTCTAATTATTTTCTAGGAGTTTTTAGGTTATGTCTATTTTGTCTGGAATCATCAAGACAATCATCTAAATGATCTTCACAAAAGACAGAGAAGATGATCTATCCCTGAATAAGAATTGATCTTACCGTACTCCTGAAAGACTATAAGTATGATCCAGTTACATAGTGATAATTTGAGACAGATTAACTACTATCTATCTATGTATCATTTTAGTTATTATGCTTCATGAATCCAGTCATGCCAAGCTAAGCTTTATGATTTCTGCATAGTCCAGTGAACTCTTACTGACTTTCTGAAAAGTAATAGGTAAATATATCCGAGTTTTTGGAAGTTTTCTGACTTATTTTGGAATTCTTTTCTATGTTCTTCTTCTAGTTATGACATATAACTCACCCATTATTTTTGTAATTAGTGGAATATGAACACAATGCGTATTCACGAATCCCTCCTACTTTTTCACATATTATGGAATGCAGATACAGATTGGTTGCATTTCTATATTCCAGCAGAACAAACCTGGAATCCAAATAGGTATCATGAGCAGTTCATATTTTCATTCGAGTCTATTTAGGTCCTAGACTTCTTTAGTTCTTGACTGACTTCAACAACTACGAATAATATCTGAAAATCAATATTATCACTGATCACACTGTTCGACCTGTTTACCATAATAGACAACAAACAAAATGGCTGGAATGGAATTGAATTGACTTTTGACAATTGACAAAGTTACTTTGCCGTAGAAGGAAAAATATTATCCCCTTATATCCCCCTATACATGTTAGCTACGTTATAAGGTGGTGAAACGAAAACGTTGCACAAATAACATAACAACTCTGTCTGAGATATATCTGATGAACCTAAAATCAACATATCACAATATTATCTAATGGTATTGATATCAATATTGATGCAACGTCTCATAAACGTTTCACTTCATAATATTATGTTGGATACTCCAGAAGGACTTATAACTGAAAAATATTTTTGTTATGTATCTTGTTTAGTGGGTAGTAGGGATCGAACTCGTGACCTCAAGACTATCAGACCAACGCCTTGACCACTAGGCCAGTAATCGAATTGAATGATGTTGTACATATCAATTTCTTGTGAGAGCGTTGTTCGAAATCGGATCATAAACACTTTTTGTTTCAAAATCCCCTTACATCTAATTTTGATGATTGATACTCACAACTCTGAAATAATGATGGGTATTTATGTGCTGAGAAACATAGGAATATTCATAGAATATTTCATGAATATATACCACAGAATATTCAGTTGAGAATATTTCATGAATATACCGCACAGAATATTCAGTTGAGAATATTTCATGAATATACCCCACAGAACATTCAGTTGGGAATATTTCATGAATATACTAGAGAGAATATTCATTTGGGAATATTCCTGGAAAATTCATACCTGAATATTCCCTGAACATAACTTTGGAATATTCCTTCTAGATGTTCCAGAGGCATGTATATATTCTAGGAATAATCGATGAATATTCGGAATATACTCCTCCTTTTTAGCATATTTAGAGAATATTCTAGGAATATCCAGTGCTGTCTGGGTGCGGCCTTGCTACGGTGTTTAGCGGTCTACACGTTTTGGAAAGAAACAATTGACAAGTGATTACACCAGTCTATTTTCATCATGATCACATCATAGCTATCAACTTAATGAAGAAAGAAAGGAAGAAAGTTTCAGGATGGAAGATGTTCAAAAAAATATATGTTTTTTCAGAATATGAGGAAAAATTGTGACTCTGTGAAAAAAATAATTTTTCAGACGTCATTTCCGCCATTTTGGAAGAAGCTGACATATGTTCAAATACGGATAAATATACCTCACATACAGCTATTCAAATTCCCTCTGCCAGATTTCCATCTGCAGTTTTTCTTTCCTTGTTATGAGCCAAGGGCGGGAAGTTTGAATCACCCTGTACAGTGTATTCCATTTTGGTTGAGACATCTGAGGTATCTCTGTTGTCGTGGAACATGGAACCTTGCGGTTTTTGCGGTTCTGTGCCACTTTTTTGTGAAACTCAGATTTTGCCTAACTTATTTCCGTCATAAGTAACGGGCGTTTTTGATGATTCACACATTTTGGACACCCTTTATATTCACGGAGTTTCTCAAATCTTTTGTCATGAAGAATATTATTCGGATTTCAATGTCGTACTCAATTCTTTTTTCGCAGTATGGTTTTGGAGATTCAACTCAAACTTATGAATTTTTCAATTTATTAGCTCATTGAATTCCTCTTCTCTCCTTCAAAATGATATATATTGTATAGATAAATTCAAAGATGCTCAAAATTCACTCAAACAATGTATTTCATTAGTGGACTATTGATTTTTTTTATAAAAAAGTCGAATTGGAGGAATATTACTTCTGATATTTTTATGATGAGGACAGAAACAATATACTGACACTAATTACCTAACAGAACACAAAACGTACCTAGGTATACCTAATAGCAAGAAATAAATAGTAATAAGAATAAGTTCATGATGTGAAAGAAGCACCTGAAATTATACAGTAACTTGTTGCCCAGTTTTCCACACAATTGCCACAATGGGCGTGCACACCTTGGTAAAACTTTTAACTCAAACCATGTTTATAATGATCCTTTTATACATAAAACATGATTGACGACATAATTCGATCAAAAAATTAACTGGAAGGTTTTATTTTTGGACATAAATAATAGTATCTTCTAAAAACGGACCCTCTTATGACGTAGAAACCTCATCTCGCCATAGTTGAAAGAAAATACCAAACGCCCGACGACTGAGGCAACTGATATATTAATTCTTTCAACTGTGATCTCGCGCTAATTCACTCTGTCAGAAATCATGTATTATTCATCTCTGTCTGGAATAGTCTTGTTTCAGTATTAGGGTTTTAACGTCACATCATCGCCCCGTTTTCAGGGGTCCGAAAAATCGGGGATTTCAATATTTTTTTATAAAACGTAGGGAGCTCACAGCAAGAAACCGTTTGCGCTGGTGAGCTAGTTTGGGTGAGTTCTATCGAATTATGAAATGAAATTTTTTTGTGATATAAGCTCATTGACACAATTGACACACCTAACCTGAAGACGCATTGAAAATCATTGAAGGAGATCTTTGTAATTTCTGAAAAACTGCCTCTGTTGTTGCACCATTTTGCACGAATTTCTTGAAGATTGTTGTGCTTCCTAGTGTATTAAGACGTACACTCGTATTCAGAAAACATGTCGCAGCTGGACGATGTAAGCGCTCTAAATCACCGATACAATAAGAGCGGTTACACCGTCAAACTGCGACATGATTTCTGCATACCAGTGTACTTGTACCTATCGAGGGATTGTGTCAATTGTGTGATAGGGAAAATGGACATCAATTCGAATAATTCAATGAATAAGTTACTGAATGATTTCGAAATTCAATTGTTTCAGTAAATATTGAAACAGCTGCTTATTCAACATTATGTATACTTCTTATTACTATTTATTTGTTGCTATTAGGTACCTACGATTTTTTTTGTGTTAGTTAATCAGTGTTGGAATTGTTTTTTTCTCTTCATGGTAAAATCAGAAGTTCAAGTGGAACTTTTTCATATAAAAAATCTATATCACTATGAAAGTTCATGCTTCATTGATTTTGGTGCATCTTCGAAAATTTTATATTCATAACATTATACGAAATTCGAAAGGAAAAAAGACATGGAATTTGAGCTGATGAAATACAGGGTATTCCATCGAAAAAATCAGTTTGATTTGTACTTATCTCCAAAATCATATACCCCGAAAAAAACAAAATGAGTGCGCCACTAGTTTCTGAGTGACATTCTCTATGAGATGAAATTTCAATTTGTCATTATCGCATTCTTCATCACTGAGGAACTTCGTTGATATGGAGATGGTCGACCAAGTGTGAAATGTACAGTGCTTCATACGTAACCAGTTAGGAAACGCGTCATTTTGTTTGACGACGGGATTATGCGGGACGAACGAACGTATTACGTGTGATTTTTTTCTAATTTTTCTAGGAATTTTCGCTTGAACAGTTAATATAATGACCATCGTTTCTACATAAATTCTACCGATTATGTACAAAAATTGAGTATAGGCAAGCCGACTCCGCCCGTCACTTCGAAGTATCCGTCATACAATAATGTAACGTTATTCGGGTGCAGAAGCAAACACGACACTATTTATTTTCGAATTGATTTATTTGAAATAAAGAAACACATATTTATATCGAACTCATAACTACTATTCACTTAAAACTATTTATATCACGCGGTATATAACTGTCTCTCTGACACTCGCTGTTCGACTCCTGACGGCAGTTATCTGGCCGTTAATAAATGAGATCACTTGGCAGGCTTTGGTTCGAGAACCTTCTCGAATGATCTTCCGTCTCCTTCTTTTTGTACTAGGAGCTTCTTAGGACAAACCTCTTTCTCTAATTGTTCCATCGATTGTTTCCAGAACATTCCAGAATCTTCTGTGACGTTATCTGTCACTGCGGCATATATTGAGTGTTCGGAAATATGCTAGTGCATGTAGGAATCATTGGGAGGTAGGAGAACGATCTGAAATGCGTGTTACAGGATGGGCGTTGTACTCCTGTCCTACTGATGATGTTTATGAAGCCCCTCTGAGGGAAATAGCATTACACTGCCCCCTCCTCAAAACGCATTCCTCCTGGAATGCACTCGGATTGTTATGAAGATATGGACAACTGGTCTCATTTCTACAACGTGCAGTATGGTAGAAATAGCATGGCACTGTCTTCTCTCTTGGAGTTCCTTAGGAGTTCCAGTAGCATATTAGAATTTCAACTCTGGTGAATCTAAATGGAACCTCTAGCATGTTCCTTACAACTCTCCAATTCAAGCCATCCAGTCCACACCCCAGCTTTGAGACAGCTATCTTCTGTATGTCCTTCTTGAGTATGGTGCTTCGCAAGTCGACTAGTGTCTCCCAGAGGTCCTTGTAAGTGGGTTTCTCAGAGGGGCTTACCCATCTCGATACTGCGAAAGGACTCCACCAATGCCGATATTACTGACATCTGTGTCAAGAATGAATTGTCCTTGTGGAAGTGGATACCCAAGAATCGGTGTCGTGGTCAAGCGTTCCTTCAGAGCATCAAAGGCGGCCTGGCATTCTGAATCCCAGTGGAAGGGGCGTGCTTCCTCAGTGAGACGAGTCAGAGGCTTTGCGATATCCGAAAACATTCGAACGTTACGTCGATAATAAGTGCAGAGTCCAAGAAAGCTCCTGAGTTGATGCTTATCTGTTGGTACTGGCCATTGCTCCACTGCTCGTACTTTCTCAGGGTCGACTTCCACACCCTGCCTTCCTACGACGTATCCCCGTTTCTGCAGCAGATGACATTCCTTCAGATTGAATGTGATCTTTGCAGCCTATAGTCTCTTGAAAACTTCCTCTAGGTTAACCAGATGTTCTTCAAAAGTTTTACCGATCACGATGATGTCATCCAAATAAACTAGGCATGTCTTCCAGGAGAGTCCCCTCAACACATTCTCCATGATTCGTTCGAAGGTGGCCAGAGCATTGCAGAGTCCGAAAGGCATAACCTTGAATTGCCATAACCCAGTGCCAATGGTGAAAGCTGTCTTTTCCTTATCTGCCGGATCCATTTCCACCTCCCAATATCCACTTTTCAGGTCCAGAGTGGAGAAAAGATTAGATTCCGCCCACGTGTCGAGTGTGTCGTCAATTCGAGGCAAAGGATAGCTGTCCTTCTTCGTCACGTTGTTCAATCGGCGATAGTCCACACAGAAACAAGTGTTTCCATCTTTCTTCTTCACTTGTACCACTGGTGAAGCCCAAGGACTATTGGATGGCTCGATTACCCCGTCTTGTTCCATTTCCTGGATGATCTTTTCTGCAATTTCTCTCTTGGCCTGTGGTAATCTTCGAGCTGGTTGACGAATCGGTCTGGTATCTCCCGTATCGATTTTGTGACTGACGATGTTGGTTCTACCTGTTTTTCCATCGGCAGGAATGAAAATGGATCTATACGTCTGTAGTAACTCGGTTAACTTCTCCTTCTGTCGGTTGTTGAGTGAGTCGCTTGCAGCAGAGACGAGTTCTTCATACTTGCCGGCCCCATCAGTGGTTGCTGTCACCTGGTGAATTATGGAGGCTGCCGGGACACAGGTTCCAATCTTGGTTCCTTTGCCAATCGTCACAAGGTAGTTATTTATGTTGATAAATCGAACAGGTACATGGTCGTTTGCCGACAGTGAAGCCTTGCCGACTAAAATTCCACGTCTGACTTCCTCGTCATGGTTCCAGGGTTCCATGATGATGGGACTGCCTTGCTCCAATGTACCCTCAATCCGCGCTGTGACAATGGTCTCGCTCCGTTTCGGTAACAGGGCGTCCTCTTCTTACGTTATTCCTGCCGCTACCTCCACCCGTGGATGTAAGAAGATCTCTTCGGCACCCACCTTGAGTGTTCGGCTTCTAAAGTCCAGTTGACTTCCTTGCGCACCCATGATGTCCATTCCCAGAATAACATCTTCTTCAATATCTGCCATGATAGCTCGATGTGGAAATTTGACGGTCCCGATCGATATATCCACATCGATTTTCCCATGAACGGTGGCAGCTTCACCCGTAGCAGTTCTCAGACGCCATCTTGAGTTCACAAGTTGCTTCCTTGAAGACGTCAAAAGTCCACGTCGCAAAATTGTCTTCGATGCACCAGCATCTACCAACAATGCGCATTTCTTTCCGTCGATCTGTCCATCTACGTAGACGCTGCTGTTATCATGCCGTAGGGATGCCACAAAGATGAGAGGGTCTTGAGAATGACGGGTCGAAGCTGCTCTCTCGAAGTCGACTCGTTCTAGTTTTCCTGTGGCTGCGTGGAAGATGGTGCTTCCTCAGCAGCCTGCTTGGCACGTTTACAAGTTCGCTGGAGGTGGCCCAACTCCCCACAATTCCAACAGCGAACTGGTTTCCTCTTCTCATCCAAGAGGCCCTTGATGACGTTGATCGAGGCTCCATTTGAATCTTGCCTGTGGCTCTCGGCTATGTTCTCGCTTTCATTCATAGCTCGTACCTTCGCGGATCCTCAAGAAGCGGCCTCGGTCTCAAGCGCAGCAGTCAGAGCGCTGGTGAGGTCTTTTGGTCGAGTGAGGCGAACTGTTTTCTGCATTTCAATATCTCGTAGTCCATCTACGAACGTTTGAACAGCCAAGAATTCCATAAGAGATTCGGGAGCTGAGCCGCTATCTATTCCGTAATCTGTTCCGTAATCTTCTCCTGCTGAGCCACCATCTGGGCCGCAATGTCCTGTCGCTGAGCCGCTATGTCCTGTCGCTGAGCCGCTATCTGTTCAGAGATCCCAGCCAACATCGATTCCGCTGAAGCTGGTTCCTCGAAGGTGAACGTCTCTGGGTCCTGACCTACGCTCACCATATACTCTATGAGACGATGCTGAAGTGTAGCCTTGATCCCTGTTGTGTCGAGATCTCTCTCCTCCGATTCGCGTTTCAAGTCCACCACTCTCAACTCGTGTAGTTTCTTCATTGCAATGGTCTGTTCACTTCACACTGGAATATCCCACTTGTGACACCAATTGTAACGTTATTCGGGTGCAGAAGCAAACACGACACTATTTATTTTCGAACTGATTTATTTGAAATAAAAAAACAAGCATTTATATCGAACTCATAACTACTATTTATGTAAAACGATTTATATCACGCGGTATATAACTGTCTTTCTGACACTCGCTGTTCGACTCCTGACGGCAGTTATCCGGCCGTTTATTTATGAGATCACTTGGCAGGCTACGGTTCGAGAACCTTCTCGAATGATCTTCCGTCTCCTTCTTTTTGTTCTAGAAGCTTCTTAGAACAAACCTCTCTTTCTAATTGTTCCATCGATTGTTTCCAGAACATTCCAGAATCTTCTGTGACGTTATCTGTCACTGCGGCATATATTGAGTGTTCGGAAATATGCTAGTGTATGTAGGAATCATTGGGAGGTAGGAGAACGATCTGGAATGCGTGTTACAGGATGAGCGTTGTACTCCTGTCCTACTGATGATGTTTCTAAAGCCCCTCTAAGGGAAATATCATTAAAATAATATGGTCGCAAATTAGTGACCAAATTCACGAGAAAGACTCGTTCGATACTTCCATCAGTGGGAAATGGCTGATTCAAGTTCAGTTTTTCCAACTGATATTGAGAAAGCAGCCTGAAATGCATTACTCTCTTCGTCCAACCACATATTCGGTAACGTAACTGGTGCGCTGTAGTGAATAATATTTCATCACCAGTTGAACCAGTTATGTTATATTTCACTTTACACCACAGGTTATACGAAAAGTGAGAAGTTTCAAAATTTCCGTAGTTTTGAAAAGTTTCACATTACATGTCAAATCAAACAAAAAAGAATTTCGAGCCAAACTCAATTTCCAAGGGATATCCTGAAACAGGTTGATTTTAATTCTCAATTTCCACATTTATAATAGACAATTTCTTGAATGGAACATCCTATCGACTATTGAATTCTCGAAATCTTCATGGAAAGCTGAATTCAGGGTGTTCCATTGAAAAAAAAAAACAAAGCTTATAGCCTACCCGAAAAAACGAATGACACTGTATATAAAACAACTACACAAAATTAAAGTTTGGGTGGTTTCAAACAACTTTTTCATTTAACATTCCTCGATATTCCTATAAAAACAACATAATGACCTCTTTATACTGAACTTGCCTTGAATAAAGTACCATTCCTATTTCACATTCCTGAGGGAATTTAAGACTAAGAAAATTGTTTGAAATGATGTCTTAGTAAAAAGAAATTATCATAGAGATTTTTTTTCGTGCACTTCAAGCGTTGAAGAAAATAACTTATCCGAGTGCTTCGTGATTTTTCTCATTTTATAAGGATGCTTGCCAAAAATTCGACGGATGACGTCACAATGTGTCCATGATGATTGCAGACAAAAAGGTTCCTGCATGATCCGCCATTTTGAAAACAAATGTCATTTGAAGAGTATTTTTTCGCTCTATCGACTTACGTAAAATTATTCATACAGAGTGCTATTTGAATTTCAGTAACATTTTGGGGCAAATCCTCTGATTTGTCATACTACTTGTACAGTGTGCAACATATGGAAATTTTTTTGATGAATTGCGAAACCAAAACACAGATAGTGCCAAAGGTTGGTGCATGTTCGGTAATCATTCAAGGTGCACTTAGAATCGTTGCGAGTCAAACAGCATACAGGGTATAGGTCAAAAAATATAAAAAATGCTCAGGAGTAAAGTACACTTATTTCAGAAAATTCAGCAACCTGTTATGGAAAAAAGCTGTTTACAATTGAGAGTTTTTCCTGAATACCAAAACATGGCCTCGAGAGACATATTCTAGTTTCAATTTGTTCCATTAATAACTTCCCAATCTGTATTTTTTTTATATTCACCCTAAACACTTTCATTATTTGATCATAACAAAATCAGTTGAGAATACTTTTGTTCAAATCAATGCATCTTTGTGCAATCAACTCGGATTTTATTTCTTTAGGGAATCACAAACTTGATGTTTGTTGCAACGATATACTGCTTAATTTTGAGATTTCGCAAACCATACATGGTTGTCGATCAATTTGTACAGCTTTTTCATGAAGATTTCAAATAAAAAATGTTGTTGAGCTGAATATCGTTGCAACAAACATGAAGTTTGTGATTTCCTAAAAAAATTTGAATCCAAGTTGAATGCAAAAATATGCTTGAATTTGAAAAAAAATTGAGAATTTATTAACGAAAAGAATTGAAGAACTGAAGGATGTCTTAGGAAGCCTTGTTTTGGTATTAAGGTATGAATTTTAATTGTGAACAACTTTTCTCAATTTTGAAATACGAGTACTTTACTCCTGAGCACTTTTCATATCTTTTTACCTACCCTGTATGCTGTTTGACTTGCAACTAATTTGAGTGCACCAACTCTTGGCACTATCTGTATTTTGGTTGTGCAATTCATTAAGAAGATTCCCATATGTTGCACACTTAAATGATCACACTGTATATTGAAATTATGCTCATATTTTCATTTTGTAGGAGCGAGGAAGAAAAATCCCAAATAATCAAGTAAAATGAATGTAACATCTTTTCGATCAACCTACTGGCGGTTTTTCGAGCCGTCATTGCTTGAGATTTGACATTTCATGAAAGATGAATGAAGTCATAGTGATATCCGAAACGCAAATGAAATTGATCACATACAAAGTACCTCATTGATCACATACAAAGTACCCCATTGACGAACGGAACATTTTGGTTAAGATGCCTATAGACTGGTGTAACGAGTCCCCTATTCTATATTATTCCCAAAACCTGTACGACGAAATCGGCAACCAGCCACCTTGATGGCAAGCGAGAAGAAGATTTCTGAAACCGCCACGAGTGGCGCTGCTCCTCATGTCCAGCAGGCACAAAATGCAGAGTTGCCGGTTGGCAAAAAAATTACCTAAATCCAAGATTTATTCTTCATAATTTTCACATTACTAGAAAATCTGCTATATACAAAGAGAAGAAATTGTCAATGACACATGATGGAAAAATGGATTTATAACTTTGACTTGTTTTTTATTATATTCCATTCAGGCGTGATGGAGTATTTTGAAGTATCATAATTTTCGCAATGTCAGTCATTTTTATCTGATGGAATAAGATGTTATACGCAAATCACGATACATATTATGATGTAATAAATATCTGGGCCGCTATATGCCATATTCCAGAACCCGAAAGTCTCGAGTGAATTGCTCGCCAAAAATCGCTTCTTGGTCAATTCGTAGGAACCTCTAAACTGTCGTTCATGAAAAAGGGCGTTGTCATTCTTTTTGGTGTTGAAAATCATATGAGTAAGAGTAAGTAGTCAGACACATGATCGGTCCTAAATGCGCATGTTTCATGTTTTCCAGTTAAATTTCGTGAGAGGCACAGCTTATAGTTGCGTTTTATTTGTACCATTCTGTTAGCAGTGGTGGGAACAGAATGACGTTTACAAATAAAACGAGTAACTTCATAGCATCCTTTTTATGACCTTGCATGAGAGAATTGACATATATATAGAATATAAAGGATTTATTTATACATTTGGGCTCCGAATAATTTCAAAATCCTGATACTAGAGTTGAGAATCTCGAAAATGAATCGACGAATATTTGAAGCAGTGATTGTGGTAATGGGAGAAACTTCTCTGAGATCGAGAGAATTCATTTAATCTGGGAATCAACATATGGAACCGGACTTACTTTAAAGAATCGTATATACTTGTGAACCTTACGATAAGAATGTATTCTTAAAGTCTTCTACCTTCAAAATGTTTCGTTTTTCGTCAATTCAATGCGATTTTTTGACAAATGTCAACAGTCATTCCGCATCATTCGTTGTAGTCAAACGAAATGGAAAGTAGCAATCGGAATCGGAAAAGTTGCAAATAAAACGACACATTGAAGTGATTCCGGTGGCGGAATCGGACAAATGAAATTATATCTTATTGTCCTACTAGTGATCTAGATATTAATAGTTTATGTCAGTGTAATAAATGATTGGCACTTCTGTGAAAATGGTAGGTACCTTTAACAATCAATCAAAATCAAATCAAATCATTTATTTTCCATAACTGACAACATACATTGTATAGGAATAGTCAAAGATACTAAGAAACTTACGAACTAAAAAAAGAAAAAAAATAGAAAACTTACATACTAATGAGTGTATATGACAAATAGGAATATTACGTACACAAAAACTCGTTCACAGTATAAAAAACTTTGCCAACTAAAAATATTTTGATTTGTTTTTTGAATTCTGTTTCCTTTTCACAGTTTTTTATTGATTCAGGTAATTTGTTGAATAATCTTGGCCCAATAAAGTTTGGCGATGAACTGGTAATATTCAATCTGGCAAAGGGTATCCGCAAGTTATTTTTTTGTCTCGTATTGAAATTGTGCGTATCATAATTTTTCGGTGTAACTTCTCTATTTCTATGGACAAATAAACATATCTCAAAAATGAATAATCCAGTCAGAGTTAATATGTTAAGTTTTTTGAAAAGATCTCTGCAAGAGTGTTGTCTTGGTTTTCCTGTTAAGCACCTTACAATTCGTTTTTGTGCAATGAATATGTTTTTAGAATGTATGGAATTGCCCCAGAAGTTAATTCCATATCTCAAACGAGATTCCACCTGTGCATAGTAAAAGTTCATCAATTGTTCATGAGTCAAAATAGTCTTCAAATTGTATATCAAGTAATAGAATGAGTTAAGTTTAGATGTTAATGATTCACAATGTGTTTTGAAATTTAGATTCTTGTCTAGTTCAATACCCAGAAATTTCACAGTATCGCTGGTTACAAGTTGTTGACTGGATAATTCGATAATGAAATCCTCACTGCTGTAACGTTGAGCTGTCTGAAATCTGACGATAGATGTTTTATCTGGATTGAATGATAATTTATTCGACGAAAACCATCTCATCAAAGACTCTAATATAAATTCACATTCATTTTGTAGGATATTATTGGATTTGTTCGAAATAATCAATGATATATCATCAGCATATAATGTGAAATGAATCCTAGGAAATATTGTACCAATTTCATTAATGTAGAGAAGAAATAGTATAGGGCCTAAGATAGAACCTTGTGGGACACCTACAGTGACTTCTGAATTGGAAGATGATGCATTTTCTAATTTATTCTGATTTTTATATTTTAAGCTCACATATTGCTCGCGATTTCTCAAGAAAGATGCTAACCAATCTAGAGGTATGCCCCTCAAACCGTAGGAATATAGTTTATCTAGTAGTTTTGCATGATCGACACAGTCAAAAGCCCGACTGAGATCACAAAAAATACCCGCCGGACTTTCGCCGGCCTCGATGAATTTCAATATTTCTGAATAGAAGGACTGTATAGCCGTGTTTGTAGACATACCAGGGCGAAAACCATGCTGTTGTTCACTTACAATTTTGAATTTTTTCAAAAACTTCTCTAATCTGTCAAGAAAAGCATATTCTAATATTTCGGAAAAGCTACTCGGGACAGTAATTGGTCGATAATTACTGAGCTGTCGAGTATCATTTTTTTTGTGAACTGGAATAATTTTTCCGATTTTCAGCATTTGCGGAAAGCGTCCCGTTTCGAATGACAAATTTACCAAATACGTGATCGGAAGAATAATATGAGGTAGTGATAACTTGATTAAAAAATTCGGAATTTCGTCGGGCCCAGCTGATTTTTTATTTTTAATTTTGTTGTTTAGCAAGATTAGTAAATCCTCTGGAGAAAAAGGCTCCAAGTATAGTGAAGAATTATTGGGGGTGATGTTTTCTGTTGCTGGAGTACTCACAGGAGGAATTTTATTGATCAACTCAAGAGGCGCTGAAATGAAAAAGTCGTTGAAAATATTCGCGATTTGCTGGGGGTCTGAATGAAGAACTTCATTTTTTATTATTTCAATATTTCCATTTTTTGTTTTCGACTTATTCGTGACCTCTGATATGATTTTCCATGCCGTTCGGGTTTGGTTATTGGATCTTGTTATAGTATTTTGGTAATATGCCTTCTTTGTATTTTTTATGAGTTCTCTATGTTGCTTCTTGGCTTCTCTATAAATATCTTCATAATCACGAGAGCATTTTCGCAAAAAGTATAGTTGTTTCAAATAATTACTTGATAACTTATCATCCACCCAGTGTTTATTTGTTGAGTTATTTGAGTAATAACTGCGTAAGGGGAAAAATACATTGAAGTAGTGACCAAAAGCAGTGTGAAAATTCGAAAATGCATCATCTACATTATTTAGAGTATAAACATCTTCCCAATTTTCCTTTGAAAGATCACTAAGAGAGTTTTGAATCGACCCATCATTGTAACTCCTTCTGATGGTTGTTGTCGGAGGTTTGAGATCACTTTTAATACCCAATCGGTATAAAATAGTGCGATGGTCGGATATATCATTATCTATGACAATTGGAATCTCATTTGTATCAAAATTGATGAAAATATGATCGATGGTCTTGATGCTAGTTCCAGTAACTCTCGTAGGCCATTTAACAAGGCTTTTCATATTGAAACACTTCAACAGTCTCGAAAGATCTCGAAAATCATTAGATTTGTTATAAGAGTCTATGTTCATATCCCCAGTTAATATAATTTGAGCTTTATAATGGCTGATAGTATTCAAGACATCTACTATTCGTTCTGAGAATAATTCAAAATTCCCGGAGGGGGATCTATAACATGATAAAATTATTGAATTTATATTATTTTCTGTAATCATAACCGCACAAACTTCGAAGTGCTTTTCTTCACAATATTCTGATAGATTTATAGGTTTGGCATTTATAAATTTTTTTGTCCATATAGCAACTCCACCACACTTCATGGTAGAACGACAATAACTACTCATCAAAGAATAATCACGCAAGTGTAGGCAGTTTTCAGAGATCGAAGTTTGGTGCGTTTCAGTGAAACATAAAATTTTCAAATTCTCAAAGTCACGAAGATCCACTGCTAACAAGTCAAGTTTATCCTGATTGAGGCCTTGAGTGTTCAGAACTACCATATCGGGATCAAACATCAGATTGGCTGTGGAACAGTCCTCTTTCTGCCTAAAAAACGTTGAACACAAGCTCCAAATGGCCAAACTTCGGGATTCATTGCAAGTTTAAAGTTGCATTCATGTATCCTGATTTTGAAGGAAGAGTATAATGTTGGCTGTCTAGATTTGATTAGTTCACATTCCACTACAGTGAAATGCTTCTTCAACAGATTCTCCAGGTCTTCAGAAGTGGTTGAGGTATCCAATCTGCATACATGCAGATCAACATATTTCGGCACCCCTCTTATAGATGAGTCCTTATAATTATTTCCAATTATCATTGAGCGTCTATTATTCCGTCTTGGTTTCACAGTTTTCCAATTCGAATCTTCTGGTTCGTCGCTGTTTGAAATTATTTTATCATTTGGATTCTTGTCTACTTTTCTTTGTTGGGTAATATTTCCTAAATTAATATATTTATCCAGTTTTTGTTCACTCTCAATTTTGTGAATCTCCCTTGATAAATCTTGCTTTGTAATTGTTTTGGAAATTCCCGTGTTTTTATTTGCAACAGGTTTATCAGAGGTCGTCGCACCTTGTGCTATCAGTTCTTTTTTCGATGGAGGCTTTTTTGCATCCTTTTCAGTATCTGGTTTTTGTGGAATCATTATTGGAGTAGGTGAATAATTATTGTTTACTACCATATTGCCAATTTGATTATTCAGCATTGTGATTTTATCTCTCAGTTCTTGGATAAGTAGATCTTTCTGTTTAAGAATATATTTGAAAATAACTATATCAAAATTAGGGTTGGTATTTGTCATTTCATCAAGGGCATCAAAGAAAGCAGCATCTTCGCATTCACTAGTTACTGTCATCTCACCTTCATGTAGACATTCGGGATTTTTTCCAGTCAGTGACTGTTTCCAACACCCTGGGTGGAAACTGAACTTGCACTTCACACATATCAGTTTGTCCTTCACTATCATTCGTTTGCACTGTTTACAACCGCTATTACTTTTGTTTTCTAAGAGAGCAGAATCACTACAAGCTGAACCTGCGGCCATTTCGCACCAATAACGGCTCTGTATCCAGCTTCATGACATAAAAGAATAGAAAATGTATGGATGAAACAGGCAAGTAATCTTGCTATTTCAACCATTCGAGTAAAGAACAGAATTTGAGAGTAGGTAATCTTCTTAATAATGATTGTCTCATCCCACAGAACTTAGCCTAGTTCTGTGAAAATGCCCATGCTTCTGATAATTTCGGATTCAGACTGTTTATTTTTTGCAAACCAAGTGAATTTTATGATTTTGCACCAGTTGATAAAGCAGATTCATGCTCTTGCGTTCATAATATTGATGAAATACTAACAAGACTGTGAATACTGTGTCACACGGTCCAACAATTCGATCAAACTACAGATCAGTGATGTCATCAGTGACGTCAATTCAAACAGCAGCGGAAATTAAGAATTCATTTTATATCTTAGGAATCAACAAGAAATACTATCATTAATATTATCAATACTTCTAAATTGCATGTCCTGGTAATTGGACTGAGGACCACTTCGTATAATTATAAGAATATTTTCGTTTTGCTTCAATCCCTTGGTTGATTAGATACTTTGTTATGATCTCAGCTCATTTCTGGAGGTATACGTACACGCGCATATATATGGATTGATAAAAATCTGAAACATCTCCCATCCATCTTTAGGTAGTCTTGGAATTAACTATGGAATATCTTCCAGTCTGACTTCATAAAAAATCAGGACTCCTCTTCGAATATTTCTTCTTTGAAGCCATTATATCTTATTGTATATATCTCCCTCTTTTTTTAAAATCACTTCGCATTACAAATACAACACAAAATATACTTACCATAGAATGAGTTTTTGTTTAATTTTTCCTTGTGATTTTTCCTATTTCAGAGAACCTACTTAGCCAATATTTTTGTTAAAAAATCCACAGATCGTGTGACAACGATTTCTTGACATTTCAAACGATTTGAGTCAAACAGGCAAGAATGACGTCACCTTGAACAAATTTGATCAAATTGTTGGATCGTGATCGAGACACGACCTTTACAAACAAAATAGGGTCACGATTTTTCCTTTGCATGAAATTACCATAAAACTACAACTGGCAACGCTGGTTTGGTTTGACCTGGAAACGATGACATTCCAAAATGGCGGTTTCGGCCTTTTCGGGTTTTGTTTATAGTTTGTTCTCTCGAATATCTAGTTACAGATAATTTGGTCCTATTTTAACTTGAATGAATTAACATAAGAACTTGAAAGTGTTCATGATTGTTTTTCGTTCGTGAAGTGAATTTTGAGACTACAAAATGGATTCATTATACAACTGAACACCACTCACAAGCCAGGACTGCCAGGCCAGGAGGAAACAGTTTCAAATGTAGAATGTAGTTCACGTAAGTATTGAATAATTAATTGTTTATTCTTTCCTTTCACATATTTCACAAATGGTATTTTTATACTGGAAGTAAAAGTGAATATATAAATGGGAGGATGGGTCAACTCTTACCTCCCTCTGGAGCTCCCTATTATTATACTCTCCTAGTCTCAAAAATGTGTTCATACCTCAGATGTCCATACCATGACTGATCAAAAAGTGATATGCAATGATTATCTGGCATTGATTTAATTGTTTGCACAGTTTACACATAAATACCTACAATGTGAAAATTCAAAACCTAATATATCTGTGGCACATTATTCTGTAATCTGTATTTGCAACCCTAATAACACACGTTATCCAGACGACATCCATTTTATATCCATTTGCCGTCCAAGACATCCATGGACGCCAAATGGAACTATCTTTTGATGTACATTGTTGTATATCCAGCTGATGATCTAGTATGTACTCCATCTGGGAGCATATCTATGTCCATGGACGCACATCGAATAGCCACTTGGATGTCCATACCGGATACTTGGCAGTACATATTGGACATCCATAAGTGTATTGTCGGGATGTCCATTGTAGCGAGAAATTTTGAGAAGAGTGAAATGAGAAGAAGAAGATCTGAATTCATCTGTCAGAATTCGAAACATAAGATAGGTTATGTTTATTTCATTCATTCATTTTGGTGGACTTTCATGATAATTACTAGTATTTTATAGTTGAATTATGCCCCAGTTTCCTGCTTTATACGGCCTTCATACAAGTAAGTTCTTATTATTTCTGTGTCTATTCAGGTGTTCCTAATTGCGAATTGTTATGATAACATAACATATTTCTTGGATAGGTAGGTAAAACACCCTTCACCAGAATGAACAGAAGGAAAAGGATTTGAAACAGGTTCTTCCGACGTATCTACTATAAAGTAGAAAAAAATTCATCGGATGTTGACAAACTCTTGAATGATACGACAACAGATGATGTGTGGGCAAGAATCACTGATAATTTCGCAGATTGAGGAATTTTCATCTTGGGGCCAATTATCTTGCTCATCGACCTAAACTGACGATACAAATTTATGGAACGCCTTTTTCACTACATGTGGCTCTTACATGATGAGGCTCCAACACATTACACTCTGAATGTCCATTGCTGTTTCATTCAACAGTTTTCAGATAATAAGTAGATGAAACGGCAGAGGAAATATACTATAGTTTATGGGGAGCAGTACCTATGAATTTTAAGGTGTACTTCAGACCAGTAAATACTGAACAGGAATTATGGAGACAGATTCAGAATGCATTGAATATTTTCAAAAACAATGCAGAAACGATGCAAAATATGCATTTCAGTTTTTGTGCTGCAAGTGCATTGAACCACTTCTTTTTCAATTTATTATCCTAAGTAGGTACTATCTATTTTCTTATCATATTATATACTTCAGGTTTCACCCATGAACAATGTTTGAAATAAAAGAAAATAACATAACCTGTCTTTTGAATGCGTATAGGTTGGTATATATGTCCAATATATGGACACCATATGGATGTCCATAATGGACACCAAATGGATGTCCATAATGGACACCAAATGGATGTCCATCATGGATAACGTATGTATGTCCTAAAATGTGGAAAGCTGATTACCTATGGACATCCATAGGATGTCCTGTGTACACAAAGTGGTTATCCTATGGATGTCCAGGGTGTCCGGGTGAGGATATCCATTGGATGTCCAATGGATGAAGGTGTGTTATTAGGGAATAGGCTTTGTAATAATTATTTCATCAAATTAGAATGTTGGATATTCAATAACATTTTTTGTCTAGTACTTACCTTGTTTCTTCTGCTCATTTGTGTCTTGATCTGTGCTATTTGAAATTATCTTGTGGATTCTAAGCATTTAGAAAACTTGAATAGATTTTCTCATAAATTATTTTATTGGATGAAATATTGCCTGCAAAGTTGAATGCCTTTATTTTCAGGTTATTTTGGAGACATTCAATGAGGAGGAGAAAGTTGAAACACCTCTACTCACATTGATCACTGCAATTGGGAGCCCTGAGTATTCGAGTGATATTATGCACTCAAAGAATACCATAGCCTGGATTTACCCTTCAAAAATCTCCATCATGAAGAAATATCTTGAAACCTATGCCTCTTGGCCTGCATAATGCTGAAACATGTCTACCAGAGCAGGGTCTCACAGAGTATTTTCCTGTTTTTTGGCATGATACTGCCATGATCAACACAACCAATGAACTCCAGACTATTTAAGGGTATAGGTATGTATGTAACTTTTTATATTTTTAGCTAATAATTTTCCTTGCATGTCTGGTTTTTTATTTTTTCTGTACCCTCCTCCCCTGTATGACAGTTTCTCTTGTTTTGTCATCATGAAATTTTGTAAACTGTGTTTTTTCTGTGACATCTTGATTTATACAAAAATATTTTAAACTTATGAAAATCATGGAAACTTCTTTGATTTTTCCTTGACCCTACTACAGTGTAGTCTCAATTACCACAAAAATTAACTCAACTCATGAATATACATGATATAGTGCCTTCTAGGAGACCTACAAACTTTCTTTTGTATATTTATGACTAGGTAATAGAAAATTAGATTATTTATCTATTATTTATCCTTGGATTTATATATCCTCCAAAAATACCTAGTATCTGTAAGATAGTACAATCTAGAGAGGCTAGAAAAAAAAAATCAAGAATATCTAGGTTATCTGATCATTTTTGCTCCTCTGGTACCATGGTGATGAACATCTGAATGGGTTTTTGATATTGGAGATTTTTTGTGAATTTCATTGACCCTGTGAAAAGTGACAGGAGAGTGAAGATTTTGAGTTTATTTGAAAGATGTCTGCAAGATTCTCTATAATTTTCATCAAATTCAGTTACTCAAATATTTTTGATTCGTGATTACACTCAACCATTTTTTTTTTGGTCAAAGTAAACTTGAAATTTTTTATACTTTTTGTTTGGTTTCCTTCAGAAAATCCAACTCATGAAACTGACAGAAAACTCCTGATCTTCCTGAAAACATTTTTTTTCTTTAATTTTCAGGAAATAAAATTCTCATCTAAATGTCAAGTTCAGTTTGACAAAAAAAGCTCTCTATAAGTGAAAACGAGAGGATTAGCATCCAAAAATACCCAGTCTGAAAGAGTTTATCAAAAACCATGAGAACAAAAAAAAGCAATAATTGAGCATCTCTGTTTTTTTTAGTTTGAATGGAAAATACAATTTTTCACATGGAACCTTTTTTTTGTTATCATTCAAGTTGTAGAAAAAAATTATGAGAAAAGTGTTTTCAAGAAGAAAGTACTGATAATAATGGTGATTGTGGTAGTACTTTTGCACTCATTAAGAGGAAAACAGATTATACCATTATCTAACATAATTTTTTCTGTTGTAGAATTGTGCATTAATGTTTAGCTGATGATGACTAGCAACAAGGGCCCATGGGGATCCACTTTTGTCTGACAGGATGAGCCTCCCCACAATATTACTATTAGCTGAAGATGAGCCCATATAGGTCAAAACATGAACTATATCCAATTGATGAGTTTTGTGGAGACAACCTTGTGTTTTCTCTCTTTGTTGAATTGATCACTCCACTGAGATACCAATTACTTATGGACTTTACTGTGAAATAGATATCCTATTTATGATCTGCTATTTTCATATCTTCAAGGTTTCAGTTTGGTATTTGTACTCTTTGATATTCCAACAATGAATTTGAGATGATTTGAATTTTTTTCATTAAAATGAGTGACAACATTGTTTCTTTTTTTACTACTTGCACCACACACATCTACATACAGTAGGTAACATAAATTTCTACTTGTCTCCAAGTAGTTCAACTAAATACTTTTGATTTGCCTGATAAGCATTATCATTATCTTTTTATTTTTGACATATTTCAGAAAGATATCACCTGTCCTATATGCAGGGTGTTTCAAAATTCAGTATTGAGATATCAGAGGAATATCTTTCAGATCAAGATAATACTTTTTTCTATAAACATGTGTCACAATCCCTTCCTTTCCGATCTACAGAGTTGAAATTTCAAGATTCATTTCTTTATAGCTCTTTTAGTTTTCCAGATATTCAGATCAAATGTAGAACATAGGTTAAATCTAGGTTATGTTTCAGGATTATTCACATCATACAGTATCTCAAGTGATTGTGAGAATCAATAGGGAGATATTTTTTGAGGGGTAAAACCTTTTCGCCCCATAAACTCTTTCCTGATGCGCCACTGGTAGATTTTCAACTAAGAAATGTTTGTTAAATTGAATTTTAACACTCTCATTAGTCTTATTTCAACCTGAAAAATAAGTTCCTGAAATCCCCATACTAAATTTTGAAACATTCAGTTTATTTGCTTCTTGCTTTCAAAGTGAACAATATTGAACAATGAGAATTCAAAAACATTGTTAAAAATTACAAGAATAGATTCATTTTGCTTGATTATAATTCACCATCAAATGCAATCTTTCCTGAAATTTTGAGAGAGTACCTACCTCAATATTAGTACGCCCCAATAATAAGCAAAAGGGCCTACCTGGGAGCAGTGCCTTCCCACAATATCACCAAGTAGATACCAACTGAATCAAGTTACCTAGTTCAGTTTTAGATTAAGAAGACATGAATTGATTATAAGAGAATGCATGAGAATTCCTTTGTGACCCCCACAGAGAGAACGGCAACGTTTTATCCACAAACTCTAGAAAATACTGACAAATCTTGAAAAACACTGATAAAACTGATACCTACTTGAAAAACATTGAACCACACTTTGGCACAATTAAAATAATCATATATTTTTTCAACTGTGCTTCGGAATGGAAACAATGTAAAAGTTAAAATGAAATAATAAAAATATTGACATCTTCACATTTCATTCGAAGATCTAGTGCCACATACCACCCAGGGTGGTCCGGTGGTCTGTATCTGACAATCTGACTCTGAGCTGAGATGACCTGGCTGACCAGCTGACGCTGAGGAATTTCACGATCACAGATCGTGGGTATTTCACGGAAATAAAATACTGTGTTTAAGTTCTGTGGGGGTGATTTCGTGTTTTCAACGGAATGGCAGAATTCAGAATTTTTATTTATCGATTACGATCGTGGCGCCATCTCTCAATGAAAGGTGAGAAGTGTTACTCTCGTTCTGAATCGTTGTACACTTTTGTTACAAAAACAGTTGAAGAGTCGCTCCACCAGTCAACTTATAAACATCTCAATTTTGGTATATAAATGAATTGGGTCCAATCAACTTATTTTGACCTCTACTTCAAGTGGTAGCTTTGTGTCCCAGCAATTTCGGGACACCCTGTATATAATCTATAACTGAAGTCATGTGAGTTATTTTAGCACAATTGACAATAAGAAATCACTAGATTCGAAAACTCTTGGGGAGTAGGTTTCCCGGAACGAAATAGCGAAATACAAATTCTACAAGTTCTTTATTTATATTATCTATCTATTTAATTGAAGAATCAAATTGAAAGGTATACACTCTGATCCGAATCCCAGAAGAAAAGTTTGAAAGTTTGATGTTTTTCCCCAATATTTATATGTTCAGAAATGGACATACAATGATTCCATTTCTGCCTTATAGAATCTCCGAGAATAGATTTACCTATCATACATAGAGAACATCGTTAAATTCACATGTCTGATATGTTTTGTTATATGATTTTTCAACGAAAAGAATGATATATACTTCTTTACCTAGATACAATCAAATTAGCATGTCAATATCTTCCTGATTCGGATCAAACATATTATCAAACACAAATTCTACAACGTACGAAACTTTCTAACCCCTATAGAATTCTTCATAAAACAGTTCGAATCAGATTTGAGTAGGTATAGCAAGGAATTTCTATCGATCCAACTTTGCAACAATGCGCTATACCGCTTGTTCCGAGTCTCCACGCGTCTCACACATTCTGGTATATTGACGGTCTGTCGATGTACGGTTCTGAAGTTTTACGGGTCTGTCAATGTACGGTTCTGCCATTTCACGGTTCTGCTATTTCACGGGTCTTAATCCAAAAAATTCTGAAAATTCACGGGTTTGGTAGCTGCACGATTCTGCCATTGTACGAGTCTGTCATTTTACGATTCTGCTGTTCTACGGGTCTGTGATTTCACGGTTTTGATGAATTATGGATCTGAAATTCCGGTTGTCTGATGGATTATGAGTCTGTCGATGTACGGTTCTTCCGTTTTACGGATCTAGAGTATTGACATTCTGTGCTTTTACGAGTCTGTCATTGTACGGATCTTTCATTTCACGGGTATCAAATATCGACAGTCTGTCTTTTTACGGGTATGAACTTTTCGCATTCTGCCATTTTCAGATTCTGTACATCACAATTCTGCCAGTTTGCTGGTCGGGAATGTTCATTCTGATGAAATGGTGGTCTACAGAATACGGGTCGCTGAATTACAGTCTGTGCTTTTACGGTTCTATGACTTTACGATTATATATTTTTGTGATTCTGACGACATGAAAAGTATTTTATTTACTGGTTTGGCAAAGTACACTTCTGAATATATGGCAGTCTTTCGATATACTATTGTGATTTATGCATTCTGACATAATACAGTCTGTCAAAGTACGGTTCGACAAATTACGGGTTGTACATATTGCAGTCGCTGAAATATGGTTCTGATGATTTGCTATTCTGATTTCTTACTATTCTAGCCAAATAAATTCCTACTAATCGACGGTCTGTGTCGATACGTTCTGATGATGTATATGGACCCGAGGGATTTCATGAATATTATCTTCAGGATAGTCAGACGTATCGAAGTGGGTGTGGCAATCTCGCATCATAACTTCATACGGATTTTCATAAAGCTCATAGATGAGGGAGTCTGTGTCGGTGTGTAGCAAGCAGAACAATCATTGACAAATTCTTTTACCATATAATCGTGATGGAAGCCATATATAGTAGTTTTGGCTAAATCGAGAATAACTTGACCAACGTGAATGGGCTCATTGAGATGAACTACAAGTTTTTCAGCACTACAGCAACTAAATTCTTATTGAATATAGTACAGTTTTTGAACTCCGGCTTTGAAGTCTATGCTTCAGTGCCATATCTTCCTTTCCATTTCGTTAGAAGCTTAACGTTTATTTTCTCCCGGATGTTTCCCAAAGTATTTCCAAAGACAGCGTTATTCATCAACCCAATAAATTCTTCTCGAATTCATTTTGAGCAGCCTTTTTCAAACTCGTATTCAGATCAATATATGATTTGAGCTATGTAGATTGCTGGAATTTGAGCTCACGATGAATTTGGGTCAGGAACAACCCATGCTCCAGCGCTTGTTTGTGAGCTCGATAGTGGATGATGTACTTCTCCTTATCATCCAGCGATGCCATCAGTATGGTGAATTGAGAACATCTCGTCAGAGGTTTCATATTTTTTATATTGATGTAATCTGACCAGAAAGGAAGGTCTTTGTGGAAATCATGAAGGCGTCGTGAGTAGTCTAGGTCGACTTCTGAAAAGTATCGTTCTGAAGCATCATCAACAACGGTTGTTATATCAAGATTAGTGTCGGCCCATTCGAATCCTCCATATGGCAATGCCTGAGACATAGCCCAACCATACTGGTCGTTTACGTCGAAGTATATTGAATATGAGTCAGGCTTCAATGAATCATATGAAGGCATGAACTTGTTGTTTGCCCTAGCTCTTCGATTCGAACAAACTTGGCTGAGACCTCCAGGAATTTCTCGATCAACAAACAGAAACATATTCACATCCGTGAGCAGCTCCAGCTCTTGGCCGGTTTTATACAGTAGAGCATTCCAAGTGAATCCTCGTAGGGTGTAATAGTGTGCAGGATCAAGATTGTAAGTTCTGAGGCAGCTGGTTCGGAATTTCTCGAAAACATCAGTGAACAACATGATGTCAGTCTTCATGTAGATGCCAACATATCGTTCAAAGTCTTGACAGCTGAATTTCGACCATATCAGCTTGACTTTCAGATAATGTCTGCGTGGACATGGTTTTCTGTTCAGTTTGTTGAAGAAAGCGTCTCGTTGAAGCGTTGAAACGAGTCGTTGTAGTCATACGTCAATACATCTTTCTTCGTTAGAAGCTGGAGCTGATCTTCGTCGATGTTAGAGAATTGAGAGTTCGGAAATTCGGTTGAATATGATGCCAACATATCCAGAGGAGAATTCATAAATCGAAAGCTATCGATGAGGCGAAAACCTATTCGTTAATCTCCATTGTATTCGGTGAAAGAAATATATCTTTCTTTGGTGATTGGCGATACATCAACTCGATCCTGCATTTTAAATGCTATATCCTCAATGATGAAATTTGCATCATATCCACTCAGATTGTGGAACACAAGAGACACCACATGGCTGTGCTGGTACCGAATAGTACAGCCTTCATGCGCTCGACCTCTATAATTATTTTCCGGAATGAGGTGCGTATGGTCGCGAACTTTCTCATCATTAGGTCCGAAAGGTTGTTCACAAATGTGGCAGTATGTTGCTTTTCTGAATTCTGCTTTCTGCTCAGCGGTCATCTCGATGTTGTTTGGACATAAAAACACCGTAGACATATCCTCAGCCAACTGGTTGAGCTCATTAGCGAACCACGCCATACAGTCCTGCCCTCGGTATGAGCAATAAAAGAAAAGATAATCGTTATATGAACATTCCATGAAGTATCCTACGGCAGCTGGAACGTGGAGCTAGGGCTTCTTAGAATCATCGGTTTTCATCAAAACAGGCTCCATACCAGCATATACCATGAATAGAGCTTTCTCTTTGTTCTTATGGTACTTGAATTCCAGAATATTCTTGCTCTTCTTCGGCATTCTGATTGGAGTATCATTCATTCTTAAGCAATTCTCAACATGTTCATAGAGTTTTTCGGCGGTGCGGAAGTAATGGAGACAGCGGTCGCAGAAGAATTCACGTCCATTATGATCGCTCTTATTCATTTCGTGTTCCTCTTCCTTTCTCTGCAAGGATTTGATTTCGCAAAAAAATGGAACACGAAATGAATAAGATATGTTATGTCAGTGGTTGCTTGGATGAAAATGTCAAGCTATTCGCGGGAGCAGAAAGAAGACAAAGAGAAAAAGAAACTTCTTCACTTCGAACTATTGCCCTTACCGTGGATGGAAAATGGATTCAAAAACAGAATCCTTGTAGTTGTAGCGTGGGTGTGGTGGAACTGAGCCTTACAAATGGAAGTTATTTTGAAACTCCAAACTTCTGGAATACTATATCCCACGAACAATTCCAAAACCAACAGGATTACTCATTCCAAAATCAAATCCTAATGAAGGAAGACGAAAATGTCTCGAGATTTTCAGAAGTTATCGCTTCCAACATCAAAACACTACGTTGTCCAGAAAACAAAGTAGTACCTTTTTTTCTTGTCCTCCGCAAGCTCACTGCCAAACTTATTGAAATGTTAATACTTCTTCTGACATCTATGAACAAAGGTACGGAGGCCATGAAACAGAAAACGAAGAATGACAGACATATCAATCTTCTACACATCCAGGATCAATACTTCAATGATAAAGATGCTTGCGAAAAGCTTTCATCCCCTATCAAGTACCACTATTGTTGGAAAAAGAATCTGTCCAGACTGCTATCTTCTCAGCTGAGCGATCATAATGGACGAAAATTCTTTTGCGACCGCTGTCCCCATTTATTCCACAAAGCCGAAAAACTCTATAAACATGTTGAGAATTGCGTAAGAATGAATGATACTGCAATCAGAATGCCAGAGGAGAGCAAGAATAATCTGAAATTCATGAACCATCAGAACAAAGAGAAAGCTCCATTGATGGTATATGCTGATTTGAAGTCAGTTTTGATGAAAACTGATGATTCTGAGATGCCTCATCTCCACGTTCCAGCTGCCGTAAAATACTTCATGTAATGTTTATATGAAGATTCTCTTTCCTTTTATCGCTCATACCGAGGGCAGGACTGTATGGCGTGGTTCGCTGATGAGCTCAACCAGTTTTGCTGAGGATATGTCTAAGGTATTTTTATGGCCATACAACATCGAGATGACCGCTGAGCAGGAAGCAGAATATTCAGAAAAGCAACATACTGCCACATTTGTGAACAACCTTTTGGACCTGATGATAAGGAAGTTCGCGACCATACGCATCTCATTCCGGAAAGAAGTAATAGATGTCCAGCGCATGGAGGCTGTGATATTCGGTACCAGGACAGCCATGTGGTGCCTGTTGTGTTCCACAATCTGAGTGGATATGATGCAAATTCCATTATTGAGGATAAAGCATCCAGAATGCAGGGTCGAGTCGATTCGTTGCCAATCATCAAAGAGAAATATATTTCATCCACCAAATACAATGAAGATCCACGGATAGGCTTCTGCTTCATCGATAGCTCTCGATTTATGAATCCTTCTCTGGATATGTTGGCATCATATTTGACCAAATTTCCGAACTCGATGTCCCAATTCTCTAACATCGCCAAAGATCAGCTCCAGTTTCGTACTGAGAAATGTGTGATGCCGTATGACTACATCGAATCGTTTCAACGCTTCAACGAGAAGCAGCTACCACCAATTGGTGCTTTCTTCAACAAACTGAACGAAAAAACCTGTCTACGCAGTCATTATCTGAAAGCCAAGCTGGTATGGTCAAAATTCAGCTGTGAAGACTTGATACAATATATTGACATCCACATGAAGACTGACATCATGTTGTTGACCGATGTTTCTGAAAAATTCCGATTCAGCTGCCTCAGAACGTACAATCTTGACCCTGCACACTATCACACCCTACCAGGATTCACTTGGGATGCTATGCTGTATAAAACCGGCCAAGAACTGGAGCTGCTCGGATGTGGCGTTGTTTCTGTTTGTTGAACGAGGAATTCGTGGAGGTCTCAGCCAAATTCGTTCGAAACGAAGAGCTAAGGCAAACAACAAGTTCATGCCTCTATATGATTCATCGAAGCCTGACTTATATTCCATGTACTTCGACGTAGACAACCAGTACGGTTTGGCTTCGTGTCAGGCATTGCCATATGGAGGATTTGAATGGGCCGACACTAATATTGATGTCACAACCGTTGCTTTAGAAGGATACTTTTCAGAAGTTGACCTAGAATACCCACGACGCCTTCATGATTTCCACACAAACCTACCTTTCTGCTCAGGAAACATCAATCCAAAAACTATGGAACCTCCGACGAGATCTTCTCAACCCACCAAGCTGATAGCAACGCTGAATAATGAGGAGAAGTACATCATCCACTACCGAGCCCTCAAACAACGCTGGAGCATGGGATGGTTTTCACAAAAATTCATCGTGTGCTCAAATTTCAGCAATCTACATGGCTCAAATCATATATTGATCTGAATACGAGTTCGAGAAAAGCAACTGAAAATGAATTTAACAAAAATTCATTCATGTTGATGAATGACGCTGTCTTTGGAAAGACTATGGAAAACATCTTGAAGAGAATTGACGTTGAGCTTTTAACAAAATGAGAAGGAAGATATGGCGCTGAAGCATGGACTTCAAAGCTAGAGTTCAAGAACTGTACTACATTCAACGAGAATTCAGTTGCAGTAGAGCTGAAAAATTCGAAGTATATCTCAATAAGCCCATTTACGTTGGTCAAGTTATTCTCGATTCAGCCAAAACTACTGTTATGGCTTCCATTACGATTATATGGTGAAAAAATCTGGTAATGATTGTTCTGCTTGCTACATCGACGAAGACTTCCCCATCTATG
This sequence comes from Phaedon cochleariae, assembly GCA_918026855.4. Lineage (NCBI taxonomy): Eukaryota > Metazoa > Arthropoda > Insecta > Coleoptera > Chrysomelidae > Phaedon > Phaedon cochleariae. The sequence continues at coordinate 27,523,683 of OU896714.1, read as the reverse complement.
AGCTCCATGAAAACCGTATCAAGTTATGAGGCGAGATTGCCACACCCACTTCGATACGTCTGACTATCCTGAAGATAATATTCATGGAATTCCTCAGGTGAACAGGGAATTTCTAGGAATGATGGAAAATGAGAATTGTTCTGTTATAATGATGGAATATGTTGGTCTACGATCAAAATTATACTCTACAAAGGTGCTGGTAACTGATGATGATATTGCGTAAAAGAGGGCAAAGTTACGGGAGGGGTATTATGATGAGGACGAGATTGATGATATTATAATATATATAGGTGTTACGAAGGAAGCGAAAGGCGTGAAATCACTTTCGAGGATTACGTCAATTGTCTGGAAACACACGAGCATAAAAAGGTTTCTCAAATTCTGATAAGAGCGAAAAAGCACCAGGTTCATTTCATGATTCGATAAAAAATCGCTTTTAGTTCAGAAGATGACAAAAGGTATGTATATTGTACCAGGATCCTGCGAAACTCTTCCATGGGGGCACTATAGTATAATGGAGACTCAGAACGTCAACTGCTGATTATAGTTTATATTATATGTATATATCAATCAATCAATCAATCAATCAATCAATAATTCATTGTTTCTAGAACTTACAGTTTCATAACGAGGGTTGAGTTATATTTGCAAGATAAGTGGTAATTAGAATCAAAGTTTATAGAATTGGTAGTACAATTGTTGTTAGTAACACCAAAGTTTGATACATCAGTGAGTTCATACTATAGTGTATTGAAATGTATTGCTTACAAACTATATCCGGCGACTGGTAACACTGAGAGTATAATACAAATTATGTAATAAGGAAGTGTAGGATATAAAGAGAACCAATAGAAATAATTATATATTATATATATTCTGATACCAGGTAGGTAATTGCCTATTCATTTATTAGGAAGGAGCGTAATTTCAGTATATTCCATATATGAGTGTATATCGACTTGGCAATAGAGGGCGTCATATTATCGAGGGAATGAATAAGTTGATTTGTATCGGTCAGGAATGGGGTATTTGGTGGCTTGATGGAGCAGTATATGGGGCAATCGAATAGAATGTGGTGAAAAGTTTCAAAGTTGTTTTGGTTACAAACAGTACAAATTTCTCTCGGTATAATGGTGTATGTGTATCTCTTGAAATTGAATTTAATGATAAAGTCATTGCAGAGTCGAAGTTGTGCAATTACTCCAATAATATGAGTAGGGATTCCGGCTTGTAGATAATCTTGAAAACCAAGTTTGATTTCCAGGAATTTGTAAATAGCGAGGTGAGAGGTCCGAGATAACAGATTCAGATCTGCTTTTAAGTTTCGAGTAACATTTTTTTATTTCGTTTTAGTGTGGTAAAACAAGATGCTTCTTCGAGTTGTCCCGTAAATTCGGCGAAATCGAGTTTTTTTTTTAATTGACTCGCCCAATAGTATTCTGTATTTTCATCATTCATCAAATCAATCTGGCGCAAGGAACATATTTTCGGCAGACGAGAGTTCTCCATTTCGAGCATTTTGATGACCCAGTTCAGGGAGTGTTTGAATATATAGTAGGAGAAATCAACTCTTCCTGATTCCAACCGAACAGCAAAATCAGCAGTATTTTTTGAAAGCGATAGAACCCTCTTGAAGAAGGTAAGTTGTACTCTTTCTAGAATATTTGAGTATCGTAGTCCCCATGCTGGAATTCAGTTAGTGACAATGCTGCTAACCAGTGAATCGAATAAATGGATACGTGTCAACCATGTACTCAATTTTGCCCTAGCCATAACCGCGCAAACAGAACCAATAGCTTGTTTACCTTTGTCTCTAATGCATTGTGCCATTTCCAGGAAAAGCAAAGAGCTTGTAAAGGTGACCCCAAGGTATACGAAGGACTTCACAATTTCAACTGGACAATTTTTATAGAAAAATTTGTAATTTTCTGCACAAAGGGGTGCTCTCGGAAAAATCATTATTTTAGTTTTATTCACATTGACAGTCAGCTAGTTATGGTCACTATATGCTTCGAGAATGTTCAGCTTACGTTGGAGGTCGATCTCACTGTCTGCCAGAATGGCAAAATCGTCTGCATAGAGCAGCATCAACAGTTCTTTTCCATTATCGATGTTGATTCCTTTAGCACCTCTGTCAAAAAAATACTGTTCGATATCTGAGAGAAAAAGAGAGAACAGCAGTGGGCTGAGAGTTTCACCTTGTAGTACTCCTGTTGTGATAATAATAAACCTCAAATGCAGATTCATCGCAGAGCTCAAAACAAATATGTTGTCGATGCATCCCCTAGCACTTCGAAAGCCTGACTGGGACTCTGGAAGTGCTCCATTCTCCTCAGCCCATTCCTATATTCTAGTTTCTGATACATGTGCGAACATTTTTTCGCAGCAGTTGAGAAGTGCAATACCCCGGTAATTATTTGGGTCATCGGTAGGGCCCTTTTTGTGGAGCATTTTCATTATGACCATAGTCCAGTTTTCAGGGATACTATGAGTTCCTAATATCATGTTGAAAAGGTTAGTTGAAAAAAATATCCAGTTATGGGGCAGGTATTTGTAAAACTCGTAGGGTATTTCGTCTGATCCTGGCGCTTTATTGCTGCCACAAAGATTTAACACGCTATATATTTCAGATGAAGTGACTTGACTGTCGAGAGTTGGATGAGTTACATCGAAATACAATACCTCATTGAAGACTCTAGGGGGATGGAATTGTGTATAGAAGCTTTTCCAGGTTTTGACAATCAGATTTGAGGTTGAAGTATTTCCTCGGAATGTTTTTATTGTGTCCCAAAATGATTTAGAGTCTCTGCATATAGATACATCAATCGTGATTTAATTAAAGTAGTTTCGTTTTCTCGTTTTTCAGTATGAGTTTGTAGGTTCTTTTTGACTGCAAATATATGGCTTCAGTTTCCACTGGAAAATTATTTTCTTTACATGTTTTGAGTGTGTTTTTCATTTCTAATTTTGCATTGTAACATTCTGAATCGAATCATCCTGCAGCAGGGCCACCAGGAAGACTCATTAAGAATTATTGGTATATATGTGCTTCACCCTTTATTTGATACCAATATATATTTGAAACTCTCATTCATTTCAATTTCTACATCCTGTGTTAGCTATAATAAATAGTTCTGATAATTATTGGGTAAATAACAATTTGTTATTGATAAGCGTTTTGACTGCTGGTTGCAGGTATTTCTAACGTTCCATGCTTTTTGACTTCACATTCTGCGATTTTGCTTGGGCTGATCTCATGGTCTAGATTACTTTGAACTCATCGAAATAGTAAAATTCGATTTGGGTTGGTTTCAGAATTTGTTCTCCTGTCTGTATGATTTTCGGACTCACCCTGTAATCATTTGACTCAAGATTTTTCATTCGCCCTGTAGCATGTTTTCTTCATCTTGTTATTGTATCACACTTTGCGGTTGATTGATGCTCGGCTTTTGGTTAGACCGCTCGCCGATTTCGAGGCTGACGACCATTTTCGCTATTCTTGAGCTTAACTTTCCTTTTAGAGATTCACATGAGAGGAGTGGTCGAAATGAGGCCGTTCTCTCCCAGCTCATTCACTGTGTTGTGTACATTGAAATCGCCCATGATGATGATTTCTGCTGCTGGATGGTTCTGTTGAATTTGGTCATGCTTTAGAAACAAGAATTCGAAGAGGTCTTCGTAGGATGGATCATTTGGTGATTAGTAGAGACTGTTTCTGGCTTTCGAGTTTGAACCACGACATCAACCTCATTTGATACCAAAGTTTTTTCTCGTTGACATAAGAGATTCGTTTAGAGTAGAGGCAGAGACCTTTCTTGAATCTGAAACGTGTGTGGAGTTCGTACCCAGGACAGACTAGATAGGTCGTATTGGTGGATGAATTGACCTGTGTCTCAGTAAGAGCCAATATGTCTTATCAATTTGAAGGTGTCGATGGACATCGTTGGTGTTCTCACTTAGACCTCTCGAATTCATGCTCAATTGTTGAAGGAATGGAAATCTGGAATGAGAACCTTCTAGTTACACTCCATATCAAGAGCAGATTGGGAGAAAAAGCAGCCGAGCTAGTGAATTCACGAGATCCAAATAAATGGCGCGAAATCAGATATTCATTAGAGTTACATTTTGGAGACAGCAGAGATCTGAATTCACCCATTCAAGACCTGAAGAGATTGAAACGATCACCGAATCAATCTGTGATGAATTTCGTTTCGAGATTACAGAGACATAATGCTAAAATGTTAGCCTCAGTTGATAAACAACAGCATATGATATCAAAATCGAAGTAATATTCGTCGACCAATGGAGAAAAATCTACAAAGAAGACCAGCGCAACAGGTTTATTTTGTAATCTTACAATCTTTAGAATTATTATTTCTTGAAGCAGACAAAATTGGTTACATGCGAACGGTCAGAGAAACACTACGGGTTCGTTGAATAAAAATGATAACTCAATTATCAAAAAAAAGTAGGCGCCACTTCACTTCTGAATTATCTCATTTATTGACCCTCAGAATACACGAGTAGCTATCTGGAAAGTCAAGGAACCATACAGAAATAACTTTTTCCGTCGACCTCGTATTAACGACTAAGTTTAATGTATATGAAATCGTTCATTGATGACCCCTATTAATGAACGATTTGTCTATTAATGCACGATTGTTTCATAGGCAACCGAACATACACCGCGTGGATTAATTGTTTATGCTAGAACTTGCGGAATCTGCATTTAAATCGAAAATATGGATTTCATTGAGGATTTTCCGTCAACGGGTTCGCCTTTCCAAGTTTCTGACACGATTTTGTTCCCTGTTTTTCAACAGAAGGAATTTATTTTCTATGTTGATAATTTCGACAAATGTCACTAATGTCAGTAACAAGGCTACTGGGTGATACTTAGCAGTTTCCGGATGAATGATGAATTCGCGAACCAAGTTTTCTTCATTGCAGGCGAAATGAAAAATATAGTCGACGGAAAAATTTTGTAACCAACTTGTATATTAAAAGACGATCAATGATCCCGAACATTAACGCGCTCGCTTCGCTCGCACGTTTAAATATCTCGGTCATTAATCGCCCTCATTAATACACTAGTTGGTTGAATAACTATCAAATTGGATATTTGACTGCATATGAGTGATTAATGAAAATTTCAGAAAATTAGTGAATGTTCGTCATATCATAAATAAAAGTCAATTTAAACGTGACACATATATAAATTACATATTTATAACAACGTGATGGTTGAAGATATTTCTAGGATATCTAAGATACTGGCAGAAAAAATTATGATCAATTTATGAACATTTGATAGATGTAGAGAATATCAATTCGAATTTGTACTATATCTTGTACTGACATAATATGATAGATGTAGAGATTATCAATATGAATTTGTATTGTATCTTGCACTGACATAAATGATAGATGTAGAGATTATCAATATGAATTTGTATTGTATCATATCATGTACTAACATACGATAGATGTAGATATTATCAATTTGATTCTCTTTCAGTATTTGAGCATGTGATAGATGGGAATATGATCAATATAGGAAATCAGATAATAACAAAAAATGCATTTTCCAATGTTACCAAATCTCTAGATGTCTCTAGATTGAATATTACAACAAAGTGGTATGATTCATAGTAGCTTGGTATCTTACCAAACCACTTGGTCAATAAGAATCAAAAATCATTCATACATTGTATGGTCAGAAATTTTGTGAAAACTAGATAATTATAATATAATACCTGACTGATCAAAAATCACTACCCATAATGATTATTCTCCATCACGCTGTGGGCTGACGATGCGGACTAATTAGCAGTTGTAGTTAACGGCTGGAGCGGAACGGAGGACGGCTGGAGCAGAACGAAGGGCAGCTGGTGCTGACCGGTAGAAAGAAACTTGCAGGAACCAGTCCTTGCGAGCTGGAACGGGACAACCAATGAGTTGCTGAGGCTGATAGGCGCAATAATCGAAGCTAGCAGCTGAAATTGACGATGCAACTGACGACGAAAGACCTTATGACTCCGTTTGTAGTAACCACATGGCTGAACAGTGCAACATCGTGAACCGGAATAAAAAATGCGGGCTCGAATTCCCTCCCGAAAAACTCTAATCTGAAGAAATAAAAAATACCGGTTACGCCTGGAATCGTGTTCTAGTGGAGAAGAGTGGAAATAAACCTCAAAAGGATCCACCTTCTTTGGAGGGTAGAAACAGGATATCATAAATTGTCCAGGTCCACGTGGTCGATCCTGGACAGAGACTTGGCTTGCCGGAAACCAAATCGAACGGCTTGAGTTCCTGGTAGGATCCTGGTGGTAGCAGGTTTCGCTGTCCTTAGACAGCAGGAATACTATATCCAGGCGAAACCTGTAACCTCACTGCTGCTGATGCATAGGAAGAAAAAATGGCACCTAGCACATGTGACCTCTTTGAACACCAGAACCAAAGTGATCGTTAAATTGTGCTAAAGCACCTCTTCATCTTCCGGAAACGGATCTCTCGCCATTATTCAATTGTCTTGAGAGACCAGAATGGAGAAGGAGTAGAAAATAGTGACTTTCTTCAATTTTCCTTCGAACTGACCAATCCTGTGATATCATTTATGTTAATGGCAGAGTATGTTTGTAGCCTGAGCAGATAATAAAATTAGTAAAATTTTATTATTCAGGAAACTGACTTTTATTCAAGTTTGTATAACAAAACCAATAATCACAATGACAAGTACAACATTGATTAAATACAATATCATATAATACAGGGTGGAGTAATGTTCCATAACACAGTTTCCAACATCCTCCCTTTATGGGATATTACTTCAATCCCATCTGTACTACATTGAGGTTGAATTTTTCACCAGTGAGACTTTTTGTGAGTGAATCTGCTAGCATATCATTAGTTCCGATTTGCTGAACCCTAATATTCCCTAGCACTTGTTGTTCTCTCACGAAGTGGTGCCTCACGTCGATGTGCTTGGTTCTTGGTCGATAGGCGCTATCTTTACTGAGATCTACTGCCCCCTTATTGTCGCAGAATATGTTGATTCTCTCGATTTCTTTGGGGAATAGTTCTTCCAGTAATCCCTTGAGGAAAATAGCTTCTTGTGTTGCTTTGCTCAATGACATATACTCAGCCTCCGTGGTCGACAGTGCAACTGTAGGTTGTTTTTTTGATGTCCAACTGATTGCACTTCCGCTCATCATAAAAATGTACCCAGCAGTTGATTTTCTGTCGTCAGCATCACCTGCCCAATCTGAGTCACAATATCCACATTATATCCTCCACAGACTTCTTGAAAACCAATTTCAGTTTAGAAGTTCGCTTCAGATACCTCAAGACCCGTTTAACTGCAGTCCAATGTACCATACTCGGTTTACTGCTGAACCTGGCCAATTTTCCTGCAGCAAAGCAAATATCAGGCCTTGTGCACTGAGCAACATACATTATGCTTCCAATGGCTTCCCTATAAGAAATTTGTGACATTTCTCTACAGCATTCGTGATCATCGTTTTCTTCCTTCATCGTCAGTATTTGGTTTGGATCCAGGGGTGTTTGTACTCCGTTACATTCAGACATATTGAAACGGGACAAAATTTCACCAATAAATTTTTCCTGGTCCAAAGTTATCACCCCATTGTCTTTATCTCTCAGGATTCTCATACCAAGACAATAATGGGCTTCACCTAAGTCCTTCATCTTGAATTTTTCAGCTAACTGATCCTTGAGTTTCTTCTTCTGAATTGCATCTTCAGAAAATAGAAGGAGATCGTCCACATAAATTGCCAATACCATCATCTCACTTTGTTTTTCTTTAAAATAAACACATGGGTCAATATTTGATTGTTTAAACTTCAGACTCTTCAAGGCCGAGTCCAATTGTTTATTCCAAATTCGACTCGATTGCTTGAGACCATATAGTGTTTTCAAAAGTCGGCAAGTAGAATGATTTGGCAGTTCCATGTATATTTCTTCGTCTAATTTTGGATGCAGAAAGGCTGTAACTACGTCCATCTGGTCTATATCCCATTCATGTTTCACGGCTAATGCTAACAGCAATCGAATTGAACTGTACTTTACCACTGGCGAAAATGTTTCACTGTAGTCAAGACCAGGAATTTGGGAGTAACCCTTCGCTACCAATCTAGCCTTGTACCTTTCAACTTCCCCGGATGCTGTTAATTTCGTCTTGAATGTCCATTTGCTTTTGATTATATTCTTGCCAGATGGTACTTCACAGATAATCCAAGTTTTGTTTTCGTCATGAGCTCTCATCTCTTCTGCCATCGCTTCATTCCATTCATTCGCATGAAAACTAGACAATGCTTCTTCGACAGTTTTTGGATCATATGAAGTCTCCAGCATTGCTTGATGAATGAAATCAGAGTTGAAGATACTTCTATTCGGCTCTCGATTGCGTGAAGATCTTCGTACGTTTGGTATATATCTCTCAGATTCAAAATCCTCAGTTGGTGTTGATGTCTCGGCTGATGCATTTGAAGCTGATGCTTCGGCTGATGCATTTGAAACTGATCCTTCGGCTGAATCAACATTTCCAATATTCATTTGAATTAGATCTTCGATGATTCCAATTGTATCTGAATGCTCTTGATCATCTGAATTCGGTAATAAATTTTCTGACATACTTTGACATTCAAGATTGACAAACTGATTTTCAAGAAAAACAATGTCCTTCGCTACAATCAACTTGTGTGTTACAGGGTGTATGAGTCGGAATCCCTTCGATGTCTCACTATATCCGGTGAAGATGTACTTCTCTGCTTTATCGTCCAGTTTCCTTCGTTTCTCCTTGGGAATATGAGCTAAAACTGCACATCCAAATATTTTCAAGTGAGAAATATCAGGTTTCTCATTGTTCCACAATTCAATGGGTGTTTTGTTATCAAAGGCTTTAGTGGGGCTTCGATTCTTCAGATACGTGGCTGTATTGACTGCCTCAGCCCAAAACTCATTCCCTAGGTGAGCCGAAAATAGCATACTTCTTGCTTTTTCCATTAGGGTTCGGTTGAGTCTCTCTGAAACTCCATTTTGCTGTGGAGTATAGTCGATTGTAGTCTCATGTTTTATCCCATGTTTCTTCAGGAACTGTGAAAATTGACGGTTCACATATTCTTTTCCATTATCTGTTCTGAGATATTTTATTCGTAAATTCTTCTCGTTCTCAACAGATGCTTTGTATTCTTGAAATGTCTCGAATACTTCAGATTTGTGTTGCAGAAAGAATATTGAAGATTTTCTACTGAAGTCATCAGTGAATGTCAAGAAATATCTTGCTCCACCAATCGATTTTTCTTGCATAGGGCCACATAGATCTGAATGAATGAGTTCTAAGAAGTTCTCTGAGCGTTTTCCTAATGATTTTGGAAAAGACTTTCTTTGCAGCTTCCCTTTGATACATTCTTCGCAGTTTTCAACATTGCTGTCCATGTAGTTTATGCCCGTAGCAAGTCCGTCTCTAAGCAGTTTCATATACTGGAAGTTCAGATGTCCGAGACGTTGATGCCAAAGATTTTTGGGAATGTTAGTTGCAGTCATCGCTGAACGAGTCTCAGATTGAAGATCTAGCCGGAACATACCATTGAATTCGGATGCGGTTGCTATTATCTTATCGGATTCAAATTTGACATGTTCTTCAGTGATTCGGCAACCATTGGAATCAAAGACAACTGTCTTTTCCTTTCCTACCAGTTTGCTGACTGACAATAGATTCAATGCTAGGTCCGGAGCATTAATCACGTCATTTATGGTAGCTGATTTCCCATTGTGAAGAGTGACTTCGATATTTCCTCTTCCTGTACATCTCAACTTCTCACCATCTGCTATTCCAATATTTCTGTTATTTTCTTCTTGAAATTCTTGTAACCAGGTCCTGTGGTGAGTGAAATGTCCTGTGGCACCAGAATCGACATACCAGTTTTCTTCATCTGTTGATCGAAAAATCTCGTTACATGACAAAGCAACGGAGCCTTTCTCTTCTCTCTTGTTTCTTCCATTTTTCTTGGGTTTCGGACATGCATCTGCTTTGTGGGAATACTTGTTACAATTGTAACATCTGGGACCCCTTTTGTATCTATTTTGAGGTTTGAAACTTGAAGATCGGTTGCTGTAAAATGCTGATTCAGACTGGACCATTGTTGCTGATGTCACAGTTTTAACGTTTTCTTGCAATAAGAGTTGTTTCACAAATTCGGTAGATGTTACTTGTTTCGATCCCTGTATACCCAAGATCAACGGTTTGAATTGTTCCGGTAATCCTCCAAGAATGATTCCGCCGACTACAGTATCTTTAAATGGTTCTCCGATATTCCCAAGCTGTTCACAGATTTTTAACACTCTGTCGACGTAATCTTGCATAGATGAACACTGATCAAATCGTTTTTTGAATAGACTTGAATATAGTCCGACAAGTCTGACGATTCCACTATCTTCGTAGGTTTTCTGTAGACACATCCATGCTTCATGTGCTGTCTTGGTTTTCTTAGTTTCGCTCGCTGCGCAAGGTTTAAGTGAAAGATTTATCTTGGCTAGAGATCTCTGGTCAAGGTCTGAATCAATTGTCTGATTTTCTTTGGGTTCAATGCAGCACCAGAGTCCAGCATCAATGAGAAAGTTGCGCATCCAGAACTTCCAGTCATTGTAGTTTGTTCCGCTTCTGTTAACCCGCCAACTGATGATGATATAACTGTTGATCTAACCGTTCTCGCTTCTAAGTTGGTCTGTAGAGCATGTATTTGGGCTTGTAGTTCTGTAATTGTAGTCATATTTCGGTGACTTATTTCCTCTGAACTTCACAGTTGACAATACTGCCAATTAAATTAGTTTTTTGAAAATTTCTCATGCAAAAAACACTCGCGAACTATTCGTTGAATATTTCTGGGCCCATAACCTAATGGCAGAGTATGTTTGTAGCCTGAGCAGATAATAAAATTAGTAAAATTTTATTATTCAGGAAACTGACTTTTATTCAAGTTTGTATAACAAAACCATTAATCACAATGACAAGTACAACATTGATTAAATACAATATCATATAATACAGGGTGGAGTAATGTTCCATAACACAGTTTCCAACATATGTCCTACACCTGCACGATTCTACACTACTACTACCAAATTCAACAACTCCTCAGGAATTCCAAAAATAGACCTGGCAACCTTGATTTTGGCATTCTTGTTGCGAGCAAGGGAAGGAGTTTGAGTTGAAGCGACAGAGGTGACAGTAATGACAATCTACGAGTGATGGATAGCAGGCACTCTGCTTTCGAAAATAATGAGGAACAAAACAACTAAAAGAAGCTTTCAATAGTCCGCAACGAAACGGGAGAGGTATTTGCCACTTGAGAAAAGACCTTTTACTAATTTCCAGAAGGTAACCTGCGAACCATTATCGTAGATTGGACTCTTGTTATGTTTTGATGAGTAGTATGCCAACTCTGCTTGATAACGTAAACAATACAAATCCTTTATTTTGAGAAAATGATTCATCTCCTTATCACCAAATTGGCTGAATCAATTTCGAGATCGACCAAGAATTTATCTGACCATCAGTATTTTCGTATGTAATACTCTTGCACTTTTTGAATATATCGGGTATGTTGAAGTGGATAAGGTTGTGAAATCTTCAAGTGTTTCCTTGATAATCTTTGATATTCACATCACATTGATTAAAAAAAATATTGAATCATGTTAAATTCGAAATGAAGTGTGAAAAATGTCAATGCTATACAAATATTGCATAAAGCTATAATCTGTATCTTTCGAAATTCATAAAAATACAGTGTGGAAAATTCAAATGCTACAATTTCAGACCGAATTACTCAACTATACAAATAATTCCTACCCAAATGTTGATAACTTTTTCAGACCAAATATATCAAATTCAGATTTTCAAAGACCAAACGTCTCTATGGCACAGCAATCAAATATTCGAAGACAACATTTTCAACAGAATGTTCCAAGACAAAGTCAATCGCCAAGTTCTCAACAAGACAGAACATCAGTAATCAGACCAAATCCAAATTCTCACAACAGACCCCGAACAATTATGCACAATCCAAATTCCAGAATGCACCAACAACAACGAGCACATCATCCCGATTCCAATACGAATGATAGATATGAATATTACATGAAGACGAGATCATTATACTAAGATTTCGATAATGCAGGTTATTATACAGGTAATAACCAAGAACAACACTTCAACAAAAAATATCACCTAGATCAAGTTGATAATGAAGATTATAATACTGTTTATAATCAAAGTCACAACGCAACGCGAAGAAATTCTCCTTACGAAGACTACCAGATTATTGACAATTATTCAATCCGCAAGAAACTTTGAAAATGAACAGAATTTTCACGAAACACCCTGTTCAGGCGGTCCTTTTTATAAACAAGACTCATTGGTAATCAAACTCCGAGCTCAAGTCCAGTTACTAAATCTCCAGAAAAAATGACAATTGATTCCACCATACCAAAATTGAGGTGAATACTTAACTTTTCAGTGTAAGTTCAAAAAATCTATACTACATCAAAGACGCTACCAACAAATTCAGAATCCTTGTAAATACAGGAGCAGGAATACCAATCTCCAGACCCAAAGTTTGTTGAAATAATCTCAACAGACAGAAAGAAAATGTGTTAGTCAAGGCAATAACGAGAGAAAAGGTACCTATCAAAGAATCAGTCTTCATTCCATTCTGCGATAAAGATACTCATAAAGTTTGAATTGTGGACATAGATATGGAATTTGATTGCCTATTAGGATCAGATGCTTTGTAACATGTTGATTGTGTTATCAATTCGAGAAACAAACAGTCAAAAACAAATTTCAAAACTGTTCAATTATCTGAAGTTACTGGAAGAACATCCAAATCAGAATCAAAATTAGCATCATAACCAAACAATTCGAAATAAAATTTCAATAGAATCTCTTACTGAACGAGTATGCAAACTGAAATGTAATTTGAAGAATACTGAAGGTATACTGCTAGTTCAGGACACAGAATGTCAACGTTTACTATATGCGTTAGTGAGAATTGATGAAAATGGTGAATTTCTCACTACGATTCGTACCATGAATGCAATTAAAAAAACAGTTCATATTTCGGAAATCGAACTAGAACCAATTGAAGACTAAAATTTGGAGAATTATAAGAACGTCATCAACATCATTTGAATGATGAGGAAAAATAACTTTTGACAGATCTCTGCTTGGAATTTTCGGATATTTCCTATTTAGAAGGAATTCCGTTAACTTTCACCAACGAAATGAAACACTCGATTGATACGAACGATGTAATCCCCAGTTTGGGTTGTCCCTGGAGAATTAGACGCATTCAGAAAACAAAAATTATGTGTGGTAGTTGGATATGGAGAATTGAATGAAGTAACAAATTATCAAAAATATCCTCTACCAAATATTTCGGACCTTTTACTTCACTACCCTCGACCAAGCTTCAGGTTTCCATCAGATAGAAGTTGACCCCAGAGACGTTCGAAAAACCGCTTTCTCTGTTGTAAATGGATATTATGAGTGCATAAGAATGCCATCTGGACTCAAAAATGCACCCTCCACCTTTAAGCGAGTTATGGTAACGTATTGTTAGGTTTCCAAAATGAAATGTGTCTTGTATACATGGACGACATAATAGTATATTCTGCTACTTTTGATGAACTTGACTGAGTAAATTGGATATAAAAATCCAACCTGATGAATGTGAATTTTCAAGAAAAGAAGTCGCTAATATAGGACACATTATCATAAGAAACGGAGTTGAACCTAACTCTGGCAAAATTCAAGCTATAACGGAATTTCCGCAATCAAGAAATCCAAAGGAAATAAAACAATACCTAGGCTCAGCTGGCTATCATCGTACATTCATTCCAAATTTTTCCAAAACATCTAACCCATTGAATAAACTTTTTCAGAAGAATGTTACATTTTTCTTCGACTCAGATTGTCAAAAATCTTTCAATGAATTAAGACAATGCTTAACTTGATCCCCTATTCTAATCTACCCTAACTTCAATAGAATTCTCCTGTTAACCACAGTTGCGAGTACATTTGCTATTGGCGCAGTTTTTTTATAGGGACCGATTGGCAAAGACCTACCTATAGCTCATGCTTCGAAAACACTCTGTTCCGCAGAATCCAAATACACAACAATTGAGTGAGAACTTCTAGCTATAGTATGGACAATCAAACACTCTCGACCATACTTATACAGAAGACATCTTATTTTACTCACTAACCATCCACCTCTTACATGGTTATTTTCAATTTTCAGATCCAGACTCGAGATTAGCTAGGTAGATAGAGACTCTAACTCGAAGAATACGATTAGGGAGTTCATTATAAACCCAGGAAAACTATTGAAATCGCGGACGCACTTTCCCGGATTAAAGTGAGTCATTCGAAAGATACTATCAACTTTCACAAGGAAGAACATTTTTTTAATTCAGTTTTCAATACAAACAAACTTTTCTTTCCTAATTTAACTTCGAATGAAGGAAATGTCGATACAGACTCATAACATAACAATCATTGAAGAATTTTAAATTTCCCGGTAAAAATGAACAGTTGGCAATACCATCATTGGAATGTCCATCTCTTCTTCTATTTTTATTCACTTTAATGAATTACCGTTATTTCCGAATTTTGAATTTTGACAATTGACTCATGACAGATGAAATTTTGATCATTACATAATTCATTCAGATAGGTGCCCATGTTACTGTTCTGCTTCTGTTTGTCAGCCATGTTGTAATATTTGCCGCAGCAAAAATGCTTTGCAAGTTTTCTCGACTAAAATCAAATATAATGTAATAATTTTCATCTACTTTCAGAAATATTGATGTTTTCATGTTGTGAATGTTCTTTTACACATGTATTATTCCCCACTTAATGGAAGCCAGCTTCAACAAAACCTCATTTTCCGTAAGTGTTTTATAATCGATAACAAGGATTTAATTTCCATATCAATTTTAATTGTTTTATAGAGTTCCTGATAAAGAGCCAATGAATACTCGAAAGCTTGAACAGAAACAAGAGTACACTTTGTTTTTCTCTTTGACTGCATACCCGAAAGAAATCAACAGTTTCATCCTATATATATATATATATGCAGATAAAGACCTTGAATTCAGAATTTGCCAAGACCTATCAGGTAGATGACATCGTTGATCTTCTTCTTGACGGTATAAGGTCCTTCCCAAGATCCCTGTAGTTTTGGACAAATACCTCGTTTCCTTTGTGGATTGTACAACGACACCAAGTCTCCTTCTGCGTATCCTGCACTCCCAGCTCTTATGTCGTATCGGTCTGTCATGCAATCGCTGGTGATTTTCAGATTAGAACGAACCAATTCGTGAATATCGTTAATTTTTTTTATTAAATCCGTGACGTAATCTTCCCCCACTATGTCCTCACCAGGTCTACATCCGAAGACCAAGTCACATGGAAGCCTCATCTCTCGTCCAGATAGAACCTTCGCCGGAGTCTGTCCTGTAGATTCCTGTACTGCAGATCTGTAGGCCATCAAGAAGAGAGGAATATGTTGATCCCAGTCTTGTTGGTGTTGATCTACGACTTTGCAGAGATACCTTCCTATTGTTCAATTCATTCGCTCCACCATGCCATCTGACTGTGGATGCAATGGAGTTGTTCTTGTTTCCTTGATTCCTAACTTCTCGCTCATCTACTTAAACACTTCTCTCTCGAAGTTCCGGCCCTGATCAGAGTGAAGTTTCAATGGCACCCCAAAACGACTGATGATTTGAATCATTAGGACATCAGCGACAGTTACGGCTTCCTGGTTAGGGATCGCATACGCTTCCATCCACTTGGTGAAGTAGTCCATGCACACAAGGATGTATTTATCTTCATTATAAGTCACTGGAAACGACCCCGCAATATCCATGGCAATCCTCTCGAAAGGGCTTCCATTATTGTACTGTCTCATGGGTGCCCTTGGTTTACGATGAGGCCCATTGCTGGCAAAGCACACGGTGCATTTACGGCACCACTCCCTGACGTCGTCATTGCAGTTCACCCAGTAGAACCGCTCTCGTACCCGCTGCAGTGTCTTCCTCACTCCTAGATGTCCCCCTGAAGTTCCATCATGTACATATCCAAGTAATTTCGACACTCGGCTCCTAAAAATGACCAACTGCATCCGATTATTCGACCCATCATCGCTCTCGAGATTCGTCTTAAGCAGGTCATCTTCTAATACCAAGGAGTCCCACTGACTCTAGTACGCCTTCAGAGTCTGTGAAGATGGTGCTACTTCTTGCCAAGAAGGACGACGATTCGCTTTCTTCCATTCTCGAAGCTTGCAAAGTTCTGGGTCCTTTTCTTGCTCTTGCTTGATTGCTGCAGGTAACCAATCTTCATTGACAACGGTGGTACTGTAGAGGGCTGCTTCCTTATCCTTCAAACGACTACAATGTGAGCACTCAGGTGGACATCGAGCTACTTGGCCTTCGTGGTTCTTGAAATTCAGGCGCCACTTCAGTGCAGCGTGGTCCGTCCTGAGTAGGAATTTTTGTCCATGAAGGTACTTCTAGAAGTGTCCTACCGATTTCACCATGGCCAATAGTTTCCTCCTGGTAACGCAGTAGTTTCGTTCTGCCTTCGATAGCACCTTGCTGAAGTAACCGATGACTCGCTCTTGCCCATCTTGATACGGCGAAAGGACTCCACCAATGCCGATATTACTGGCATCTGTGTCAAGAATGAATTGTCCTTGTGGAAGTGGATACCCAAGAATCGGTGTCGTGGTTAAGCGTTCCTTCAGAGCATCAAAGGCGGCCTGGCATTCTGGATCCCAGTGGGAGGGACGTGCTTCCTCGGTGATACGAGTCAGGGGCTTTGCGATATCCGAAAACATTCGAACGTAACGTCGATAATGAGTGCAGAGCCCAAGAAAGCTCCTGAAATGATGCTTATCTCTTGGTACTGGCCATTGCTTTACTGCTCGTACCTTCTCAGGGTCGACTTTCACACCCTGCCTTCCTACGACGTGTCCCAAGTAGTTAACCCGTTTCTGCAGCAGATGACATTTCTCCAGATTGAATGTGAGGTTTGCAGCCTGAAGTCTCTTGAAAACTTCCTCTAGGTTAATCAGATGCTCTTCAAAAGTTCTACCGAGTCCCCTTAACACATGATTCGTTCGAAGGTGGCCGGAGCATTGCAGAGTTCGAAAGGCATAACCTTGAATTGTCATAACCCAGTGCCAATGGTGAAAGCTGTCTTTTCCCTATCTGTCGGATCCATTTCCACCTGCCAATATCCACTTTCCAGGTCCAGAGTAGAGAAAAGATTCGATTCCGCCAAAGTGTCGAGTGTGTCGTCAATTCGAGGCAAAGAATAGCTGTCCTCCTTTGTCACGTTGTTCAATTGGCAATAGTCCACACAGAAACGAGTGTTTCCATCTTTCTTCTTCAATAGTACCACTGGTGAAGCCCAAGGACTATTGGATGGCTCGATTACCCCGTCTTGTTCCATGTCCTGGATGATCTTTTCTGCAATTTCTCTCTTGGCCTGTGGTAATCTTCGAGCTGGTTGACGAATCGGGGTCCATATACATCATCAGAACGTATCGACACAGACCGTCGATTAGTAGGAATTTATTCGACTAGAATAGTAAGAAATCAGAATAGCAAATCATCAGAACCATATTTCAGCGACTGCAATATCTAAAACCCGTAATTTGTCGAACCGTACTTTGACAGACTGCATTATGTCAGAATGCATAAATCACAATAGTATATAGAAAGACTGCCATATATTCAGAAGTGTACTTTGCCAAACCAGTAAATAAAATACTCTTCATGTCGTCAGCATCATGAAAATATATAATCGTAAAGTCATAGAACCGTAAAAGCACAGACTGTTATTCAGCGACCCGTACTCTGTAGACCACCATTCCATCAGAATGAACATTCCCGACCAGTAAACTGGCAGGATTGTGATGTACAGAATCTGAAAATGGCAGAATGCGGAAAGTTCATACCCGTAAAAAGACAGACTGTCGATTTTTGATACCCGTAAAATGAAAGATCCGTACAATGACAGACTCGTAAAAGCACAGACTGCCAATTTATTTATTTATTTATTTATTTATTACAACTTTGGGATACAAACAGGTTCAAAACCCAAAAAAGTATCCGCTGATACAATATTTTACATGACAGCTCGTATTATAATGAAGTGAGTAAAAATATGATAGTTAAAGTGAAATTTGAAATGTTGAACAATTTTGGAATTTTAGGTGAGAAATATTTTTTTAGCTCTTTGTTTGAAAGTGAATAAAGATACAGTAAATATCAATACTACAATATTTGTTAAAACTACTACTTAACCTTATAGTTGGAGAATTACGGCCTAAATTTGTATTTCGATAATCTATATTGAGAAAGAAATTATTGCGAGTATTCCTAGGAGGAATATGTATAGAGAAAAATGATAATAATGTTGGACAGTCATAATGATTCCTTAAAACCTTGAACGAGAAGACTAAGTCAGTGATTATTCTTCGTTTTTCTAGTTCCAAAATACCGAACGACTGCCGAACTAGATGAATATTTTCAATGTTATAGGTTCCATTTATTTTAAAATTCAGAAATCTTACGAATCTATTTTGTACTTTTTCGATCCGTAGTTTATATACGGTATATCCTGGATTCCAAATCACACTTGCGAAATTCAACTTGCTGTAAACAAATGCAAAATAAAGAGATTTCAATGATTTCTGAGTTTTAAAACTTTTACAAATTCGAGTGAGGAAGCCCAACATTTCATTACATTTACTTATTATATAATCGTAATGTTTGTTGAAATTCATTTTGAAATCTAAAATAAGCCCTAGATCTTTGATTTCCTCCACTCTCTTCAAAATAGTACCTGACATATTATATCTGAATTCAAAGTTCTTGACGTTTTTTGTGAATGAGATAATGAAACATTTATTTATGTTTAACAATAGTCTATTCTTTTCGCAATATTGTGAGAACCTCAGAAGATCAGAATTTAGTTTTGCACAGTCCTCACGAGACTCAATTTTAGAATATATTTTTAGATCGTCTGCGTAAAGTAAGAATTTAGAATTTACGAAACACTTTTTCACGTCATTAATGAAGATCAGGAATAGCAGAGGACCTAAGTGTGAGCCTTGTGGCACTCCTGAGGTCACTGTGAAAGCTTTAGCCTGATAACCATCAATGTTCACAATTTGGGTTCTGTTAAAAACGTACGAAGAAAACCATCGTAAGAGATCGCCATGTACACCAACTTCAGAAAGTTTAAGCATCAATATGTTATGATCGATTTTATCGAAAGCCTTACTGAAGTCGGTGTAGATAGAATATACCTGAACTCGCTCATCCATCTGATTACAAATATATTGAGTGTACGTTACTAAGTTTGTTTCAATTGCACGGTTTGCGAAAAATCCATGTTGTTCTTCGATAATTGCACCTTTCATTCGGTTGAACATCATATCGTACACCAGACTTTCAAAAACTTTTCCCATAATGCAGAGTTTGCTTATACCTCGATAATTCGTAACTTGTTCCCGATCTCCAGAGTTTTTGAAAATCGGAATGAGAAATGCAGTTTTCCATAAAGTTGGAAAATGACCTTCCTTTAGTGATAAGTTAAATAATTCATTCAACGGAACATATAAGCTATTAGCGCATTTCTTTATGAATAGTGCTGGAATACCATCCGTGCCACTTCCCTTTTTTTCATCGAGATCATTAAGTTTTTTTAAGACTTCTTCTTCGTTTAGGGTGAAATTATCGAGTGTGAGATTGCTTTCGCTCATGTCGGGGTTGAGTAGAGGTCGCTGACAATATGGTTCATAAACAGATTGAAAGAAAGTGGAAAAAATATTACAAATATCTTCCCCTTTGGTGGCCTCCTTATCGTTAAATTTTACTAATGACGGAAATCCTCTGCTGTTCTTTGAATTCTTAGTGAAATTCCAGAACTTCTTGACGTTAACCTGTATTTCGGATTCAATGTCGGCTATGTATGTTCTGTAATCAGAGGAAATGAGATTTTTACTACCACGTCTAAGAAATATGAATTCGTTATAATAATTGAGATCGTGAGATTGTTTCCATTTTTTGTGAGTTGAGCGTTTTTGTTTTATTGCATTAATTGTGGCAGCTGAGAAGTAAATTGGATATTTTCTATTTCTAATCACAAATTTGGGAACAAATGTTTCGATCGCTAGATTCAATACATTATACAATCTTTCAGTTGACTCATCTACAGATTCATTTCCGAATACGTTAGACTAATTAATATTTCCTAAGTAATTATTGAGTTCTAAATATTTAGCTCTCTTGAAATTGTATAATATCTCACATTTATAATTTAATCTATTCAATTTGACGTTTTTCAAATTGAATTCTAATGGTGGATGATGATTGTCAGTATTGACTAGGGGAGTGTCACTTATGTTGAGATTATAGACATCGTTGTCCTTATTATAGAAAATTAAATCTAGCAATCTATCGTTAGCATTGTATATAGAATTGTATTGCATAAGTTCATTTACTGATAATAAATCGAACAAACTTGCGGTTTTTTCATCGATGTTCGAAGGTCTGCTGAAATTATTTTGTTTAACTCTGATCCAGTCGATTTGAGGCATATTGAAATCTCCATAAATTAAAACAGAGTCATCAGATATAATATCTAGGATGTCATTCAATTTACTGGTGAAATAAACTCTAGCAATGTCGTCTTTTGGAGGTAAGTAAACGCAGCATATATGCAATTTATGATTAGAACCTTCACAACAAACAGTGATCCAGATATCTTCAGCATCGCTTTGCCACTCTACTTGAAGGACGGTCTTGAATGTTTTACGAATCGCTATCAGAACTCCTCCCCCATCGGATTTTTTACTTGCAGTCGATTGACGATCACGTCGAAAAATTGTATACTGGTTAGCACAGAAAACTTCTTCACTAAACACTGAATCTTTAAGAAATGTTTCAGTCAATAAATAAATATCTGCATCTATAATTGTCGAGTTTAGTTTGCATTCTTCTGTTTTTGTTCTTAGTCCTCGGACATTTTGACAATAAATTTGTAGAGCCATTTTGATAGAGGAATTATTATAAGTAGGTATAAAGGTATCCAGTTCTTTAGGCGGTAGTGAGATTAGAAGAGCTACGAATGAGTTTCGCGTGTGACGTATCATCTTTGCGCATGAATATTTTGGCATTCTTTACCCATACGAATTTATAATTATTGGTCTTTGCAAATTCACGCGCCTCTTTAAAGATAATCTTATTTTGTAGAGTGAGGTCCTCATTTATATATAAGTTTGCTAATACATCATTTACTCTAATTGATCTTCTTATTGTGTTATCGCTATTCTGCCGCTTCGCTTTAGCTGAGGCCAGCAGTTGATCTCTGAGTTCTCTAGAGTTGAATCTAACGATTATGTTTCTTGGACGATTTTCGTTATTTTTGTTAGATTGAACACGATGGACGGTCTCAATTTTATCTAAAATGTCAACGCCGAGAAACCGGGATATCTCACCGACGACGGTTTTCAGATTCTCATTTCTATTCTCAGGAATGCCCTGTATTTCAGTATTATTTAGCCTCGAGGTTTGTTCAATATCGTTCACTTTCAAATTCAGATCACTCACTTGTTTTTTCAGAACATTATTCTCTTCTTTCATTTTCTCAAGCTCCTTCATCGTACTCCGTATTTCTACAAGTGATTTTTCGAAATCACTTATTTTGGCAGAGCAGAACGATACAGAGTTGATTAGTTCTTCTTGGCTACGCCTCATAGCTCTAAGCTCATCTCTCATTGAAATGAAGATTTTCGTCGACCCCTGTATATTCGATTCGCCGTCTTCGGCTTCGAGTACGTCTACAGCGGACGAGATATTCGTCGCTGTTTCGGCGCCCGTAGCGGCCGTACGCAGCGAATTGTTGGCATCAGCCACGGCGCAAGCTGGGCATTTCCAGCTGGAGCCTGGAACTGATTTCAGCAATCTGTGCTGGTCGACTGTTAAATTAACACACTTGAAGTGATAGTGGAGTTGGCAAAAACCCGAACACTGAAGGCCGGGAGACTTTTTTGTGATATGCTGAACGCAGTATTTACATATCGACTGCATTTTAGCGTTATAACTGAAGAAACTCACCGATAAACAATTTGATAATTAAATCCTCGAATTCAGGATAATTTTCTGAATTGTTCGATATCACATTCAAACTTTTGATAGGCTTTAAAACCACTGTATACGACTTTTTAAACACTTAGCGGAGTACACACGAGCGCACGCTGCGAGTCTGCTATTTATGCCAATACTCTAGATCCGTAAAATGCAAGAACCGTACATCGACAGACTCATAATCCATCGGACTACCAGAATTTCCGATCTATAATTCATCAAAACCGTAAAACGGCAGACCCGTAAAACAGCAGAATCGTAAAATGACAGACTCGTACAATGGCAGAATCGTGCAGCTACCAAACCCGTAAATTTTCAGAATTTTTTGGATTAAGACCCGTGAAATAGTAGAACCGTAAAATGGCTGAACCGTACATTGACAGACCCGTAAAACATCAGAACCGTACATCGACAGACCGTCAATATACCAGAATGTGTGAGACACGTGGAGACTCGGAACAAGCGGTAGCGCATTGTTGCCAAGTTGAATCGATAGAAATTCCTTGCTATACCTACTCAAATCTGATTCAAACTGTTTTATGAAGAATTCTAGAGGGCTGAGAAAGGTTCGTACATTGTAGTATTTGTGTTTGATAATCTGTTTGATCCGAATCAGGAAGATATTGACATGATAATTTGATTGTATCTAGATAATAATAATAATAATAATATATTTATTGTTCATTCATATATACAATACATGAACAAGGGCGGTGGCATGGGAATGAGTGGTCATATTATTAAGTACAATAGAGAGACAGAAAAATAAAATGAAATAAAATAGATGGAAATCAAGTCATAATAATTATCTACCTGCCTGATTGGTGACAAAATAGGGAACACCCCTCAACAACAGTTGGATGATCACATCCAGTTTCGCATCAATATTGATCCTATTCATTAACTATGAATGCTCTAAGTTTCATCGCTCCGCTCAGGAATTGGTACAGTTTGGTGAGTATGGAGAAATCTGTTGATGATAGTATCGAGTCTAAGTCGTCTGAATGTCCTCTAGGTTCGATCATGTTGCTTCTTAGATTTGCATACATCGGGCAGATCAGCAGTATGTGTTCGAGAGTTTCTGGTAATAAGCAATTACAAATTGAACATATGGCATTTGTTTCTATTTTATATGAGTTGTTATTAACATATATAAATAGCTTTTCAGTATTGGCTGTTCGAAGCTGAGCTACAATTCTCTTAATATGTAGTGGGCCTGCGTAGCATAAGTAATTAGTATTATCACATTCATTCTGTAAAAGGAATTTATAGATAGGGTGATGAATACTGAGCAGTATTTTATTTTGATCTTCTCGGGTATTTTTGTTTAGGTAACAGGTTAGTATGGTTTGTTTCGTGGTTCGATTGATATCGTTATTGTTCAAATCTAAATCACAGTAGGTAATAAGACAACGGTGCAGATGGTCAGCCCAGTTGTATTTCAGATTATTGTTCCCTGACTCTTGCAGTTCAATTAGATGACGAAGCGCTCGGTGCACATATCTTTTAGAATCTTTGTTTTTTATTCTTAGCAGAAACTCTATGGCTTGTTTTATTATGTGATATCCTATTCTACATGTATCTAGATAAAGAAGTATATATCATTCTTTTTGTTGAAAAATCATATAACAAAACATCAGACATGTGAATATAACGATGTTTTCTATGTATAATAGGTGAATCTATTCTTGGAGATTCTATAAGGCAGAAATGGAATCATTGTATGTCCATTTCTGAACATATAAATATTGAAGTAAAACATCAAAGTTTCAAACTTTTTTATAGTCCAATTGTCTGAGATTCGGATCAGTGTATACCTTTCAATTTGATTCTCCAATTAAATAGTAGATAATATAAATAAAGAACTTGTAGAATTTGTATATCGCTATTTCGTTTCGGGAAACCTACTCCCCAAGAGTTTTTGAATCTAGTGATTTCTTATTGTCAATTGTGCTTTAATCCCTCACATGACTTCAGTTATAGATTATATACAGGGTGTCCCAAAATTGCTCTACTTGAAGTAGATATCAAAATAAGTTGATTGAACCTAATTCGTTTATATACCAAAATGTTCCGTTCGTCAATGGGGTACTTTGTATGTGATCAATTAGGTTCTTTGTATGTGATCAATTTCATTTGCGTTTCGGATATCATAATGACTTCATTCATCTTTCATGAAATGTCAAATCTCAAGCAATGACGGCTCGAAATACCGCCTGTTGGTTGATCGAGGAGGTGTTACATACATTTTACTTGATTATTTGGGATTTTTCCTCCTCGCTTCTACAAAATAATAATATGAGCATAATTTCAATATACAGTGTGGTCATTTAAGTGTGCAACATATGGGAATCTTCTTAATGAATTGCACAACCAAAATACAGATAGTGCCAAGAGTTGGTGCATGTTCGATCATCATTTCAGGTGCACTCAGAAAAGTTGCGAGTCAAACAGCATACAGGGTAGGTAAAAAGATATAAAAAGTGCTCAGGAGTAAAGTACCCGTATTTCAAAAAATTCAGCAGAATGTTATCGAGAAAAGTTGTTCACAATTAAAATTCATACCTAAATACCAAAACATGGCTTCCCAAGACATTCTTCAGTTCTTCAATTCCTTTCGTCAATAAATTCCCATTTTTTGTTTCAAATTCAAGCATATTTCTGCATTCGACTTGGATTTCAATTTTTTTAGGTAATCACAAACTTCATGTTTGTTGCAACGATATTCACCTCAACTTTGAAATTTTGCGAACCCTATTTTCAACAAGGTAAAACTTCATCAATGATAATATGCATATTCGAAAACCTTCATTTAATGTGAACATTTTGTATTCGAAATGTTTATGAAAAAGCTGAACAAATTGATCGACAACCATGATATCTTTTGAAAAATCACGGACACCCAAGATACAGAACAAATGAGGGTTGACAGTAAATATTGAGGCAGTTTGGTGACATACTCCTTATCTAATGATGTTTTACCTTGTTGAAAATATGGTTTGCGAAATCTCAAAATTAAGCTGTATATCGTTGCAACAAACATCAAGTTTGTGATCCCCTGAAAAAATAAAATCCAAGTTGATTGCACAAAAGTGCATTGATTTGAACAAAAGTATGATCAACTGATTTTGTTATGATCAAATTATGAAAGTGTTTAGGGTGAATATAAAAAAAAAAATACAAATTGGTAAGTTATTAATGGAACAAATTGAAACACTAAAATATGTCTTAGGAGGCCATGTTTTGGTATTCAGGAGAAACTTTCAATTGTAAAGAACTTTTTTCCATAACAGTTTGCTGAATTTTCTGAAATAAGGGTACTTTACTCCTGAGCATTTTTCATATTTTTTGACCTACCCTGTATGCTGTTTGACTTGCAACGATTCTAAGTGCACCTTGAATAATTACCGAACATGCACCAACCTTTGGCACTATCTGTATTTTGGTTGTGCAATTCATCAAAAAAATTTCCATATGTTGCACACTGTACAAGTACAGAGGATTTGCCCCAAAATTTTACAGAAATTCAAATAGTACTCTGTATGAATAATTTTACGTAAGTCGATAGAGCGAAAAATCACCTTTCAAATGACATTTGTTTTCAAAATGGCGGATCATGCAGGAACCTTTTTGTCTGCAATCATCATGGACACATTGTGACGTCATCCGTCGAATTTTTGGCAAGCATCCTTATAAAATGAAAAAATTTACGAAGCACTTGGATTAGTTATTGATGGAACATATTTTTTGACGCTTGAAGCGCACGAAAGGAAATCCCTATGATAATTTGTTTTTGTTAAGTCATCATTTCGAACAATTTTCTTAGTCTTGAATTTCCCCAAGAATGTGAAATAGGAATGAAACTTTAGTCAAGTAAAGTTCAGTATAAAGAGGTCATTATGTTGTTTTTATAGGAATATCGAGGAATGTTAAATGAAAAAGTTGTTTGAAACCACCCAAACTTTTATTTTGTGTAGTTGTTTTCCCAAGTAGCATTTTGGCGACGACAACCACATAATACACCAAAATTAACGTTGCGTTTGGTGTAGTTTTTAGTCATTCATGAAACGGCGCTACCTAAACGACTCGACAACATCGTCTCGATGTTGAGCATGACTTTAGTTGAACTACGACGTTGTTACAACGTTTACCCAACTAACTAAATGTACTAAACATTTTGGGAAAAGTAATAACGTTCTAAAAACCTTTAAGTGACAACTCTAGTTATGTTTAACGTTTTCCCGACGTTGAGCCGACCTTATAAGACTTAAATATGCAGTGGGCCATTTTTAGTTGGATCAAAAACGTTGTCGCGTAGTCATTTTTGCAACTAACCTTTTTTCAAATATCCATTGAATAAAGTATATATCTAGTGAAAGATGAAGATCCTATATAACCCCAAAATTTCATCTACAAAAAGATGTAACTAATCATGAAAAAAGATTTTCAAAATTTAATAATGGTTTTTTTTGACTTAAATCAAAAATGAAACGGGCCTTCAAATACACTGCCTCTTATTATAGACAAAAAAAAAGATTATGTCTTGAAGAATTAACAAATTTTCCAGAGGACTAACAATTTATTCAGGATGAACATCATGAGGAACAGCTTAGTCAAATGACAGAATCCTCGGAAGAACTCAATAATGTAGAAGAGAACAATCCAGAGGAAGAGATTACTCAAGTGGAAGAGATTACTCAAGTGGAAGAGATTACTCAAGTGGAAGAGGTTACTCAAGTGGAAGAGATTACTCGAGTGGTAGAGATCATTGAAGATGAAGAACAGGGGCCAGATTCACCAACTGTAGAAGATACATTAGGCTCTAAAATACGACAATTTTTACCTAATTGGGTGCTAGAATATCATGTACCTCATGTTGCAATTAATGCACTGCTGCAAAATTTGATATCTTGTGGGGTATCAGGATTACCAAAAGACAGTAGAACATCAATAGGTACTCCTAGAACAGTATGTATTGAAAAAATGGGTAATGGATACTTTTGGTACCATGGATTGGAGAATTGCTTACCTAGCATTGAAAATTATATTGGCAAAAATGAGTTGAACAAGCTTAATTTAAGCTTCAATATAGATGGATTGCCCATTGCAAATAGTTCTAAATATCAGTTCTGGCCAGTATTAGTTAATGTGACAAATGTTGATGAATTTGCTCCACAAATAGTAGCAATATTCTCTGGGGACAGTAAGCCTCCGTCTGTGGGAGAGTACTTACAAAAGTTTGTTGATGAACTTCAGAAGCTCTTGCAGTCTGGTATTCATGTCGACAGTACTAAGTTTTCAATAAAAATTGATAATTTTATCTGTGACACTCCAGCCCGCAGCTTTATTAAATGTGAGTATGACTCAAACAAGCTATTCACCTGTGCTGTGCAGAATTTGTTTTCAAATTATTCACTTGTTTCAATATCGTTTTTAGGTGTAGTGCCTTTTAATGCCTATCACAGTTGTTTGAGATGTACTCTGTAGTAGGTGAGTACTATAACCAGCAAAAAAGAATGAGTTTTCCTCAAATAGACTGCCCACTAGGAAGTGATGAAGAATTCAGGGCAAAAACTGAGGCCAATCATCACCAGAAAAATCAAGATGAAGAATTTATTATTTCCCCTTTAGAACAACTTCCCATAGATATGATTCGAGACATCATAATTGCAGATTCCTTACACCTAGTACATTTGGGACTAATCAAAAGATGTCTCAACTATTGGGTACATGGCTGTAAAGATATTCAAGTGAAATTTTTCAATCACCAAATTGATGATATTTCTGCATGGCTCCAGAAGTCAAATGAAAGGATTCCTAGTGAGATTCATCGATCAGTTAGAAGCCTAAGTTGTCTATCTTTTTGGAAAGGTGTTGAGTACAGAACCTTTTTGTACTATCTTGGGCCAGTCATTCTGAAAGAAAATTTGCCCAGTGAGCTTTACAATCACTTCCTATTACTTTTTTGTGCAGTTTTGCTATGCTCTTGTTCATGTTTTTCTGTAAAACTTGATCTAGCTGAAAAAATGTTTAAAGACTATATTGAAGGTTTCATTAATATTTATGGTATACATGCAATAACCAGTAATATTCATAATCTCTGCCATGTAGTAGAAGATGTTAGACGTTTTGGACCACTAGAGAAGCTCAGTTCTTGTGTTAGGTTTCGTGATCAGGTGGGTTAGTCATAAGACACAGGTTCTAGTCAAGAAGCAGGTGATGACTGATTTATTAGTCCTGCACAGGAAAAGTGGTTTACAGGTAAGAAACACAGTAGTGACCTTTGACAACAACTATGACATGAGACATTGTTTGGCAGTGTCTAGGAGCCTGTAAGGCGTGTGCATAATAACACTGCATGACATCTCCCTTTCATTTCAAAATTTAACATTTCCAACACATATATGTATACAACGAACTGAATTACGCACATTCACTTTAACCACTTACAATTTAAAAAATACAAACTACTACAAGTAAATATTCCCTACTCATTTGCTATTTGCTATCATCCTTCCCTTTTAAATAATTCCCTTTTTTCTTTTTTGTAAAAGAAAATTTCACTCAGGTACATGGCTAACATTAGAACATTTTTGTGCATCTTACTACAGGAAGAACCATTTTTCAATGACTAGTAGAGGTGAACCTTCATACTACCTGATTATTTGGCTAACTTGTGAACAATGGAATGACACTGCTAATTATATGTATAAAAATTTTCAAATTTTCTTGGTTTCTTTACAAGCCTGCCTGACCTTTGTGGAAAATTTGTATTTATCTCTGAATCTAGTTCTAAATCCGGAAGACAATTTGTAATTTCGTTATCAGAGGTACTAGTTTCTATAACATAATTTGTATTATGTGATAACAAGTCATTAGACACAGAACTTTCCTGTCTTATACTTTCATTGGGTAAATCTAACTCTTCGACTATACTTTGATGTCCTGCTCTACCATGATTATCAACTAAACTTTCATTTCCATCACTATTACTAGATATATCTACAACTAAATACTGAGAGTCATTGCTATTCAAATTTTCACTTCCTAGGAAGTGATAGTCATTATTTACAGAAGGTGAATCGTACGAATTTTCATAATATTTTTTCAAGAACTTTCTATTTCTAATCAATACTGACCCATCCTCTGTAACAACTCTGTAAGAGCGAAAACCTACTTTTTCCTGTACTAAACCTTTAACCCAACCTTTGCCAAACTGGTATTGAATTAAAATTTTGTCGTTAGGTTTAAGGTCTTGAAGGGTTTTTGTCTCCTATTGTCAAAGAAATGTTTTTGTCTACTCTGCGCACTATCTACAAATTTGTCAAATTTAGGTTTATTTCTCGTAGAAGGTAAAAATACTTTATTTGCTTTGGGCAGTAAGTCTCTAAGTGTTCTACTCATCAGTACATTTGCTGGTGAGGACTGCCCATCTAGCGGTGTGTTGCGATAGTCTAAAAGAGCTAGGTGAGGATCTTTTCTTTCGAATTTACATTTTTTCAACATATTTTTTATAGTTTGTATTGACCGTTCCACTTGTCCATTGGACTGTGCATATCTTGGGGACGAAGTAGCATGACTAAAGTCCCACTCTAGTGAAAAATTCTTGGAAAATTTACTTGAAAATTCTGGCCCATTATCTGAAACCACCATGCGAGGTATTCCATGTCTGGCAAATATTGATTTCAATTGGAGGATAACATTATCACTTGAAAGATCCGCACCTAGGTGTCCTACTTCTATGTATTTTGAATAGTAATCGACAACCAATAAAAAAGCTTCTCCCTCTAGTCTGAAAATATCACAACCTACTTTATACCAAGGCAACTTTGTTATGTCATGAGAAGTCATGGGCTCAGAAGAATTGCTTTTCTGAAATCGCTGACAGGTGTCACAGCTCATGACCACATCTTGAATTTGCTTATTCATTGAAGGCCAATGGAATGATGAATTAGCTTTTTCTATGCACTTTTTGATACCTTGGTGACTGGTAGAGTGCAATTTTCTAAGAATTTCTTGTCTCGCCGACCTAGGGACGATGAGTTTTTGTCCCTTATAAAGTAAACCATTAGCTTCTGTGAT
The DNA here is from genome assembly GCA_918026855.4 of Phaedon cochleariae. Taxonomy (NCBI): domain Eukaryota; kingdom Metazoa; phylum Arthropoda; class Insecta; order Coleoptera; family Chrysomelidae; genus Phaedon; species Phaedon cochleariae. The sequence continues at coordinate 27,493,350 of OU896714.1, read as the reverse complement.
TTCAGCGCGAAATTTGTACCAAAATTTAACATTTTCTGACACCTCTTTCATTTTATTTGGCCAACCATTTGAAACATAACTTTTTAGGACTTGCTGTTCAGGATCCTGATTGGCTAAGCCAATTAGTTCAAGTTTTTTATCTTCTGTTGCATTTAAATTCATAGAGACAAGGCATATCTGTGCTTCAACTTCTATGTCAATGTTTTCATTGAAGTGTTTGTTCTCAAACGCCCTACCAAGTTGAAATCGTATTTTCTAAGTTGCAGTACCATTCTTTGTAGTCTTGCTGGACAAGAGCTAATTGGCTTTTTAAAAATTTGCAGCAGGGGGCGATGGTCGTTCTCTACAGTAAATGTTTTCTGTGCAAAAACATACTGGTAAAACCGTTCGCACCCAAACCACACTGCTAAACACTCTTTTTCTATCTGTGAGTATCGTTTTTGAGTATCTGTTAATGCCCTCGAAGCATGCGCACACGAACGTCCATCTTGTAAGAGAGTGGCTCCCATGCCATCCTTCGAGGCATCAACAGATATTGTTATATCTTTGTTGGCATCAAAAAAACTTAGACAAGGTTTTTTACACAAAATTTCTTTCAGGGTATTGAATGATTTCTCGTGAATTTCTTCCCATTGAAATATAGCATCTTTTTTCAAAAGTAACCTTAAAGGAGCTGTTTTTTCTGATAGATTATCTACAAACTTACCTACATATGTGACAAGCCCTAAGAACCTTTGGATATCTTTTATATTTGAAGGCTTTGTCAAATTTTTTATAGCATCTATTTTGGCCTCATCTGGTGTTATACCATGCTCAGAGATTTTATGACCTAGATATTTCACTTCAGACACACAAAACTTGCATTTACTATTATTAAAACGAACATTATGTTCAGAAGCTCTTTGAAAAACCTCTCCTAACATTTTATTGTGAGTATTAATGTTATCAGAAAATATAAGAATGTCATCAAAATAAACTCCACAACCTTCTATTCCCTCAAATATTTCAGACATTCGTTCTTGGGAAACCTCAGGAGCACATGATATTCCATAGGGCATCCGCAGAAAACGGTATTTACCTAACCCGCCTGCACTAAAGGTGCATAGCTTAGAACTTTCTTCATCTAAATGAATCATGTTGAAACCCTGAGTTGCGTCCAACGTACTAAAATATTTACAGTTAACTAGCTTATATGTTAGTTCGTCAAGGGTTGGTATTTTAAAGTGACTTCTCTTAATAGCTCGATTTAGATCTTGAGGATCTAGACAGATTCTCAAAGAGCCATTACTCTTTCTGACAATAACAATGGGATTCACCCAATCAGTGCTTTCATTAGTTTCAACAATAATTTCATCTTTTTCTAACTGACTTAAAGCTTCTCTCAATTTTTCTTGCAAAGCGAATGGAATTTTTCTGGGAGCATGAACTACTGGGTTGCAATTATCTTCAAGCTCGATGTGATATGGCTTTTGCAGAGATCCTATACCTTGGGATAAAAACCCATACTTTTTTAATAGGGAATCCAAATCACAACAATTATCATTAGTTATGACACTTACTTTTTTAATTAGGTTCAATTCTATGCAAGCTTTCAGACCTAAAATTGGTTTACTCTTTTGGTTTACCACATAAAATGAAAGAAGTGACTTAATATTTGAGACTGTACACTCAAGGTTGCACTCTCCCAACACTGGCAAGGTATTTAATGTATATGACTTTAACACAACATCTGTTCGACTCAAATTATTAAAATCGAAACCTATTACCTTCAATGTTTCTGTCGTTATGATATTTGCCATTGCCCCAGTGTCCAAGGTGAAGTTAATGACATGTCCATTAATATTTACTGGCGTGACCCATGACTCCGCCATGACCTCACAAATTTGCCTCTCGATACTCCCTACAAACAGAAATTCCTCATCTGAAAAATTATCAATCAGGTCATTATTCAACATCTCTGTATGATCATTATGATCTTCAATAGCATTTATTGCTCCTCTAGTTGGACGATAACTGAACTTACTCTTGCTTATACTATTTCTTTTGTGAAAGTTACCAGAGTTAGAGTTACCCACTTTGGAATTTTTGTTACCATCCCCTCCAGCTCTATTTTTAAACTTGCATACTGTTGAAAAATGATTTTGACCTCCACATACACTGCAAGACTTTCCATATGCTGGACATTTGCCATGACCATGCTTAGTACCACATCTCTGGCAATGGTGCTGGCTCTTGCTGAACCTGGCTCGGCTGAACCTCTGGATTGCTTCTATTGAGACTTCTTCACCATTAGATATCTCCTTACTTCTTTCCTTGCACTTCTCTGTATTGATGCAGATATTGACAGCTTTTTCTAGGGTGTCTGGATCTTCTTGCAGGAGCTTTTCTCTCAAACTAGAGCTCTGTATTCCACATATCAATATGTCCTTGATGAGAGAGTCCTTGATAGTTCCAAACTCACAAGAGAGAGCTAGGTTTTTCAGTTCTGTGATATATTGATCCACGCTTTCTGCCTGACTTTGCTTGTATGTGAAGAATTCATGTCTCTGATAGGTTAGATTCTTCTTGGGATTGAAATATTCTTCAAATTTTGATAGCAGAGGATCAAGTTTATCACAGTCTTCTTCAGGAAAGGTGAATGTGTTAAAAATGCGCATACCTTCATCTCCAACAAGTGTCAACAACTGAGCACACTGAGTCTTTTGCTTCTTTTTACAAATCTCAGTTGCTAGAAGGTACGTCGTAAAGCGTTGTCTCCAGAAACGCCAATTTTCACACAAATTGCCCGACATTTTCATCGGTGGAAAGTCCATATTTATAAAACTTTCGCAATTAATTTTACAAATGTCAATAACTGAATGCGATGATTGCAGATTCACTTGACATCAGACCTTCGACTGCGCCATGTGTTAGGTTTCGTGATCAGGTGGGTTAGCAATAAGACACAGGTTCTAGTCAAGAAGCAGGTGATGACTGATTTATTAGTCCTGCACAGGAAAAGTGGTTGACAGGTAAAAAACACAGTAGTGACCTTTGACAACAACTATGACATGAGACATTGTTTGGCAGTGTCTAGGAGCCTGTAAGGCGTGTGCATAATAACACTGCATGACAGTTCTTACCCATTTGAAAACAAATTGGGCATGATAAAAAATCATCTGAAAAGTGGATACAGACCATTAGCACAAATAGCTGAGCGAGAACTGGAATCCAAAAATCATCCAGTGAATTTACATTCAAATAAACAATTTTCTTTGAAGTATGAAATTTTAGACCCACACCAAAAACCAGCAGATGTTAATTTAGCATTTAAAAAAGTGTTACTGAAAAATGGAATATGTTTTGCAGCTAATGTTAAAGATCAATGGTTGCCCACTAGAAACAATGAAATACTTAGAATACATTGTATCTTCAAAACCAACAATGATTTAATATTTCATGGGTCCAAAATAAAAAAATTATTCAATTTTTTTGACAATCCGTTCCCTTCATCTAATGTAAATATATACTTTTGTAAGGAAATTTATAGTGAAAATATTAGTATAAAGGAACAGGAAATAAAGTGCAAATTGGTTAGCATGAATTATAAAAATCAATTAGTTTCTTTACCACTTGTTCATACTTTAGACATATTCAATAAATAAAAATTGTATTGCTACAAAAGTGTTTGCATTGTTATTCTTTAGCCAAAATGATTCTTTTGCCTTGCTTTCAAAGAGTCATTGAAAAATTGTACAGATACATATTTTCATAAATAAAAATACATGTTTTTGAATTTTGTTTTTATTTTTATATTGCACCAATCTATATAAACATCTACAGAATATTTCTTTGAGAAAAAAATATTTCACATTAAAAACTAGAGTTCATCTGTTCTAAAAATGTATAAAAAAAGTAATAGGTGATTTTTTTTATTATTCAACAGCAAACGATTGAAAACAAACTAAATGTTTGATCAACTAATAAAATAAAAAAGTTTAATCAAGAAATTAGTTTTATTAATATATATTACTGATGGGTCTTTGTAAGCTCCCCATCCTCCTCCACTACAAAATACTCATACGATTCCTCTTTATCAGAATCCACAGAATTGATGGTTTCCTCATTTGCTTGTGGCTCTTCTTGGGTTTCTGTTACAGGATTTTGATTTTCCTCATTTTCTTTAGTTTCCTGGGTTTCTGCTGGGGCCTTCACTTTTTTATTTAACTTCAAGCGTGTATTACTATGTTCAAGTTTACAATCACGAAAGAAACTTTCCCCTCCTGGGTATGTAAAGGAATTGTCTGATTTGAATACTACATTATAAAATATGTCCAAAATCCCAGTTAATCTGTTGAAGGCTTTTTTCTCTAAGCTTCTACTCATACCAGTCCATGAGTATTTAGTGAGTAGCTGTTTAGTGAACATAATGCCTGCCAACTTGTAGCAAGTATAACATTGGATGTTATGGTAAACATTTCGTGGGTACTTAGATTGATAGTATCAAACGACGAGATGCGGATACTTTTCTATTTTTGGAATAATTGATTGACAACTTCAAAAAAACTATAAATCATTTCAAGTCATATCTCAAAAAAATGCTCGCTTCTATGGAAAGGGTTGTCCTTAGGCCGGTTCTAGGTAATGGGTTGTGACAGTCCCCCCCTCGTGTTCTGCTATCGACCCGAGGAAGAACTACGTAGACTGCTACTACCATAGCATTTGCGTGGTCTGCCCCTTCTTCGAATCTCCACAACTGGTTTATGTTCGGTAGCTCCGTGGCAGGGTTGCAGAGCGTTGGTATGGTAAACACCTAATGGTTCATCCAGGGAATCCGGAGCTGCCACCAAATAACTAACGGGTGACACCACTTTGGTTACTACATATGGGCCATCACGCTTTGGGTCAAATTTTTTCGTAGTTTTTTTAGCTGTAGAGCTGTGGGTATAAGTAATAACCCATACTTGATCTCCTTCTGCATATTGCGTGACCTTCCTGAGCTTTTTATCAGCAAACTTCTTGTGTCGATCTTGCTGCTCATCGTGAATAGTTCTGGCTTCCTGCCAAGTGAGTGCCATACGTTGCAAATAGGGAGTTATCTGCGGGATAAAATTATCCGAATTTACGATGATTCGTAAGTCTTTCTGGATTTCGTCTAGAGTTCTCAGCTCTCGTCCGAAAGTAAGGTAGGATGGAGTAGAACCCGTACTTCCGCATTTGGCAGTGTTCATGGCGAATCTAATAGTAGGTAACATTTGGGGCCATGTATTATGTTTATTCTTCACCAGCATTGCAAGTCGTGGTTTCAGGTCCCTATTTTTTCGCTCAATCATGTTTGCTTCTGGGTGATAAACTGGAATCAAGGACTGTTTCACATCCAGTAGAAAACAGACTTGCTGCATCACCTCTGATATGAATTGTACTCCATTATCAGATATGAGTTTTCGTGGTATCCCATACCTCAAAAAAACTTCTTCAAGGAGGACTTGAGCGCAACGCTCAGCAGTTGCATTTTCCAAGGCAAACAATTCAACCCACTTGGTGGAGATGTCCTCTACTATGAAAATCCATCGTTTTTCATCCTTGGAAGTAGGAAGGGGTCCGAAGAGGTCTATGGCTAGCGTCTCAAAGCGCTAGGCGAAAACAGGTGTAAGTAGTAGACCTGCAGGTTTTTGGTTGGAGGCTTTATACCTCTGACATTCAACGCAATTTTTGATATAATCGGCAATGAATCCCTTCATTCCGGTAAAATAATATCTCTTTGCTATTCTAGCATAGGTTCTTTCGACTCCATAGTGGGCAGCTGTTGGGCTGTCGTGATACTCCTTCATCACTCTCACCTTCTCGTGAGCTGGCACCACTAACTGTGCTTCTTCGCAATCTTCGTCCCAGGAATACCTGTATAGTACACCACTCGACATGATGTACCCTCTGTTGGTCCACTGGGTGATGGTATCATCATTGAAGGTCTCAAAGCTTCTGATAATCTTTGAGACATCTGGATCCTTGAGCTGCTCAGCTCGAATGTCACTAGCTGATCGACTAGGAATTTCAATGGCAACCAAGCAGATATCGCAAGTAGAAACGCCATCATGATCACAGGGTGGTCTCGACAGGAAATCAGCTATGACGTTGCGCTTTCCACTTATATATTTTATATCCAGGTTGTAGCTCTGAATTTGCAGTGCCCATCTGGCTAGGCGTCCTGTGGGAGATTTGAGGCTCAATAACCAGCGGAGGGGTTGATGGTCGGTAGACAAAGTTACTTCAGACCCCTCGATGTAACCTCTAAATTTATCCAAAGCCCACACCACTGCAAGAGCTTCACGCTCGGTTGTGGAGTAATTTTGCTCTGGTTTTGTCAAGAGTCTGCTTGCATATTCTACTGGGTGTTCTTCTCCACCATCACCTTGTGCCAGCACGGCTCCCAAGGCATATGAACTAGCATCTGTTCTTATGGAAAATGGTTTGGCCTCATCTGCTTGTTGCAATACTGGGGCTGTCGTTAGCAAATTCTTCAACGTTTCAAAGGATTTTTGCTGCCTATCTGCCCAAGTCCAAGCAACATTCTTCCTTGTGAGCTCGCTGAGAGGCCGAGATATTTCTGCAAAATTTTTGATGAACCGGCGATACCAGGAGCAGGCTTGCAGGAACGATTGTACTCCCTTCAAATTACGTGGGGGTGGTAGATTTGCAATCGCTGCAGTTTTTCCTGGGTCGACGGCAATACCAGTTGGTGTCACCAGTAGTCCAAGGTATCTAACAGTGGTACACAAAAATACACATTTCTCTCTATTGGCTCTTAATTGGAATTGTCTCAATCGAGCGAAAATAAGGGACAAATCATCAAGGTGCTGATCATATGAAGGTGAGAGGATGATAAGGTCGTCTAGGTAGGCTAGCACTAGTAAAATCCTTAGTCCTCTGCGAAAATGATCCATCAAACGCTGGAACGTGGCCGGCGCGTTCCGTAAACCGAATGGCATTCGAAGGTAACGGAAAGTCCCAAAGGGTGTCGTAAAGGCCGTTTTATCACGATCGCTTTCTTTAACATTGATTTGATGGTAGCCTGAACGTAGATCGATGGTGGACATGAATGGGGTGTGTTTTGCTGCATGAAGAAGATCATCCATACGGGGAAGAGGGTATGAGTCAGATACTGTCACTGCATTTAACCTTTGATAGTCGATACAGAGTCGAATACCTCCTCCCTTTTTCGGGACTAGAACTACAGGAGCGTCCCATGGACTTTCACTCTCTTCTATTATTCCATCTCCTAGCAGTTTATCAAGTTCAGATTTCAACTGTTCTTTTCGAGCTGGTGACATTCGATATGGAGGCAGTGATATAGGGGGATGATCTCCTGTATTGATTGAATGCTCCGCAAATGGAGTGGGTTGACCAGTTTTCTCAAATATATCACTGTTTGTATCCAAACATTTCAGCAATCGAAGCCGTTGAACATCATCAAGTTTTTTACCTTCTTCAGAACGCAGAGTTTCGAAACTAGTAATATGTAAATCTCTTGCTGGTGTTTCAGGTTCAAATTCCAACTCATAACGCACTTCGTCACTTGCAAAATGCCAAACTCTATCAGAAATGTTTAATTGTATTTTGGAATCAATTACAAAGTCGATTCCGAGTAGAGTACAATTCTGTGCTCCGGGAATGATGACGAAGGTGGTAGGAATAATACGACCCTGTAGTGAAACATTCACCTTGGAAAGCAAAATGTTTTCTGTTCTTGAGCAGCCATCAGCGAGTTTCATAATGACTGTTTTGCTTGTGAATGTATAATTAGCTTCCTGTAAAATCTTGTATAAAGAAGGTCCAGCAATGCTTTGTTTAGCTGCAGTGTCAATAATGCCAATACCATTGAACCCCAATATACTTATTCTCAGGAGTGGACGTGAACGAGGTGCAAATCCAGCTATATGACCCTCACTTGCTATTTCATTCGATATTTCAGCACTAGAAAATTCGATAGGGAACAAGGAAATATTTGTGCATGAAGGGCAGTTTGAACAGATAAATCCTGGGCGCTTACATCCATAACATATTAAACCAGTTGAACTTGATGAACTTTGAGGCACCATAGTTCGTTTCCCCGTACTCGATGCTGAAGATTTTTCAACGGCGGGTGTGTTTTCATTTTTCAGTTTTCGCTCCAACTTGCGACATTCGTCCTTTGAATGACCAATGTTCTTGCAAGAAATACAACGTGGTCGCAGTTTACTTTTAGCATCACTCTTGGAGTCAGCGCTATTTATCGGATTCGCGAGAGTATCAGAAAAAGTGTCTTCCGCAAGACGAGCCTTCGAAAGAAGATCACTAAAAGTCGTTACTTGTTCTCTGGGCACTCTCTCTCGTATTTTCACGTGCAATAAGCCGTAGACCATATCTATTTGAGTAGCTTCATTGAGAGTACCGCTCGGTATATGAGTGAGTATCGAACGGCATTTACATATAAAAATGTCTGTCTTCACTTTCAAATCCTGTTCTTCGCTGAATAATTTACGGTACAGTTTGTACGGCGGTTTTTTCGGTCCAAAGGTTGTTCTGAGAAGATCTAAGGCATCTTTCCACGTTGACACTGTCGATTTCACGCCTTGAAACCATGTTGCTGCGAAACCTTCTAGAAGCATCGGTAAACCTTTCAGAGCATTGTCATCCGAAACTCTCGAACAGTCTTTGAAGATTTCGACTGCATCAATGAAAGCGTTAATGTCACTGTTTGTTGTGCTATCGAAACGCGAAGCACACTTGGAAAAATTTCCTGAAGACGCCACCGGCGCAGGAGCGACAGTAGTAAGTCTATTCAACAATTCTTGGAATTGTTCGTTGGTCAGCGTAACGGTCATTTCACAACTAGAGTTCGTATTGTCCTCTTGTACCGAAAAATATCTCGAATCTGGTAAAGTTATTTCCTCAGCTATTTCAATATCGCGCGAACGCAGCGAATGAATAATTGTCTTTGGAATATCCACGGTTACAGTGTGGTATTGAATGAGGAAAGTTTACCCACAGTTTTCCTTTTCGAAGATATTTTCGTTAAATTATCATCGAAATTGTTGCTGCTGATCCTGAGTTTTGCACAAAACCAAATGAAATAGAGTCTTTCCGTCTGAACGTGTCCTACACAGTAGAAGCACTAGCACGCGAAAAACAATGAGAACGATCCACTGGTTTTTATTCACAATGGAAACTATTCGAATGGAACTCTCGAATAATATCTACTCAATCAAATACCATACTACGTTGGGCGCCAATATAACATTGGATGTTATGGTAAACAGTTCGTGGGTACTTAGATTGATAGTATCAAACGACGAGATGCGAATACTTTTCTATTTTTGGAATAATTGATTGACAACTTCAAAAAAACTATAAATCATTTCAAGTCATATCTCAAAAAAATGCTCGCTTCTATGGAAACACTAAATTCTTCAGTGTCAGAGGCATTTAGTAGTAAGGCAGACATGAAAGGGTTGTCCTTAGGCCGGTTCTAGGTCATGGGTTGTGACACAAGCTGTTTTAGATGGCAGTGCTGATCCAATACATCTGGTCAGGTGGGCGAAAACATTCTTTTTATAGGCCTTGTCCTCCAGATCTTTCTCCAACTTTTCTAAGGCAGGTACCCTGTCAATTGGAAATATTTGTAATTTATTTTCCGTAATAATCAAGGTAGATTCCGTTTTCTTCAATATAGTGTCAAGATTGTCAAGACGCACAGAAATATCAGCACACTTCTCCACTATTTTTTCCACTATTTTTTCTTTACCTAAAACAAGGAAAAATATAATGTTTAATGCATACTTATATAGATTTGTCATACACTGATTGAATTCAACTCTTGTATGGTGGTTGAGTCATCATTTGAATACTCACATTCTTTCAAGTCTTTAGTTAACTTGTCCACTTTAGATTCCAGTATGAACAGCTTTTCCAGAACATCCCAGGTAGCAGAGTGACGTCCAATTGACGTCATTTTTTGGTCATAAAATGACGAAGTGGACGTCCAAGAATGACGTCTGAGAGACCCTATAATGACGTCAAAATGTCACAGCCATATGACGTCATACTTAGACGTCATAATGACGTCGCAGAATGACCAATAAAGGACGAAATAAAAAAAATTAGGAGGTTTATATACAGGGTGTAACTAAATAAGTGTAAAACATTCGAGGGGGTGATTCCTCATCGAAAAAAAGATAGGATCTTTCATATAAAGAAACTTCATTGGAGCATCTCATATTAAGATACAGCCCCTTGAAGGGGGTACATAAAATCTTTTTAACAATTTTTTTCACAAGCACTAAAGAAGTTACAGTATTGAAATTATTCTGACATTTTTTACTACCCAAAAGACACTTAGCCAGTAATTTATTTGGTTTATCCCATGGTTGTAAGGGGTGGAAAACGCAACCCCTAGATTTTATTTCCAATGTAACTTTTTGTCTCATCATTTGTTTACCATTTAAAAATTTATTTCCGATAGCCTGTTTCATTCTAAACAAAAAATGCCACTTGAATTTTTTGCCCAAAATGAACCAGTTCGCAGCAAAAAATCGCCATAAAACGAAAATACGAAACCAATTTAGTAGGCCGCTATTAGCGATAGTGACAATCAAATTGGCATCAAGCTGTTAGTTGGTGAATTTTTAAACTTGAAGTAATACTAATTGTGTATTGTTGTTCTGTTCTCAAATTGTGAGAAAAATTGTTAAACAAATTTTATGTACCACCCAAGTAGCTGTATCTTAACATGGGTTGCTCCACTGAAGTTTCTTCATATGAAAGATCCTATCTTTTTTTTGATAAGAAATCACCCCCTTAAATGTTTTACACTTATTTAGTTACACCCTGTATATACGGTATTATTGGTACATGATAATACACCACAAACCTTTGATGACATTCATTTTGTAATTATACGTTGTGGTAACTCAGTTCATGGTCCTCTCGGGCAGTCCTGTTGAATCCTAGCGCTATCGCTACTACCTATGAATCTCTATATGACAATATCGTTAGCTACTCGTATTTGTACCTAAAATTATGTAGCGAGCGTCGGCGAGATGTAAGCTGAATAAACTTATTTTCAGCTAAACTATCCATTTCTGAGAAATCCTTCGCAACAGGTCGATTACATTTCCGATTTGCCACATTTGAAAGTAAGAATCATTTTTATACATGGTGATCCAGATTTAAGTTAAGACGTCCGCGGCAATTTTTTCAATTGGAAACAATAATAAACTATAAGATACATTCAATTTTTGAAATATTCATGGAAATCTGAATTTGAAAATATATTACACATAGGGTTTTTATACAGTGTGTCCGTTAAATTGAGTCATCTCGCGTGAACTAAAAGAATAAGTAGCCAATCAATGTACTTATAACCATACAATTCCTTGCTGAGGAATCTCCCAAAATAGGTCAATTTTTATTTTAAATTACCAACATTATTGAGAAAAATTGAATATACAGGGTGATTCAAGTTTGAGTTACAACGTCCGCGACCATTTCTTCAAAGGAACACCCTATACATTATTCGATTTTTGGAGTCTCTACGGAAAGCTGGATTCAAAAATATATGAGTTTGTATACAGTGCGTTCGTTGAATTAAGTTCTTTTGCGTAGTTGCGAATAAATTTGTTGAAAATTAAAAAAAAAATTTTTTTCAGAGAATAATGCTCGAAGCCGTAGAATTTTATTTTCATTCAAGCTTTATCTCTCATATTGAATCAATATAAACAGAATGATTCGTGTAGGAGAAATTACGTCATCTTTATATTTTAATGGGTTACAATTTTACGAGAGAACTGAATTTAACGAACGCCCTGTATACAAACCCTTTGTGTGATATACATTTGATTACGAAAATTCAATAATATATATCCGTTTGGAAAATGTGTCATGTACGTCATAATACAAACGTGTATCATCCTGTATATTTGATGATTCCTCCGTACAAATGTCGAATTAGATATGAAAGCCTCTCCTGTTTTCTCAGAAATATATAAGATAGATAGATATTGAATAAAAATGAATTTATCCACTACTTCACGAGAGCATCTAATTTATTGGACGCACCTACCTAAACAATCCATATGATTGTGTTAAACATTTTCGAATTCCGCTTCTTATGGTTATTCCAAAGATTGAGTAATATAATTATATAAGGTGCTCTATTTAAAAAAATTCTCGTTATGGTCATAACTCAAACGTGGATCACCATGTATGTATATTCAATATTTCTCATAAATATATGGCAAATTGAAAATGAAAATCGACCGTTTTCAGCAGATTCCTCAAAAATGCATAATTTGGCTGAAAATAAATTTGTTCATCAGTACTCACGAAAACACTGTATATACATCAAACACAAATTCAGTACGTACAATTAAGAAACGATGAAAAAGTAAGAAAGCGACTGATTTTTCTTATTTGGTCGAATATACGACTTTGTAGGGACGTCATTAAGACGTCCAATATTGAACGTCAATAAGACGTCATGAAATATGACGTCATTTTTAGGTCCCTCTGAAGTCGAGGACGTCATTGACCAATAATGACCTGAAAAAGACGTCATTATGACGTCATTCCACTAACCTGTGCTACCTGGGATCAGAGTCATTGACAAATGTATTTTCATCAGATTCACTGATTCCAACATCAGAGCTTACTGATATAGTTGTGGAGGTTAGTGTTTCAGAATCTTGGGGTACACATTGATGTTCTATTGGTTTTTCTACTGTCTTCTTTTTATTAAAGTTAAAATCATAAGCAGGCAGTCCAGATATATTCTTTTTAAGGACACTTGTTCTTTTGTTGGAAGTAAACAGAGATTTTGATGGAACTATTTTTCCTTTTTCATCATCTGTGATGCTGTAGTCAGATGAACTGTCTTCAAGTGCACATATTTGGTCTGCCTGGGCAGAAGCGTGCATATACAGAAGTATATTACTGGCTTTTACCAAACAATCATATTTTTTCCATGTTTTTTTATCTGGTATACTACCAGCGTTGGACTGTTGTTGCCAAACTTGCCCCTTTGTAGGGGGCCAGTATACTGTCCCATTTCCTTCCCATTGGTGGGGTATCGGTTCTACCTCTTGAGTGCTCTTTATATAAACCACTTTGGAATTGTCAGCCATACGGGATAATTTCTTTCTTTTCGGAAAAAATAAACAATATGGTAAATATGTAAATATGAGGTAAATGCACAAATGACAATGACATCAATGACAATGACAACTGACACTGCTGACAGCTGAGATACGGAAAGAGAGGAGAGGCACGTTCCAAAATGTGTTCGCTAGTTGTACTGGGTGCAGTTTTCGGTCGGATATGTTACTCCAGTCGTGCTTCGGGTGAAAAGTTAGTTGTCTGGCATACTATAGTTGAAAATTAGTATATTTCTTAGTTATTTGATATCCGATGTCGCGTTAACCCCTATTATACTCCTACGCCATGTTTAATATGTGAATATCTTCAGGAACATGGTCGTTATTGGAATTTGGGACGTAAACAAACATAAGCAAAGGATTATAATGCCTCATTTTCGTGTTCTAGAAACAATTATTATATATCCCGTTCAGTTCTTGGTTGAATCAATAACAACTTCAGATAGTGTTCATCTGAAATATTTTAATTTTGTTTTTTTTAATTCTTGTATTCTGGAAATTCGCAACAAATTGAAGGGGCACGCGTTTTTTGGCATGAAACAATAGTATATTTGACAGTAAAATGAGATGCGTTGGTCATTTTTGATCATTATCGCTATTTTTCGTCAATATAAAAATGGTATCTCAAGCATCAGAATATAACATTTCGATATTGAGATGCGGATAGTAGGTAGTTGTCAGAAAGTTTTCTCTAAGTATCCATTTTTGCCATCAGTAATTATTTGGTTGAGAAATTTACTATTTTCTAAACACCATGAGAAGCGAACTGTTATAGCCGCGCTAGAGGGCGCTGGTGTAGTTAGTTGTCTTCAGTTAATTCTGCAACGTTTATGAAACGACCAACTGCTACCTACAGTTAAAACTGAAACGTTTCAAAAACCCAAAAATGATTGACCAAATTGGTGCAAAACAGGGTTGTGACAACGTTGTTATAAGGTCGGTAACGCAGCTTAAATTTGGTTGCGCAACCTTTCTGAATACGTCGCCGCAACGTTAAATTGCTACTTGGGTTATATACAGTGTCATTCGTTTTTTCGGGTAGGCTATTAGCTTCGTGTTTTTTTTCAATGGAACACCCTGAATTCAGCTTTCCATGAAGATTTCGAGAATTCAATAGTTGATAGGATGTTTCATTCGAGAAATTATCTATTATAAATGTGGAAATTGAGAATGAAAATCAACCTGTTTCAGGATATCCCTTGGAAATATTGGGTTTGCCTCGAAATTCTTCTTTATTTAATTTGACATGTGATGTGGAACTTTTCAAAACTACGGAAATATTGAAACTTCTTACTTTTCGTATAACCTGTAATGTAAAGTGAAATATAACATAACTGGTTTAACTGGTGATGAAATATTATTCACTACAGCACCAGTTACGTTATTGAATATGTGGTTGGACGAAAAGAATAATGCATTTCAAGCTGCTTTCTCAATATCAGTTGGAAAAACTGAACTTGAATCAGCCATTTTCCACTGATGGAAGTATCGAACGAGTCTTTTTCGTGAATTTGGTCACTAATTTGCGACCATATTATTTTATGACGGATACTTCGAAGTGACGGGCGGAGTCGACTTGCCTATACTCAATTTTTGTACATAATCGGTAGAATTCATGTAGAAATGATGGTCATTATATTATCTATTCGAGCGAAAATTTCTAGCAAATTTAGAAAAAAAATTACACGTAATACGTTCGTTCGTCCCGCATAATCCCGTCGTCAAACAAACTGACGCGTTTCCTAACTACTGGTTACGTAAAAAGGACTGTACATTTCGAATTCACACTTTTTGGACTACCTCCATATCTACGAAGTTCCTCTAGCGATAAATGCGCTAATGCCAAATTGAAACTTTATCTCTTTGAAAATTTCACTCAGAAACTAGTGGCGCACTAATTTTTTTTTCGGGTATGATTTTGGAGGCATGAACTCTGATAGTGATATAGATTTTTATATTTATATTTTATATGACTAAGGTATGGACATGGATCGTGAAGTGTTCAGTTCTTGGGATACAAGGAGTTGAAGTGTTTTCGCAAAAATTCATCGAGAACGATTGAATATGACGAACGACGTATAGGATTTCTACTTCAAATACAGTTCATCTCCATTGAATATTCATCACCTGATCAGGAAGTCATTCTACACGTTCAATTCAGTGATGTGTTATACGACGGGTTGTGATAGTTTCTTTTTCCATCATGTTTGTTACGCCAATTCAAAATTTTTTTAATAATCAATCTCTTGAATTTTTCTTCAAATTTTGTTAAAAAGCGCATAAACTTCATATGAGCTGAATCAAACTGTTCCCTCACTTTGGATAGCAGAGTATCACAAATACATTTCATGACTATATATAATGCTTCGATGAGTCGTACGTCGTACTTCTCAGTTACTTTCTAGTAACGTAGCTGAAAAGAAATAGTTATTTCAGGTAGAAATTGAAAAACAACAATTTTTTCCATAATGGAGGCGCATACCTAGAGTTCTGTTTTACATATTTTTGAAGATCAAATAATCAGATAGGTGACGTCCCTCATTTTTTCCATACAAGGAGTAAACCGATTTCTTGCGTTTGTAGTGACTATCCTAATGCCAGAATAGCAGGCGTGAAGTTGGCAATTTCTTCCTGGATGTTTGGTCTTCGAATTCCGAAAACGGAAGTCACAACGTTTCTCATTGCTGATTTCAGATACTGAATATACGGGGGGTTACCTTCCATATAGCAAAAATTCCTGTGGAAGTCACTTAGACCCCTCTGTATCTGCAACTCCCGATTTTAGTTCCCGCGTATATAGTTGACGCTGTCATCGCACAAAAATATGTACGAGCAATGCACTATAACCTCCGCATTGTTGATACTACGTAGTCACTTCCAAGTGTTGTTACCATTTCGTGCCAAATAATCAGTTGTGAAGTTGAAGAACAAAAACCCTCTATAGTTTAATAACTTCATATGTGAGAATGATGGCATCCAGAGGTAAAATCATGCTAGAAATGGCGAAGTCTTAAGATAAGTGCAAACAATATAATATTATTTCAATAATGATTGGACAAACCATTCATAATAAGATTCTCCTGTAACCTCGTACGTAAAATCAACAGGAACATGTACGATTTGACAGGGAACGAATAACTTTGGTATTAAATTTTTATTCTAAGTTTAATGTGTACACATAGTATTTCTGATATTCAGAATACAGGAATATCTCAGCACGGATTCGAATATCCTCTACATCTACACCATTTGATCAAATGAATACTCACATCGAGGGGTATCGCACATAATATAGGCCACCCCCTAATCTGGTGAAATAGAATAGATACGAAAAGATATTGGGAATCAAAGTTGTTCACAGTCATATGAACATGATCTTTCAGATAATTTCGACTATACAGGATGATCCCCCATACACATTTCATCATATTTTTAAATTGACCTCAAAGAAAGAGTTCAAGAGATCTGAATTCTGATCGACAAAAGAGATAATACACAGAATTTGTTGATTCATAAAGAAAACCGCTCCTAGAAAACTCAATCCATAACGTTTTCAGAGGGTTTCGAAATTTGACTACTTAAGAAGACCATGTATAAGTTTGAAATAGGTTATCTCAGACTCACGTTCTATATTATTGAATTCTTCTTTGTGTGCTCTATCCAAGGATGAAATGAAATAGAGAAGGTTTTACTTCCGAGAAATTGATCGGTTTGCAAAATACGCCATCGCTTTTGGAGAATTCAAAATTTCCAAAGTTTGACCAAAGATCAAGATAACATACAGAAATTACTCTTTTCCTTCCATCCTTTTATCCCCTTATCCTTGCAGCCTTTCATCCTTCTTACCTTTCATCCTTTCCCCCTTTTTTCTTCCTTTTATACTTTTATCCTTTCATCCATCCATTTCTTCATCCGTTCATCTTTTTATCCTTCTATCCTTGTATCCTTCTATCCTTTTATCCTTCCACCCATTTATTCTTTCATCCTTCTATACTCATATCCTTTTATCATTTATTCTATCCTTCTATCCTTTTATCTTTTTATCCTTCCACTCTTTCATCCTTCTATACTCTTATCCTTTTATCATTTCATCCTTTTACCCTTTCACCCTTTTATCCTTTCATCCTTTTATCCTTTCATCCTTTTATCCTTTTATCCTTTTATCCTTTTATCCTTTTATCCTTTTATCTTTTTATCCTTTTATCCTTTTATCCTTTTATCCTTTTATCCTTTTATCCTTTTATCCTTTTATCCTTTTATCCTTTTATCCTTTTATCCTTTTATCCTTTTATCCTTTTACTCCTTTTATCCTTTTATCCTTTTATCCTTTTATCCTTTTATCCTTTTATCCTTTTATCCTTTTATCCTTTTATCCTTTTATCCTTTTATCCCTTTATCCTTTTATCCTTTTATCCTTTTATCCTTTTATCCTTTTATCCTTTTATCCTTTTATCCTTTTATCCTTTTATCCTTTTATCCTTTTATCCTTTTATCCTTTTATCCTTTTATCCTTTTATCCTTTTATCCTTTTATCCTTTTATCCTTTTATCCTTTTATCCTTTTATCCTTTTATCCTTTTATCCTTTTATCCTTTTATCCTTTTATCCTTTTATCCTTTTATCCTTATCCTTATCCTTTTATCCTTTTATCCTTTTATCCTTTTATCCTTTTATCCTTTTATCCTTTTATCCTTTTATCCTTTATCCTTTTATCCTTTTATCCTTTTATCCTTTTATCCTTTTATCCTTTCATCCTTTCATCCTTTATCCTTTTATCCTTTTATCCTTTTATCCTTTTATCCTTTCATCCTTTTATCCTTTTATCCTTTTATCCTTTTATCCTTTTATCCTTTTATCCTTTTATCCTTTTATCCTTTTATCCTTTTATCCTTTTATCCTTTTATCCTTTTATCCTTTTATCCTTTTATCCTTTTATCCTTTTATCCTTTTATCCTTTTATCCTTTTATCCTTTTATTCCTTTTATCCTTTTATCCTTTTATCCTTTTATCCTTTTATCCTTTCTTATCCTTTTATCCTTTTATCCTTTTATCCTTTTATCCTTTTATCCTTTTATCCTTTTATCCTTTTATCCTTTTATCCTTTTATCCTTTTATCCTTTTATCCTTTTATCCTTTTATCCTTTTATCCTTTTATCCTTTTATCCTTTTATCCTTTTATCCTTTATCTTTATCCTTTTATCCTTTTATCCTTTTATCATCCTTT